>OX375882.1:116595731-116913231 GCA_947359465.1 Metellina segmentata | reverse complement strand
TTTATTTGTTTTGCTTTTCTTCGCTGTGAAATGGTTTGAGTGTAGGAAATGAAATCTGTGATATCTCGAATCAAACGAAAGTCATTCTTCACAGAAAGTGGCGTTCGTGTTGGAAAAAATATGAGTTTCAATTTAAAATTATTTATTTATCGAAAATCATATTTTTAGGTATAGATCTAATGTGAAATTTTCCGCAGATTTCATATCCGTTGAAAATTGTACTCTATCTTTTACGATCAAGGAGATAAAAAAAAAAGAACTACATAACTAAAGTTAAAACTTTAGTCTGCTGACAAATCTTTCTCCGCAAAATGAAATCGGAAGCGGAAAAAATACATTTAGAATCTGCTAACTTTTTATGCAACTTTTATTCCAAAGAAGACTATAATAATTAAATTCCAATAAATTATTTTTTAAATGTTTTAGATTGAATTTTAAAATTCAGTCTGGACACAAAAATTGCAAAAACTTCGGACTACCCGTATGCCGTCCAATAGATTCGTCCGGACATTGCGTAGTGGAGGTCGGACACTTCATTTTATAATAGCAGAGATTTGACGTGCAAAGTTCCCCAAGACCACTAATATAGACCATCTAAATACACATGGATGGACACATCAATTTTGACTCTAATATGGGCAGATTACATTTTCACAACTAAGTTTTAATCGTCAACTATGTATAGCAAAACACACAATGCTTACAAATAGACTACTTAAATAATAGTATCACTTTACAATCCGAAGAAATATAAATATTTCTATGTTCCGATCCCCGACCCGTTTCTTAACGATGACCCCGGTGATTGATTGAACGTCGAGCAAGGGAACGAAAAAAC
Source organism: Metellina segmentata (assembly GCA_947359465.1). NCBI lineage: Eukaryota > Metazoa > Arthropoda > Arachnida > Araneae > Tetragnathidae > Metellina > Metellina segmentata. The sequence goes on along the minus strand of OX375882.1, from coordinate 116,912,393 downwards.
GCCGTCCAAATAGAGCGAGCACGAGCACTTGCTTTCCTTTGATGTACCGACTAGAAGCGGATCATTTTGCTCGTGCTCAAAATGTTCGTTCACCGTCTACACTGAACGAGCTGCCAATCAAACCTGTCTCCGGGGTTAATCAATCATCCATGTTTTGCTCTGCTTCTCCGGTGTGGACGCGGCTTTAGATTCAAATATTTTCCACACCTGTCAATCACCCCGTCAGAGGTCTGATATCAGGAGCTGGACCGTCTGGACACTGTGGAAAATCATTAGCAGGTTAAAGCTATCATCGTTGGCAAGTGGCGTTTTATTTTACAGCGATTTGATGGGAAAATATTCCACCTGTTTTAACTTCTTGGCGACACTTACGCCCTCATGGCTTTAGAACGTATTGTTTGAACGCCACAGAAAAAAAAAATTATTTCGGCTTATATACAGATTTTGAATTTTGGGTAAATTTTTGAAGAAAACACGCACTATCGGCTTTTACACGAATCAGCTCATATTCGGAAATATACAGTATTTATATTATTTATGAGTGTAAAAATAATTTTTATTTTTATATAATCTAGTTTAAATAGTCATAAAGCTTTTAACTCCGATTGCTCTTCATTAATAAATTTGACTATCTTTTATGACGAACTGAATGGGAGATTGACCCCTTAACTCCCCCTGGTTACGAATATGAACAGCCATGTACCATGGGATTAATTTGTGAAAAACTCATTATATATATATATATATAGAGAGAGAGAGAGAAATTTCGAAGAAATCACTCACGGAAGAAATTTTGCTTCTTCAATTTTGACACTTAATAACCCCTAAACTGATAGCCGCATCGGAAAAAAAATCTTAATAATTGTCCAGGGAATACGATGAAGAACAAACCATGTTAATTTCGTTTTTTTACGATAGCCGCATCAGTAAAAAGTCACAATTAGCCGCATCAGTAAAAAGCCTTCTGCATCTTGTTCCATGTAGAATTTTAAGTAAAACGTGTTAATCTCTTAACTTTAAGATCTGTACTTCGCACTTTCTCGGTAAACCGTCTGAAAACAGAGTGAAAAAAGCGAGCCTTTTCCTCGCTAAATAAAAAGAAATCGTTTTTATGGCAATTGTTGCTGATTGTTGTTGACGAATTTGATATCGGGCAAACCCGATAGTCAAAAATACAACCATCGTCTGCGAGAGGAACCTGCCATGCGAACTAAAAAATACGAAATTTGTGTGACCAACTTTTGATTGCATCGAATTTATTTATGAGCCAATTTTTAAAATATTTGTACCGTAAGAAAGAGTACATTCTGAGGTATGCTGCGATATTTTCAAAATTAAAAACTAATAGTAATAAGATATAGATATGACAGTTTAAAAAAAATAACTAAAATGTCACGATTTTTTCCGAATTTCAAAAAATATTAATAAGAACCAAATTCATATTTCTAAAAAAAAACTCGACGAGCTGCAATAATTTACGTTGAGAGGTACTCTTTAAAAAAAACTTACGGCTTAAGTCTGAAAATTTTTTATGTGTTTTGCTCACACACTCGCGGAAGAAATTTCGCTTTTTCAACTTCGACACTTAATAAACCCTAAACTAATAACTGCATCGGAAAAAGATCTTTACAATTGTTCAGGGAACACGATGAAGAACAAACTATGTTAATTTCATATTTTTCTGATTCGAACTTTCTAGGGAAACCGTCTAAAAATCGAGCTAAACAACACAGTTTTCAATCCTGCGACTTCGGCGGAAACTTTATTTTAATAGAGAGAGAAATAATTTTTAAATTGAATATATCTTCAACGGATTTGAAATCTGCGGAAATTTTTACACCAGATTAATACCTTACACCACGGGCAACGCCGGGCTAGCCACGCAGTGGCTAGTTGAGAATAATTTCAAGTAGGATTGTGATTTTCTCGGTGAAAGTCGGGGCGGTTTGAATTCTTTGCAGTAGATTTTTAATGTTAACGTTAGAGAAAATATTTGCTATTTCACGGAGGGGGTGCTCTCTTTGATGTCTGTCCAGTTTGGTTTGCGTTCTTATTAGTTGAAGGGTTGGGAGTAGATGCGGCAATCTAAGGTGATTAGTAGGGAACATAGCCCCGTAGGAATATTTAATCCCATGTCTACAAATAAGACATAATAAATTAGGCATAAGAAATAGGAGAGTTGATCAGTTTGGAATATGCTCTGGAGATTAAAGTCATGTGAAACAAAAGGGAGAAAGGGAAGGGGTTTTTCATAGTTATTCCAAGAGGGTATATACGCCTATCTTTTTAAATAGGTTGAATAATTTTTGTATTTCGGTTTGATTTTCGTTTTTAAGTGTCTTGGGGGTTTGTTTGAGGCAATTCAATCATAACAATAATTTCTTCCCCTGGGATTAGACGGGTCTCGGTTCGATACTCGGCGTTGCGAACAGTTGGATTAGGGTAGCTCTCTTGAGATCATGGAGGGTGATCTATAATATTATATGTGGTATCTTCAGCGGTTTTGTTTTGTGTTACATCTGCATAGCTCAATCCTTTTTTAATTTTATTTTTGTCGGCAAAAGAGAAAGTGGTTTTATTTCTGCCACTGTGGAAGAACTGACATCCCCTCCAGGAAGCAACATGGTTCTTATCACAGTTACAGCATCTAGGATCCGAACCTTTGTCGGAACTGTGTTCACGTCCGCAGCGGACATATTTGGGCCACATATGACAATTATTCGAAGAGTGGTGGAGTCCCTGGCAGTTGAAACACCTGTGTGGGACCGTTCTTCCTTTCAAATTTCTCAACTGTAATGTTGAGCGAAAATAACTTATCCATTTTATAAATATTAGCAATATTGGTGGAGTTCCACCATGAAAATGGGTAGGGGATTTTTCGTTTTAAATTGCAACAATTGGGAGAGAAATGTTATTTACAGTAAATTTGAGTTTGGTAAGCTTCGCACTTATGTCATCAGTAGTTATATTTATGAGGAGTTATTTAATTACCATCTTAATGGGCTTATCAGATTTATTTTTCAGTAGTACAAATTCAAGATTTTCCTCGTTCAGGTATTTAGTAATGTTTTTTTTAATCATTCTTGGGGAAATACTTTAATGTATTTCCCGGAGAGCGTGGCTTTAATTCCAGGGAAGGATTCATTTATTTGACTTAATATGGTGCTGTAATTATCGGTTATGGCAATTAAGATGGGGGAATCCGCTGCTGTTGCTGTTGTTCGCAGCTTTCGTTTATTGTGTCCATATCAATGGATAAGTGATTGAACCTGTTGACGGTAGTTTCGTCAACAATAGATTTAGTAATTGATACATTTACCGGCCTAGCCGTTTTTGGGGAGGAATCTGAAGTCATCAGAGGATGAATTGGGTCTTTTATTTTTAATTACAGCAGAATCATTACTGGGAATAACATTTACTTTGGGATTTAAATCTACAGACATATCATGGACAATGGGGGATTTTAAAGCAATGTCACAGCTATTCACTTTTAGTTTAGTTGCTAATTACATCACCAACCGGGGACACGTTATTTCCAACATTTTTAGAATTAACAACATTTTTATGTAACATACAATTTCCAGAGCAAAGACCAACTCACCCCTTTTCTTTCCAATCAGGTCATCAATCACCTTCATTAGTCAGTTCGGGATCGGTTTCCTTTTGGTGATATGGCCCAACGCCACATTGCGTAAAGGACATTCTGTCCGTGGCCTTAGAAGACTCTGGAGGTGCCTAGATGCGGACTCTGGAGTAGGTGAAGTGGTGGGATTTTGGGTATTTGATCTGGGTAGGTGCGGAGGGGGAGGGGGGCTCTTGCATAAGACACGACCTCTTGTGTTTTTGTCTAATGCTGAAAGAATCTGATTCGATTTGGGGTATAGGGGGTTTAGGAAAGGTTTTGCAGCCTCTCCATGAGGCCACGTGTCCGTGTTCATTTCAGTTAGTGAATAGAGGATTGTTTTTTTTGGGATTTTTGCAGGAGCTAGTCCTGTGACAAAGTCCGCATCTGAGACAGCGAGTCTTGAGATGGCAGTTGGCGCTGCCATGTCCGAAATGGTTACAGTTGTAGCACTGTATAGACCCTTTGGTGCCCCTGAAGTGCTCAACTGTAACGTTAAATACGTGACATTATTGATATTGTAAACAGAGTTCCAATATTCAGTTTTGAGGAGGTAATTAGAAAAATAGGTAAAGGGTTCTTTGATTTAAATTGTTTGAACTGGGAGATGCGTTGTACAACTAAGCCTTTAGCTTGGAGTTATAATTGAAGATAATCAATACTGGTGTCCGTGAGGAGTCCCTTGATTACAACTTTGGTTGCGTGGGGTGATTTCGAAAAATTCTATCTTCTCAGAGATAAAGTGATTACGGATGGAATCGTAATCAGTTTTACTATTGGAGCGTATTTTAAAGAAATTACCTGCCATTTTGCTGAAGTGGGTGATTTTAGTTTGTTTATCAATATCCTTTAGGCGGACGGTAGATGAAAGTTCAGTCCGCACATGAATGGACGGCATTTTTTGTTCGAATCTGATCTCGTCCGGGATGTCTTCGAGCGCTTCGAAGTTTTTACCAGTTTCAATTTGAGGTTCGGTAGTCGGTAGTTTGGTTTAAGCGATCAATCTTTTAGGGGGAGTTTAATTAGTTAAAATTAGTTTATAGGATTCGCCGTTATATTCGTTTATAGCAGTGTTTCCCAAAGTGTGGTACGCGTACCCCCAGGGGTACGGGAAGAGTTTGGTGGGGGTACGCGTTGCACCGGAGTTTGGTGGACTGATTATCTATTCGTCAAAGTCGTTATTATACATTGCAAGGCGATGAGTCCACTGATATTGAGAATTTTGCAAATCTTATGGCGTTTGCTAGATACGAAAGTAATCAAGAAATTCATGACGACTTTTTATTTTGCCAGCCTTTATTAGGTCACACAACAGGAGAAGAAATATTTAATGCTATTAAAAAATTTATGCAAGAGAACAAAATTGATTGGAATAGATGTGTTGGAATGAGCACAGGTGGAGCAAAAAGTATGGCCGGAATTAATAAAGGACTCGTTGCAAGAATTCAAAATATGCACACATTGTTGCTGTACAGTCCGAGGCTTAGAGAAGAGATAAGGTCCAGTGCCAGAAGGAGACATCTCCAAGGCTTGTGGCGTCATACCACCTCCGCCCGAAGAGGGGAAAGAAGAGGAAAAGTTTGGCGTGCGAGTTGAGAGCAGTTTTCGCGAGGGACGAAACAACAGCTCGTGTGAAATGGTGTTTTTTGGCTTTTTTAAGCCTATGTTTAAGTAATCCAGAGCAGAGATACATCTTGCTCCAAATGTGTACAATTTCGTCCTTTTCGTGTTTTGTTAATTAAACGTTTTGTTTTTCTAAACAACGTTTGTTTGTCTGTCTTCACAAGACAAACACTTTCAAATGACGACTAAAAATTGGAAAGCGGGAAAAAGTTAACTGTTGCATTCACAGAGAGGATTTGGCAACACGTAATATGCACGCTGATCTACAAAAAAGTTCTGGATGAAAGCGTGAAAATCGTTAACTACATTAAAAACCGTCCTTTGAATGCACGACTTCTTTTCGTAAATATGCGAAGAAATGGGAAGTAGTCATACCCAGCTTCTTTATCATACCGATGTTCGTTGGCTTAGACATGAACTTCAATGTTTTCTTAATGATAGATTTGAGTTGAGAAATTGTTTACATGACTGGAAATGGCTTTGTAAACTAGCATACTTAGCAGATATACTCTCTGTTCTAAATTGCCTCAACTTATCGTTACAAGGCAAAGAAATTTCATTGTTTCACTTTCAAGATAAAGTGAACGCTGCCATCGCAAAACTAAAGTTATGGCAAAAGAGAGTTGGCAATGGAGAAGTAGACTCGTTTCCCTCTCTTCATGAGTTTATAACACGTTCGACTACTAAAATTGATGCTGATACTCTGAAATGCATAACGCAGCATTTGGAAAGTTTGCAAGTGGGCTTGAAAAACTATTTCCCTGATTTAACCAAAAATATTGAATGGATAAGATATCCGTTTAACATTAACACAGCATCCATGCCAGAAGATTTGTCGCATGCGGAAGAAGAGCAATAGTTGGAATTGGCTTCAGACGGATTCTTGAAAAATAAATACAAGGAGAGTACTTTAACATCATTCTGGTTACAAATACAACTTGTGTATCCGATTTTAACAGAAGAAGTTCTAAAATACATCTTGCTTTTACCAACTTCATATTTATGTGAAGTTGCTTTTTCAGCATTTGTAGACATTGTCAAAAGAAAGGAACATACTTTTGGACGTGGAACCACATCTCAGATTAAAATTAACAACCAGGGAACCAAATTATGACGATCTGTTATCTCAGCACAAACAATTTCATCCTTCTCATTGATCCAAATAAACGTTATTTATAATATAACTTTTATTTTTATTTTATTATGAATAATTTTATTTCTCTTTCTTATTGTTTTGTGTATGTCACAAAAAAGAAAAAAAATACATTTTGATTGTTATTAAAATACATATATAAGTTTGACGAAGGGTACTCAGCGTTACGAAAATTATAGAAGGGGTACACATGTGTCAAAAGTTTGAGAAACACTGGTTTATAGGATCGATATTAGTTCGCCGTGTTTGCTGGATTTTTTCCGTTTTTTGGTGTGCTTGGGATAGTGTCCTCAGGGCAGTCAAACAAAGATAAAATCTTCCACTAACCTTTTAGCTTGGAGAGTTCCATCTTGGATGAATTTAGGCTATTCTGGAGAGTTTTCTGCATGTAGGAGGAATGATTCCCTTAGCTTGCGGCGTTGATGGCGAAGTTCGCTCAATCAGTAGCTCTGGCGATATCCACCTGGATTTCCTCTTTCTTCAGACAAACATCTTCAGCGCTGTGATGGCCGTTTCCAAATCTCAGGGCTCCTAACAGGTTTCAAGGTCTAAAAAGGTGACAAAAGTGACTAATTGAACCAAAAAGGTGACAAAAAGTGACTAATCAAGCAGAAAAAAGTGACAAATCGAGCTTTTGAGTATAAAGATGGAAAATAAAAAGATTCTCCCCAGCCACCCTTATCTTTTCTTTTTCTATATTAGAAAGAAGAATTTATTTAAAGAATATTTTTATTTTCTTCATTTAAAAAGTGCATTCTTTTAAAATATTACATAAAAATAAAAAATCGTAATTAGGATTTTTTAATTCGTTTATTTTTGACACAGCTTGAAGAATTTCTTCCTTTTCTTTAAAAGATTATGTTTCACTGTTTTTGTTAAAAAAGTCTGAAAATTAATTGTCTTTTTCTTCTCAATAAAAGAGTGTGCATTTTTTAAAGTCTGTCTTTGCTGACCAGCATCATCTGAGACTTTTGCCGCTGCTTCAATCATTGCCTGAGCAAGTGCTGCTTCCTTAAAAAAAAAATTTATTGCCTTCTTGAGCCTATCATTGGCTTCCTTTAATAATTTTGAAGCACTGTCCAACGCCTCATCCTCTTCCTTATGCATAATTTTAAGTTTTCGTTCTTCTATCACCTTTCTTTTCTTTAACAGCTGCTTTAAATTTTTGTTCTCTGCTTCCAGTCTACCGTTTTTTTTCCTGCCCTTCTTTAATTTTTCTTATGCCTTACGTTTTATACCTTCTAAATAGGCATTGTAGGCTTTATACGAGGGTTGCTATTTATATTTCTGGCCTTGGCAACAGTAAGTGTTTCTAGGAAACCGCTGACGTTTGCAAACCATACTTTAATATTTTTAACCGTAATTTCTTTAGAACTTTTTGTTATTTTAGCGTGATTTGTATTGTTTACAGAACATTGAAAAATTCATCTCGGGCAAAAAATGGAATTGACTCGTGAACATTTTCTCGCGATTATTTTTCCAAACTTTCGACGTGGATTATCAAGTTGACGGCGTTGATGGCGAAGTTCGCTGAATCAGTAGCTCTGGCGAGATCCACCTGGATTTCCTCTTTCTTCAGACAAACATCTTCAGCGCTTTGATGGCCAAATCTTCTCTTTCTTGAATGGTTAATTTGTCCGAATGCAGAGTGGATTCTCTTCCATTGCGGAGGTCATGTTAAAAATCTACAGGGCTTTTTGCTTGAAAAAGGCAGTTTTCGATTTCGAAAAAGTTCGAATCGGGGGAGAAAATAGTTGTACGTCTGTTACGTATCAGATACGTTACAGGACTGATGATGAGTAACCAATTGGAAGAACGAGGCAGATTTTATATCACAACAGCCCACATAAGTCAACTGAAGCCGCGGCGAATTCCTGCGAATGACCAGGGTTCGGATGACTCCCAATGCTCCCTTAATGTCAGTCCAGGTGATTCAGATACGAAATGAAAAGGACACCAGGTAGTATGAAATCTTATTTTCTTTGAACTTTGAAGAACTTACAGTGCTCCTTGAAAAACTTTTTAAGAAACTTTATTTTCGGACAATCATAGTAGAACTCTAAAATTTTCATTATTATGCATAAACGTAACTGTCTATTTCTGTAATGTGATACCTAGATTTTTTTTTAATTCTGATTTTTGTTTCTTTAAAACAAGTGTTAACGTTATTATATTTGTATTAAGAAACAATTGAGGGCAATTGTCTAGTCAGGATGCCCGAATGTAGTCAGCTTAAGATTTTTCGTCAGATGCCGTAACCATCTCTGACGTAATGACATATATGTATGTAAATGTCAACGAGGAACGGATGTTCCGCAGTAAGGCTCATATCCTAATAAATATTATATTAATGTTATTGGCTTGTTTGAATCCCCATAAACGTAGAAAGAAGCCAACAGTTGTGCGCTGAAATTAAACAGCAAACTTATTAATTAAATGTCCCATTCTTTACGTAGTCGGCGCACAATCGCGAGTGCTACGTACATTATCACTATGAATAATCTAATATCTCTACTATTATAAAATGAAGTTCGTGTATTGAGTGTTTGCCGTGTCCTGACGAATCTATGGCACTTACAATAATGAAATTTGGCACACAGGTAGTCCGAATTTTTTGCAATTTTATAGTTCAGCCCGAATTTTAAAATTTAACCTAGAACATTTTTAAATGAATTTAATGAAATTTAATTATTAATGTTTTCTTTAGAATGGTTTAATTAGTTTAACTTTAGTTATATTGTTCTTTTTCTATCTCCTAGACCAGTGCTCCCCAACCTTTTTATCGCCGTGGACCGGATCATCGTTTGATAATTTTAACGCGGCCCCCCGAGGGGGGGGGACGTTGATTGTTTATATTTTAGATTGTTTTGATTTAATAATTTTAATTTAATTGTCTTTAAACATGCCTTCAAAATAAAATACAGTTGCACCAAAAAATTAATATAATGTGATTTAACATTTTAACTCACTAAGAACGGTAAATCAATGAGAACCCTGAGCTTGTTTCATTGCAATGAGACGGTTTCATCTGGGGGTAATAGAAGACAATGACACCCGAAGTGTGTTGCTTATGTCCATTTTATTCCGTTGTTTTGTTTTATTGCTGTCACTGCAGAAAACCCCGCTTCACACAGATAGGTTGTCGGAAATGGCTATAGGGATTTAAGTGCTGTGGTGGCAATCTCAGAGTATTCCGTCATGACTTTAATCCAGAACACCGGCAGAGTTGTTGTCTCGAACGTAGTTTTAAGGCCGCCTTCATTTGCAATCTCCAGCAGTTGATCTTCTTGCACAGACATGCTAGATTCGCCTGATTTGTTGACAAATGGGTTGCGGATCCATTCCTTACTAGTTCGTGGGTCTTTTGTAGTTGGGAAGTAGCGATCAAACTCTTTTAAAAGCAAAGACATATGATCGTGCACCAACTGGGGAAATGAATGTTTAGGCTGTCTCGCCTAAAATCCCCGCTAATGTCTGAAACGTCAAAAATGCCTCTGTTCACACGCCGTCCCCACAACTTCAGTTTGGCTTTAAATGCAGCTACTTTGTCTGCCAACTTGAAAACAGCTATCACATTTGACAAAATCGGAAAATAGAGACATACAGAATTAAGAAATCCTAATTGAAGCTCTAAAAACAGAACAAATTTCAAGTTCTGATTTACCGCCTCCTAATTTGAGTGAACCGCACAAACCCGAGAGAAATACACCACAGTAAATAAAATGGAAATAATTTAATGTTCCTTGGGCGGCCCGGTACCATTTGATCCACGGACCGGTACCGGTCCGCGGCCCGGGGGTTGGGGACCACTGTCCTAGACCGTTGAAGATAAAGTACAAATTTCAACGGATTTGAAATCTGTGGAAAATTGCACATAGATCGATACCTAAAAATATGATTTCTTTAAATAAATAAAATTTTTAAATTGAATATCTTTTATATTTTCGCAAGAGAATGTGACGTCACGCCAACATTCGTGTTACAAAAATAAACAGATTACATTGCCTGCCCTCTTACGATTTCAGCGAAAGAAAGCAAAGAAAATAAAAACATTTTGGTTGGCATTATTTAGTTATTTTTTGTAAAATCGGAATCGTTAGAAATGGATTGAAAATTTGAACGGATTTGAAATCTGCGGAAAATTTAACACCAGCTAGATACCTTACCTTACCTACCTTTCTTTTAATTAATAAGTTTTCAAATAAATACTTATATTTTCGCAAGAGATTGTGACGTCACACCGAATTCCTATTTGGAACCACGGGCAACTACGTTATGGCTGTTATCCCATTTGCGAAGCAAACCATAGTTCATGATATTCGAGGTGCTTCGCAAACCAAATTGGAATTAGCAGTACATTTATTCCAATAGGCTACGAATTTCCATTTGGTTTGCGAAGCACCTCGGGCAACGCCATGATGGCTGTATCCAATAGGTTATGAATTCGTATGGGAATTCGTTGCAAACACTGGGGGTTTGGGAGCAGTGGTCACACCTGACCCCCAAAAAAGAACTGTCACGGGCAACGCCGTGTTGGCCGCGCAGTGGCTAGTTATATATGTGTGTGTGTGTCCAGACTTTTTTCTTTCTTAAAAAAAAACGTAAAATCGGAGATTCCACCATGTAAACTAATGTTTTTAAGAATGTATGGCGACCGTAGATAAATTTTTCAGTCTCCACATTCACACTTTCAGTGGCCGAGTGGCGACTGTTAATTTTCTTCTTTAGTATCAAGGATACTTTCTGAGGTATATATATTTTGCACTTGCTTCGTAGCTCATAAAACTTATCAATTGAATCAGGAATTTAAACATTTTAATTTGACTTGGTAGGGCTTGATTACATTAACATCAGTGTTATTTCAGCAGACTTTATGATTCCTAAAAAAAAAATCTACGAGCGGTGTTTCTATCGTTAGTATTCCCTGTTTGATCTTTGGTCACATCTATCAAAACAACAAAGTCAGCTTTAAAGTCTGTAAGTATCAGATGGCGATCTAACAAGATGACGTCACGCCGTCAGGGCCATCGACCTTCAAGTTGGAGTGGGACGTTTTCTCCCCTAAGACCAGAGTGGGGTGAAAGGAATGCGGGGGCGCATAAGAAGGGCAGAAGTGGTTTTTAGCGGTTGTTCGCCGCTACTCTCGAGCGATATGCTATCGTTTATATTAAAACATGTGTATTAACTGTAAATATAATATTTTAATTCTAAAATAAAAGGTTTAAACCTTAAAAATTAGTAGTTCCTTTTTATTAACATGGAAGAACTTCACTAAGTCTCTAGCACATTATGTACTTGCGTAGTAGTTAAATTTACTAATTACTTGGCAAAAAGAAATTGTATGGAACAGGAGATTCTGACAAATCATTTTTTACGCTCTTTAGTACAAGAAAATGTACCAAACCAATGCTAAACACACTTTGCTCATATTGATATTTTTGTGAAAAATAAAATTGCTGGGAAATCTTCTGTTTAGCGCCATTACAGCCCCTCATTATAATTGTATTTCTGATATTATCTTTCGACAAAATCAGTCTAAAGGATTGTTCATAAAATTTTACTCAACCGTATTAGAGAGAGCAGTTGTTAATTAAGTGTCTAGTTGTGACTTGGTGGTACAGTTGATGTTTCTGTGATAATGATCCCAGAAGAGTAACAACCATTTAGCTCATTTTTGTTATACGGAGCATAGGCGCCGACTTCATAGGGTTTGGGCCCCCCCCCCCAAAAAAAAAAAAAAAAATGTTTTAAGAGGAGGGACTGAGCATCCCCCCCCCCCAATAATTTTAAAGTAATTTTTCGATACAGTATGGATTTTCTGAGTATCCATTTGCACCGATAGTGGATGGCACCAAACTTTATCTACAAAGTGTTACCGCTAACGGGTAGCCGTCGGCTGACCACATGTGGGGACCATGAATTGCAGCGAACCGGCTTCCGGAGTTCCACTTCAAAGGATGGCGGAGATTAGATAGGTCACTCATCGGGATCTGCTTGGGATGACCCCCAAAGCGGAGAGTGGGATTTCATTACTAGTGGGGTGGTCATTATCTCTGTTCTGAGAACTCCAGAAAGTTGTCCGACTAAGTTTAAGGAAGGGACGTAGTTTTTTCTTATCAGAAATTGCAAGATGGACACCCAGGAAAACTGAGAAGATGGGGGAAATTTGGTCAAGAAGTTCTAATAGTAGAGTCCAGCTACCGAAAATTTCGAAAGATTTAATTCATACGGTAAACGAATCACCTAAAAGAATGGAGCTTTTGACAAGGATTTCCACCCAAAACCATTCCAAAACTGGATTACGGCCACTTTGCCGAAGTAGGTGGGCAATGAGAGCATCAATTCTATTATTAAAAATTACTATAATTTAGTGGAATTTTTCGAAGTTTTCTCCGAAACGGATTGTTCCGATATTGCTGCAAAATGCTCCGGATATCTAGAATAGATGTCCGATTTCAAAACATTTTTCTCCCTTTCTTTATACAGCCATGTGAAGAGCCCTATGGAAGAAGTAAACCAACAGATACAGTCTTCTCAGATAGGGGCTTCCGAGATTAACCAAAAAATTATTTGTTTGTCAGAAATAATTAATGAAAAACGGGATAATTTTTAGATGTTTTGGGAAAAATGTATCACTAAAAAGGATAGTGTTGTGGATGAACCAAAACTCCCTCGGCATCGTAGTGTACCAAAGCGTTTAGAAAACTTTAGTTCAACACAGAATTTAAAAATTTTAAGTCCAAATGATTTTTACAGACAGCTATATTGCTGATACTGTACTAAATTGCCTCAATGAAAGGTTTGAATCTTCATCAATAAAAAATATAGTTCCCATCGAAGAAGGGTGTGTTTGAGCAGCAAAAAATGGAACTGGGGAATTTCCAAGTGCTAAAGAGTTTTTCAAAGATGATTTGGATTGTGACCGGCTGTTATTGCATCTAAATATGTTGCATGATATTTCCAAACAAAGAAATGTTTCGCTGGATTCAATTAAAAATTTGAAAGAGTTCATTTTAAGTGACAAAGCTCTTGGAGATCTCTTTCCAAAAGTAAAAAAATGTTTGAAACTGTTGCAAACCATTCCAGTGACAACTTGTACAGCTGAAAGATCTTTTAGCTCTCTTTGTCGTCTTAAAACCTATCTAAGATCAACAATGGGACAAGAGAGACTTAACTATGTAGCAATACTAAATACGCATCAAACAGTTTTAGACGAACTGGATCTTAGACCTCTCTTGAATGAATTCATTGGACGAAATTAAATACGAAAGTCTACATTTGCTGCTTTTTAAATTAAAATTTTAATTGATAAAGATGATTTTCTTTAAAGATTTGAGTTTTAAATTGGGGTTTTCATTAAAATTATTTTTATTTAGTGTACCTAACTTGGTATTTATTGTACCTAATTTTTTATTATTCTTATAATTTACATAAATTTTGTCATATTAAGTATGAAATTGTTAAAATTTCTCAAATAATATGCGAGTATTTTTTGTCAAAATCTGATTTAAAATCAGCAAATAAAAATTTTGGTTTCCAAATCTTGATCTATTGTTTCCAAATTCGGTTTTATTGTTGTATTTTTATCTTTATATCCTAGTGTTGTGAAATATTTTTTTATTGGTTCGCTGAACAAGCATTGTACAGTTAATATTTACTTAATTTTGAGGAGAAAAATATTTAAAAATATTAAACGAAGTTTACCAATCACTCACACATGCAATTCTAAATCCATTCTTTTAAAGCCGACCAACCGGTATAGTGGTTAAGGTGTTAGCCTCTAGATCGGAAGGTTCCTGATTCGAATCCGGGTTCGGGCATGGATGTTTGTAAACGTATGGTGTAGAGGCGGCTGGTGCACTTTAAATCTGTCGTGGCCGAAAGTCCTCACGTTGGGTTGGCGTGGAAGTCTGGAGAGTGGGGTGCCAGCTCATGTGTTGACTCGTCATCTGACCGTGGTTCAAAATTACGAGGTGTTGTCCTCGGATCTTTCCCTTAAGGGACTGATCCCGGACCGTCGTCAATAGCCCGTTGTGTAGCTCTAGTGCGACGTTAACTAAAAATTACCATTACCATTTTACCATTCTTTTAAAACTAAAAAATAATTTTCTAAAATAAATTTTTATTTCCCTGGAATAGGATTTAAGGATTTCGAAATTTTTTTTAGAAAATGTTACATGTGCCATGAAAGTTCAGCGACGGTCCCAAATTAGTATGATGCACCAATTTTTATATCGACGCCGACCAACCGGTATAGTGGTTAAGGTGTTAGCCTCTGGATCGGAAGGTTCCTGGTTCGAATCCGGGACCGGGCATGGATGTTTGTAAACGTATGGTGTAGAGACGGCTGGTGCACCTTAAAATCTGTCGTGGCCGAAAGTCCTCACGTTGGGTTGGCGTGGAAGTTTGGAGAGTGAGGTGCCAGCTCAGGTGTTGCTTCGTCATCTGACCGTGGTTCAAAATTACGAGGTGTTGTCCTCGGATCTTTCCCTTAAGGGACTGATCCCGGACCGTCGTCAATAGCCCGTTGTGTTGCTCTAGTACGACGTTAACTAAAATTACCATTACCATATTTCGTTTTTTATTATTGGTATTAGCTTCCCTCCCAGAGACGTAGACGAAAAAAATTAGGAAGCGATGTATTTTTTTCTTTTCTTTATTTTTCCAATGGCAAGGCAGTACAATTGCGAAGACAAATACAAATACAATACAATACAAAGTACAGAGTTGACCGAGGTCATTTTAGCCTTATACAAGGTCAGAAGTGATGGTCACTTGTGAAGGGGTACCCAGTGGGTGGACCATCATTGTCCCTAACAAAGGACAGCACAATTTACATCCATGCCCTAACCCCGGATTCGAACCAGGAATCTTCCGATCCAGAGGCCAACACCTTGACCATTTGACTGGTTGGTCGGCTCGGAAGGGATGTTGGTCAAAAGAGAATTTTTTTAGTTTCAGGGGGGGATAGACCCCAAGCTACGGATACTCCCTGGGCCCCCTCAATATTTTTCCGAAGTCGGCGCCCCTGATACGGAGTATACAAATTAGAGTTAATCTTATATACGTTGTTTACTTAATTTTATATTGGTGCATATAGAAATATTAGTGTCAACTGTTAGCCCAAGCATATTCTTTTCAGATAATTTTACTGACGTTTTTCTAAGACACTGATGATTTTCATAATTGTACCTCTTCCAAAAAAGCAGCTAAGAGCTCTCATACGATTTGAAGTAGAATATCGTACACCTGACATTCGTATTTTACTTCAGTGATAATTCTTTTTGATTAGTTTTCTTTACAAGGTTACGTGTTTCGATTTTTAAACTTGGAACAACAAGTTTAAAAATCTTTTTGAAGCCTTCTAGGTCTATTTTTCAAACTTCCTTGTGAATTACTTGGTAGATCTTGAATCACAGCGTGAGAAAAGGTACGATTTCCTTGATTTGATTTCAAGAAGAATTATTTCTGATGAATAGTTCTCTGTGCCCGTTCACTTTACTCCTCTTTTGCTCAATTCATGAGCGGGTAATTCGAGAATTTTTGCTTTAACACTATTTAAAACAGTATCTGGTAACAAATATTCATCAATTTCTTGAGAAATATAAGTTAAAATAGCATCGACTTTCGTTTGAATCGAATTTATTACCCAAATGTCAAAAATGGACTGACGAAAAATTTCCATAGTCATTCTGAAATTTAAGGACTATTTATCAGTTCCGCAAACTTCCTCAAGAAAGGTTTAGTCCTGAGCACGTCAAATGAGTACACATGTAATGTATGAGTAATACACGAATATATAACATGTTAAAAGTCTAGTTGAAATTTGAAATCAGCAGTTGCGTAAGACGTTAATTATCCCAAAATTCAAAACAATTTTTTTTATGAAATATTACACAAGATACAAATATTACAAAATGATCACTTTTCCAATCCGTACATTGTTACGGGAGGCACGGGTTGCTAAAGCATCCCAGAGTCCCCTGTACAATTCCACTCTTAGATCCTTTTGGTTCATGCGAATAAAATTTAGCCGAGAATCTTCCGTTTTAACATAAGCATCAACGATATATTGTTGAAACAGTTTACCACTGCTATGTAAAATGCTAAAACCACTACGAATTGAAAGTTTGTATTCGTAAAACTGAAGCTGAGTGACCCTGGTTCGTTTAGGCCAGGGGTGGCCAACCTGTGGCGCATGCGCCAAACTTGGAGCATTGGATGATTACAAGTGGCGCATTGCATTATTGTGTCTCCTTATTCTTTTGAAGTAGATAACTGAAAATATCTTCATATTTTCAACACCATAGTACTCTCAGTTCAATTCATAGAGCTTTCTTACTCCTCATTTTGTCGCAATGTTTTGAGTTTGCAATTTATATTCTGTGTGATGCGACGTACTTGTGATCTGTTTGTTCTTTTTCAAGATTTTTTGTTACTTTTAATGGTTTTTTTTTTTTTTACATTCCTGTTATTTATCACTGTGCCAAAGAAAATGAGCAAAAGAAGCGCAAAAAGTATGAGAGAAAGTATGATGTACCCCAGTAAAAAGAGGAAGATTAAAGTAATTATAGTAATATAATTAACACCTATTAATTATTTATTATTAATTATATTAATATGGTTAATCTATATATATATATTTCTCTTACGTGGCACGCAAAAAAGACGTTATTTGTTACCGCGTTTTGGCAACATTGTGCGATTGTTTGTTTACTTGGAGCCTCGCGAGTCATTTGAATCTATAGCGTTATCGGATGAAATTTTGTTGAAAAAAATGAATTTTAGACGAGCTGTTGCGGTTTGTAATAGAAATCTAAGAAAGCGGAGGATCTTTTCAGGGCTATTTAAAAAACGGTCCTTTTCAAGACTAACAATTATAGTACAAGACGCGTGCACTACAAATTTCGACAACAAACTCAGTCAAAAAGTGTATGGGTGGCTCGAGTTCTGGGGAAATGTACACACAAACAACATGCTGGGTATTCAATTTCCAAAGCAGCGCTTACATTGCGAGTAAAAATTTGCTCAAAGTTTTCATTTAAATTCTGAATCCAGAGGTACTGTATATATCTTTTATGTAATACAACAAATTTAGATTTGAAAAATATTTTTTTGGAATATATTTTGTAATCAATCCCTTCTGCTAGGACACGTGTCTTCATTGATGCGAGCGAAGCGAGAATAGGTTCGCGCAGCGAACCAATGAGAATTGCGAAGCAATCCTCCGGGTGTTGGCGAGCGTTAGCGAGCAGGGGGCAGGCCCCCTAGTATATATTAATTATTATAAATTAATTAGATTAATATGGTCAATATCTATTAATTATTATAAATTAATTAATTATATTGATGCATATTCATTAATTAACACTTCATTTTTAAAAATCAAAAAAAAAAATATCGCTTTTTATTTAAAAAAAAACGTTGCCGCAGCCGCCGTCGCATGGTTGAAAACTCGCTTTTTTGCTCGATTTTTAGACAATTTTCCGAGAAAGTACGGATTAGAAAATGAAATCTATGAAGAAAACTTTTCCGGCTCAAAACGGACCTAAGGTTGACTGATATCATTGAGCCGGACCACATATCTTCAGCGCACACATTCCGGGGTCGACCACGTCCACGCCCTATCGTGTTCATCCTGGGCAGATAAGGGTTTTTCGGACGGCGTGTCACTAGGCCCACTTCTAAAATTTCTCATTAGAGGCTTTCCCTAGCTTCGGCTAATCCGCTGTGGGTTTTCAGTAACTCGGTACGGAGGGGTCTGCTTCCATTCGAAGGAAGGAAGGGGTGTTTTTCGTGGGACCTATGCACGTTGTTCCTGGTCAATTGAACGCCTACACGAACATTTTGGACAGTCAGGAAGGAAGGATTAGAAAATGACGAAATTAACATGGTTTGTTCAAAATTGTACAAGGAACACGACAAAGAAGATTTTTTTTCCGATGCGGCTGTTAGTTTAGTATTTATTAAGTGTCTAAGTGAAAAAGCGAAATTTCAAACGCGAGTGAGCAAAAGACGTACAAATTTTCAGTCTTCAATCGTGATTTTTTAGAGTGCTTCTAAACGTGAATTTTTGCAGTTCGTCGAGCTATTTTAGAAATTTCAATTTGGTTCTTGGTAATATGTTTTTAAAATTCGGGAAAAATCAGTACATTTTCGTTATTTTTTTGGTAAACTGTCATATCTATAGCTTATTACTATTAGTTTTTAATTTAAAAACATCGCACAAAACCTTAGAATATACTCTTTCTTACGGTACAATTATTTTCGAAATGGGTTAATAAATAAATTCGATGTGATCAAAAGTTGGTCATACAAATTTTGGAATATTGGTAAATTTCCGTCAATTTTTATTAACTGTCATATCTATAGCTTATACTATTATTTTTAAATTTGAAAGCATCACTGCAAACCTTAGAATGCACTCTTTCGTATAGTACAATTATTTTGGAAATTTATTAAATACATTTTTGATGCGATTATAAGTTGTTCATATAAAATTTTCGGGACTGTAAGATCGCAAGTTCCGATACACAAAACTAAAACTATCATATGTGTAGCTTAATACTATTTGTTTTAAAATTTGAAAATACCACGTGAAAGCTTGGAATACACTCCTTACGGTAAAATTACTTTTAAAACTGGTTCATAAATAAATTCGATACAATCAAAAGTTGGTCATACAAATTTCGTAATTTTTAGATCGCGGAGCGATAGCATTCATTCTCTTCATACATTTATCTTCACGTAAATGAAGGTTACATTTTCTGACTAACTTATATATTTTCCAGATAACAAATTTATCATAGCAACGTTTTTTTTTTTTTATAATTTGGTGAGGAAAAATGCTCGCTTTTTTAGACGGCTTCCCGTAAAAGTAGAGATAAGAAAATTAAGAGATTAACATGGTCTATTTAAAATTGTGGAGAACAAGATGGAGAAGATTTTTACTGAGACATTGAGTGTTAAAATAAAAGAGAAATCACTTACAAAAAGAATGTTGGTTTGCAAATGAAACCAAAAAGGATTGCGTAGTAATTCCCGGGGGTTCGCGAGGAGGGGGCGGAGTCCCCTAGTTTATACAATATTTACCAGATGTTTTTATGGTGAATTTTAAAATTTACAATACATTTAAATTAGAAATTAAAACGTCGATTTTTTCGTAATTTCTCAGATTTAAACTTGATTTGTTTGAAGTACATCGGTAAATTCATCGGTACTCAATTCTGATTCTTTCTCGTCTATGAGTGCTCACAATTTTTTAATAAGTGTATTAATTATATACTTGTGAATAACTACATGCAACTGTAATATTTATGATGAGATTAAGACATGAAATCATTCATCAGTATTGGAAGAAACATCACAGAAGCATAGGCGTGACTAGGGTTGATGACTGAGGGGGGAGGAGTTCAGTCCCGAGAAGTATGAACTGTACACCAATAAAAAGGTGAAGCATCTGGAGACTTTTCAGGGAAGTTTCGTATTTTTATGTTAAAAATCACACGATATATTGATATATTTTTTTCGTAGAACATTGATAAAATTATTAAAAATTTTGCGTCTAACAAATGTTAGTCACTTTTATTTCAAATAAAGTCGTTTTAAACAATGTTATTTTATAGTATCATACATAAAAAACACATTGTTTGGTTTAACAACAAATTATTTAAGGATAATCTTGAATTACACTAAAACCTTGCTGATTCAAACCCCCCATTCATCCGAGTTTGTTTAATCCGAACCATCTGTTTTTAAAATTTGTGAAACAAAATACAGTAAATCAGTGACAACATATATTACAATTATTGAAATAAAAAACATCATTGATAAGAATGCACATACATTCAGATTTTTAGGTTATCATAAAATTAGAAAGAATCGCAAAATAATTACTAGAACTTCATGAACTGTAAACATTTGGATAAAATTAATTAGTTTTTGCCGTGATAAATACAAAAAACCTTTTCCTAGTTGGTTCTTCAAAAAACATTTCTATAAGTTAAAAGTAAAAAAAAATCAAGTGAATAAAAATTTCACTTTTGTCGTGCATTTCCGTATATTTCCGTGTATAAGCCGAGAATGTTTGGAACTTTTTCTAAAGCTTAAGTGGAGGTGGGGGGTCGGCTTATATACGGATCCGCTAATTTCGCAAAAAACTAAGGTGCATTTCCGTTAGCCGGGCGCAAGCAATAAATCGCCAAATATAGCACACAAAATAATAATTGAATACCCTTAACTAATTAGCACATAAAAATAACAATTGGAAAGGGAACATTTTTTGATACAGCTGTCGGATTCGGATATCCCTCCGGTGGCAGCAACTTCGAATTCTTTACGAGCGATTAACGATTTTTATAGCAAATCTAACGGGTGTTGGGAAAGCAAACTTTTTTTTTAGTTCGTGCCATCCGGACCCGGATCCGAATCCAACAGCTGTTCCAATTTTTAAAGTATTTTAACTTACTTTTTGAATGCAGCCTTTAAGCAAAAAGAGAAAAATAAGTCAAATAAATTCTTCAAATTCCGTGTCTGAATCCGAGTTTCCGAATAGTTCGTAAAATTCGGCTTCACTCATTGGGATGTCTTGATGTGTATCATCATCAGTTCCAATGCCATTTCCGTACTAGAATTTATATGTTCTTCATACACATCGCTGCCAAGTGTCAATGAGCTCGCTCCCCCTTTGAAACTTTATGTACCGCACATGTTTTAAGATGCACGGCGAAGATAGGTGGCACTGATAAAAAAAAATCCCAAGCCACAGCCGTTTCCCTTGACCAATGTTGAACTGATCATCTGTCAATCACCCAGTCAGAGGTCCGGTATCAGGTGCGGAAAACTGGGAATTTTTTAGTGCTCATTTAGACCCTACCCGAGTTTAATTTAAAATCGTAATGTCCAGTACATCATCATCTGTCAATCACCCCGCCAGAGGTCGGATGTCAGGAGCTGGATCGTCTGGACACTGGAAAATCATTAGCAGGTTAAAGCTAGCGTTTTACTTTACAACGATTTGATGGGAAAATATTCCACCAGTTTTACCTTCTTGGCGACATTACGCCCTCATGGCTTTAGAACGTATGGTTTGAACGTCACAAAAACAATTTTTTTTTACTCTTTGTTTCGCTTTACATAAAGATTTTGAATTTTGGGTAAATTTTTGAAGAAAACACGCACTCTCGGCTTATACATGGATCGGCTATATACGGCATTTATATTATGAGTGTAAAAATAATTTTTATATTTATATAATCTAGTATAAATAGCCATATAAAGCTTAATACTCCGATAGCTCTTCATTGACAAATTTGACTACCTTTTATGACGAACTGAATGGGGGGGTTGAACTCCCAACTCCCCCTGGTTAGGCCTATGAACTATTGTACCATTGTTTCATCGATTACATTTATTTATTCCACAAGAAAAACATTATATAAAATTAAGTTATGAATAGCTTGTGTAATATTAACAAGGGATTAATTTGTAAAAAACTCATTATATCTATATTAGCAAAATTTTTCTCAACTGAATGGGGAGGGGTTGAACTCCCAACCCCCACCCTGGCTGCTATGTTTATTACACAAGTAAAACATTAATTAAAATTAAGTTACGAACAGTTGGAGTAGTTATTAACAAGGGATTAATATGTGAAAAACTCATAAAATATATATATTAGCAAAATTTTTCTCAACTGAATGGATGAGAGTTGAACCCCCAACCCCCCACCCTGACGGCTATGGTTATTACACAAGTAAAACATTAATTAAAATTAAGTTATGAATAGTTTGAGTAATTATTAACAAGGGATTAATTTGTGAAAAACACGTAAAATATATATATATATAAGCAAAATTTTTCTCAACTGAATGGGGGAAAGGGTTGAAGCCCCCCTCCCCCCCCTGGTTACGCCTATGTTACCGGTTGTGAAATGGGTGATTAAAATTAGAAGAGTATTAAACAGAAGAGAATTCAGAGAATATTGAATTATTAGATTTGGAATATGGTGAACCTTTTCTTTATTGTGAGGTGCGCTGGCTTTCTAGAGGACAGGTTCTGAGTAGATTTTGGAAACTGAAAAATACTATTATAATTTTTTAGAACAGGAAATTGAATTTTCCTGATGAAAGAACCCTATTATTTGATAACAACTGGCTATTTGAATTGTCATTTTTAGTTGATCTACTAGCCATCTCAATAATCTAAATTCGACGCTACAAGGCAAGAAGAAATTATTTCCTAGCTTAGTAAATAGCATTAAGTCATTTGAAATGACATTAAATCTGTTCATCTCTCAGTTAGGAAATCAGGATCTGAGTCAATTTCCACAGTAGTTGAAAGAGCAGAGGGGATGTGCCGCAGATAATAACAATTTGACCAAATATATTCAAATTAGTTATTACAAGGGTCATTTGAAAGTCGCTTTCTTGATTTGGCTACAGAAGAAAACTACATGCTCGCATTAATAAAGCTTTTTCACTTAGTGAACAAAATGTAGTGAAGATGCCTAGTAACATACAAATGGTACTCATTGATTTCAAAACAAATTCATTATTGAAATTAAAGTTTCATGAGCTTTATTATTCAGATCAAAATGCTTCTGACGAGTTCATTATACTGTAAACATTTTCCGGAACTAAGAAAATTTGCAAAAAGTTAAATACATCGTTTTGGAACGACATACCGATGTCATAAAGCATTTTCATCCATGAAATTTATTAAAAGTAAAACGAGGTAGCGAATGACAGATTCAAATTTGAAGAATTCTCTGTAACAGACATTGTTTTACATACAATATAGTTATCACACCTCACCCTTTCTCTACCTCTATATCTCTAGTGAGTGTGACTGTGGTTCGTTTCATCTACTGGAGAGGGCAACACTTCCTAGATATTTTAATCTATTTTTATTTGGACATTCTGGGTTATATAGGAATATAATTCAATACAGTAAAGAAACAGCAGCAGAGAGCCCCTCAGCGTCCGTTCGCTCTAGTCTCCGTGGGTCGAATCTCTCTTCCTTTTTCTCCTCCTGGCCCGGGTGACCTTCCCCTGACACCCCTGCCAACGTCCCTAGGGATGTTTCGTTCCCCCCAACACCAGTTCCTCCTTGTGTTTGTGTTAGCCGGAGAACCTCAGATCCTCACAATAGTTAAATTATTTTAAAATGTTAATTATATCGATAAACATACTTTTATTAAAAATGTTACTAAGGATATGAAAGGACCATGAACGTAAAGTAGAAAAGGTGCTCGAATTGTATGGCGCATTTGAACTCGTTTATGAAAAAAATTGGCGCATGGTATGTAAAAGGTTGGCCACCCCTGCTTTAGGCACTTAGAAATTTTTTTAATCTCTTATTTTAGCATCTATAGAATACAGAAATAAGATTCAAAGACTGTTTAGACGGTTTTAAAGTACAACCTAACTGCCCTGAATTAATATTATAATCTACGCAAAAAATATTCTTTAGGCACTATGAAATTTTTATAGCATGTTTAGGAGGATTACTATTGAAAATAAGTGCAAAAAGCCAGACGAATACGGCGGTTTTAAATAATAACCCGACGCAAATAAAGATTTTACATAAGTATCGGCAGCTGTCGGGGAACTGGCTACCCTAGAAGGCAGTGCATTGGCTCGCCGGTCTGTGGTTGATTGCGGAGGAATCACGTGACTCGAGTTTGATGGGCAGCTGGGGCTACTTACCAAGCATTTTGGAGGAGTTTATTTTTTTTCACACAAATGTGACCACACTGAAAATTATTTTGAGCTCATTGCAATATTGTTTTTAGAGGTATTTTAAAATACGGTTTTGTTATTAACATTTTAAGTATTAACATATGCACATGTGTATTTAACTATGTATGTATACATAGTAATAATAATTAATTATTATAGTGATCATAACTGTTTTTAGTAACTACGTATTTTATAGGTTAGATAAAATTATATTTTTATAGGTTATATATCATTAATGTACAATGGAACCAAAAACTTTGAGTTGTGTAATTTGTATATAAAAAAAACCTATACTCTACTATGATAAAAACGTGCCTGTAGGTGTGTGGACTGTTCTGACGAATCTATGGCACTTACAATTATGAGACTTGGCACACAGGCAGTCCGAATTTTTTGAAATTTTTCTATATATCGCGCTCGAATTTTAAAATTTAATCTAGAATATTTTTTAATTAATTTATTCGTTTTTTTCACCATCCTTTTTTTTGTTCAGGAGAAAGAAGTAGGACCGCGATTTTGATAATTTCGCTCCACTTACGTCAACATTTGGAAACATTTATTTCACCTTCCATTTTTCTTTTGCTCCGAAATGTGACGTCACTACATACCTCGGTACCACTCACTCGTACGGAAGTGCCAAGTTTTCCGATTCTAGCGTGTTTTGTCAAAGGGCACACAAGTAATGGTAATTTTAATTAATGTCGTACTAGAGCAACACAACGGGCTATTGACGACGGTCCTGGAACAGTCCCTTAAGGCAGTGCTCCCCAACCTTTTTATCGCCGCGGACCGGATCAACGTTTGATAATTTTAACGCGTCCGCTGAGGGTGGGGGGGGGGAGTTAATTGTTTATATTTAAGATTGTTTTGATTTAATAATTTTAATTTAATTGTACTTAATCATGCCTTCAAAATAAAATACAGTTACACCAAAAAATGACTATAAAGTGATTTAACATTCTAACTCACTAGAACGCTAAATTAATGAGAACCCTGAGCTTGTTTCTTTGCAACGAGACTGTTTCATCGGGGGTAATAGGAGACAATGACACCCGAAGTGTGTTGCTTATGTCCAGTTTATTCCGTTGTTTTATTTTGGTTGCTGTCACTGCAGAAAACCCCGCTTCACACAGATAGGTTGTCGGGAATGGCAATAGGGATTTAAGTGCTGTGGTGGCAATCTCAAGGTATTCCACCATGACTTTAATCCAGAACACCGGCAAAGTAGTTGTCTCGAACGTAGTTTTAAAGCCGATTTCATTTTCAATCTCCAACAGTTGATCTTCGTCTTGCACAGACATGCTAGATTCTCCTGATTTGTTGACAAATGGGTTGCGGATCCATTCCTTACTAGTTCGTGGGTCTTTTGTGGTTTCCCAACCACAAAATACCCACGAAGCACTCGAACTCTTTTTTTTTTTTATAGCAAAGACAGGTGATCGTGCACCAACTAGGAGAGTAAATGTTTAGGCTGAGTCTCGTCTAAAATCCCCGCTAACGTCTGAAACATGTCCAAAATGCCTCTGTTCACGCGCCGTCCCCACAACTTCAGTTTGACTTTAAATGCAGCTACTTTGTCTGCCAACTTGAAAACAGTTGTGACATTTGTCAAAATTGGAAAATAGAGACATACAGAATCCATAAATCATAATTGAAGCTCTAGTAACAGAACAAATTTCAAGTTCTGATTTACCGCCTACTAATTTGAGTGGACATTTCATAGATAAGAACCGCACAAACCCGAGATAAATACACCAAAGTAAATAAAATGGTAATAATTTAATATTCCTTGGGCGGCCCGGTACCATTTGATCCACGGACCGACCGGTCCGCGGACCACTGCCTTAAGGGAGAGATCCGAGGACAACACCTCGTAATTTTGAACCACGGTCAGATGACAAAGAAACACCAGAGCTGTCAATCCACTCTCCAAACTTCCAAACCAACTCAACGTGAGGACTTTCGGCCACGACAGATTGAAGGTGCACTAGCCGCCTCTACACCATACGCTTACAAACATCCATGCCCGGACCCGGATTCGAACCAGGAACCTTACGATCTAGAGGCTAACACCTTAACCACTATACCACTTGGTCGGCATATATATTCCTAATATATATATATATATATATATATATATATATAAATATATATATATATATATATATATATATATATATATATATATATATATATATATATATATATATATATATATATATATATATATATATATATTATCACTTTAGCAAATTTCAAGCCTTTCTTGCTGAATTTTCAAAATGTTTTTGCTCTGTGCAAGTCTTTCTTGATTAAAAATAATCACTGTTTTTTTTTTTTTTTTTTTTTACAAATTTTACAACTTACAGTTTTTGGTTCCACTGTACATTAATGATATATAACCTATAAAATACGTAGTCACTAAAAAGAATTATGATCGCTATAATAATTAACTGTTATTACTATGTATACACATAGTTATATACACATGTGCACATGTTAATGCTTAAAGTGTTAATAGCAAAACCATATTTAAAAAACCTAAAAAGAAATTACACTGAGCTCAAAATAATTTTCAACGTGGTCACATTTGCGTGAAAAAAAAATAAACTTATCCAAAATGCTTTGTAAGGCCCGGTGCACACATCCGGTTTTTCAACGTGCGGTACCGTAGCCCAACTATGCACACATAACCGTGAAATGACGCACGAATTCATTTCGCGCCATTTGCGATAAATATTCTATCGTAGGAAACATTTTTATTTTGCTTACTTGGTGTAAAAAAAGTATATTTTGTAACAAAATAGACGTTACTGGATACAACCATTTATAAATTATTATTTATATTCCACTTGTTTATGAAAACAAGCTACTTCAGAACGGAGACTCCTGTGCGGCGCCGTGGGGAACTGCGATACAAATGTCACGCAAGTAGGACGTGCGGCGCCCCAGCGGCGCTGGAGGCATGTGTGCACTTCTCCATTGGATCTAATGTATCTCAGACCGCACTTGCGTTGCGGTAGCGGCGTCGCACGTTGAAAAACCGGATGTGTACACCTGGCCTAATTAGCCCCTGCTGCCCATCAAACTCGAGTCACGTGATTCCTCCGCAATCAACCACAGACCTGCGAGCCAAGGCACTGTCTTCTAGGGTAGCCAGTGCCCCGGCAGCTGCCGATACTTATGTAAAATCTTTATTTGCGTCGGGTTATTATTTAAAACCGCCGTATTCGTCTGGCTTTTTGCACATATTTTCAATAGTAATTAATAAACTTGCTATAAAAATTTCAGAGTGCCTAAATAATATTTTTTGCGTAGATTATAATATTAATTCAGGGCAGTCGGGTTGTTCTTTAAAACCGTCTAAACAGTCTGGGAATCTTATTTCTGTATTCTATAAATGCTAAAAAAAAGATTAAAAAAGTGCCTAAAGGATACTGGGTGGGATGAATTTTTTGCTAATATCCTATGCTGCGCAGTAGCGAAATAACCGCAAACGGCGTTCCCGACCCTCGATTCCCTATTCAACTAGCATTGAATTTGTACTATTTTACAATTTCATAGTGCCTAAAGTACCTTCCCAAAATTCGTCATCAGCTCTCCTACTAGGTTCCCGTCAATCAATCGACAGAAGCAGGTGTTCGCAATGAATCAGAACTGGAAACTTTAAATGCGCGAGGAAGGGAATTTGTTCCGACGCAAAGTGCATCTTTTGCTGCAAGAACGAAAGTAAACACAGGGGTTAGCGGAGTGTTTACAGCGTTTCTTAAGATTCGGAATCCAAAACAAAGCTATTCATTATCGGGAAGAGGCTTGATAGACAGCGGGAGTGAAACATGTTTTCTGTCTGTCGCGATGGCAGAAAGATTGCAAATTCATATTAAAGAAAGAAACAAAAAATAAATGTTTCGGTGACGGGAATTAAAGGCGATTCTATGAGTGTAAAATATCGAACTTATGCGGTTATTATTAATGAGTCGGGAGATTATATTAAGGAGTTAAGAGTTCTTTATTGTTCCAAAAATAACGCTATTAATACCTAGTAAATTCATGGATGTATCAGGGTTAGAAATACCGGAAACTGTAAGGCTTTCCGATCCTGAATTTTATAGACCTGGTAAAATTGATTGTATTTATTGAGACCGGAAAAATTATATGTGCCTAATTCAAACTTAATTTTACTAGATTCAGCCTTTGGGTTCCTGGTAAGTGGGAGTATTTCCAGTTCAGGTTCTCAGGTTAATGTTCATTGTGGTTCGGTTAGCGAAACTGCACAATTAAATGAGGAATTGAAAACATTTTGGGAAATCGAGCAATTTGATAACTTTAAAAAATTTAAAAGTGCTGATGAGATTGAAGCGAATTCTCATTTTATAAAAACGTAGGGAAGAATCAGGATTGTTTGTATTTCAAATGCCCTTTAAAAGGGATCCTAGTTTGCTAGGTGATTCTATGGCGATAGCCCTAAACAGGTTAAATTCCTTATGGAATAGATTAGAGAAAAATCCGGAGCTTTTAGCAGGAACCAAGGTTGTTTTTGTCCCTCAGGAAACCCTTGGGACAGTTAATAGCTTGCTTCACCCGAGGGTGAATTGGACATTAACCCGCATTTGCCACCACAAACGAGCTGCAGTGCAAACATCTTTTACAAGATGCTTTGCGGCGGTGGACCTTGGGAGCCAAGGTAATTTTTGTCCTTTAGGAAACCTTTGGGTAATTGGTAGTTATTAGTTGACGGAATACTAGAGCAACACAACGGGCTATTGACGACCGTCCGGGATCAATCCCTTAAGGGAAAGATCCGAGGACAACACCTCGTAATTTTGAACCACGGTCAGATGACGAAGCAACACCTAAGATGGCACCACACTCTCCAAACTTCCACACCAATCCAACGTGAGGATTCTCGACCACGACAGATTTACGGTGCACCAGCCGTCTCTACACCATAAGCTTACAAACATCCATACCCGGACACGGATTCGAACCAGGAACCTTCCGATCTAGAGTCTAACACCTTAACCACTCTACCGGATGGTCGGCGAAACATTTGGGACAGTTAATGTTTGCTTCAAGCGAGGGTAATCCGCAAGGGAAATATACACGTGGAAAACACCACGTAACGGATTAGCAACCGGAGGGTTGCGAGTTTGAATGCAACGAACACCGTCGTGTACAAAGGGGCAAGGTGCATGTTAAATCTGCTGTGACCTCACGTTGACATGTTGTGTGGAAGTTTGGAGAGTGGGGTGGCAGCTCATGTGTTGACTCGTCATCTGACCGTGGTTGAAAATGACGTGTTGTCCTTTGAATTTTCCCTTAAGGATTGATTCCATACCGTCGTCCATAGCCCGTTGAGTTGCTCCAGTATGACGTTAATTAAAATACCAACCTACCACGTAGTTTTAAACCACAGTCGTATAACGAGATCGACGCCAGAGCTGGCACCCCACTCTCCAAATTTCCACACCACGCCAACGTGAGGACATTTAAGGTCACGATAAATTCAGAACGCTCCCGTGTACACGACGGCCTTTGGTGGGTTTCGAACTCTCAACCTGCTCTGCGCTTCCATTAACAAGGACTGAAAGGTATCAACAGTTTGAACCTTTCGTAGACTCAAATGTCCTAACGTTGGCGTGGTGTGGAAGCTTGGAGAGTGGGGTGCCAGCTCTGGCGTTGTCATCTGATCGTAGTTCCAAATTACTGTGTCCTTTCCCTTCATGGTTAAGGCCACTGAGTTGCTCCAGCGTGACGTAAAAAATTCCTACCCACTAGTTTCGAAAACAAGGTACTACGTTGAATAGTAGAATTTTGACTTAAATTTCATGTTCAGTTTGATTAAATATTTAAAACTTTTTCTCCACGAAACTGTTTTTATTTTGTCTGTACGATTCATATGAGCAGAGACGTAGCCATTGCGAGATATTGCGCCATCTGTTATTTAATTCGATTTTGAAATATTTAAAAGTATTTTTCTGTGATCGTGAATTTGAGCAACATTTTTGTCCAAGAAACGCGATAAATAAAAATTTGAACTGAATGAAATGGAAGTACTGATTTTTATATTTGTATTGGAGGGCTTGGACTGGAATACACTACTGCTTGCACTACTGAACAGAAATATCCTCTTCGAATAAATACATGGGTGCGTTTTCGCTTTTTATACGCAGATGGCGGTGAATAATAAGTGTGTTGTGATGAGAATTGTTTCTCGTTATCTGGATATGCTCGGTTGTTTTGCTGACACGGATTAAATTATCCACTCACCAGCAGAAACATCTGGCTTTGCTTGCGTTGAATTAAAAATACGTTGATTGAAAAAGTCATTATCAATTATGTTTCATAAAAGAATGTTAGCATCATTTAAGCCTAAGGAAAAAAATTTAAGTGTCCATTTTAACTTCTCCGTCGCTACTACAATTTAATTAGGACGTAAATATACATATATATATACATGTTGTATCCATCTATATAATCCATTTCATATTCGTCGCACTTCTGCTGAAAGTTTTTTTTCTGAAGTGACAAAAGTTGATTTTGAGTTTTAGAGTAACCTTAAATATTCCCGCGCATTCATTTTCAGTAAAAATAGCGAATTTTTGGCGGATAGTCTTGCACCTAATTTTTCTATGAATATGTTTTACTTGTGCAATTCTTGCACCTAGTATAGGATATTTTCGAATTTCATCATCATTATGAGAGGATGGTAAGTTAAATTGTTACGGCATTCGTGGCTATTTAATTAAGCGGACGCAAATGAAAATGAAAATTTCATTCAGCGGCAGGTGGAACAACGGAACTTCTGTTAGATATATAAATCAGAGTTGAGACGTTTGTCTGTTCTCTATACAAATCCACTTTTTGACCAATCTACACAGCATTTGGTACAGTTATATTTTAGAACCCTGTGGGTGTGATAGGCTACATATTAACCCACGTTCTATTTGTCCAAGCGGGCTCAATTTTACGGCATTCGTGACTTATTTAGTTTGAAGCAAACGGACATTTTCCAGAAAGTTCCATTATGTGGCACATGGAAAACGGAGCTTGTCATAGAAATAAATGTCATCAGTGTAGACAAATTAAACTCAATCGATAACATTTTTTTAATGAACAGAAGGTTGATATTACAGCGCTTTTACAAAAAGAAAGGTACTGTATTCTACGAATGATGCACAGGTACCTAAGTTGAGTAATAACAGCTTCAATAAGTAGAGCAAGAAACTTCGACTTCCTGTCACTTAATACAAAAAATTTCAATACTTCAAAATTACTAGCTGTGATATTATTCCAATACCAACAAAGTCTTATTTAAAATTCCCTTTTTTCCAACAGACATACATTTTAAAATTGAACCCTTATGGTACTTTTTTGAAGTCACACAAATTCGGTTTCTAAATGGAAAGCATGTTCCTATTTAGAAGGATAGATGTAGTTACTAGACTATGATGTACAGCTTTTAATAACACCTAATGAAACACGAAAAACAAATGAAATTTCACTAATTCCAATCGTCTTTCAATGAAAGACTATATCAAAATTTTGAAATATATTTGAACTACAACTATATTTCAAATCCATTGTGAACAAAGGGAGCAAGAAAAAATATTGTAAATTGTGCGGGAAAACGTATTCGGAAACGTAAAAGTGGGATTTTACTCTATTATATACTAACCCTCGGTGATTGCTACGATATCCCACGTTTGCTTCACAAACCAACAGCGTCTTTCCGGGCCATGAACGATCTGATGTTTCATTTCCGCGACGAACAATTTGTACACTATAGCGAAATTATACTTTTCATCGCATCGAATTTATTTATGAACCAATTTTTTTAAATAATTACACCATAAAAACTAGTGCATTCTAATCTTTCATGTGGTATTTTATAATTTTTTAAACTGAAATTATTAAGCTATAGATATGACAGGTTTAGTTTTGTATCAGAAATTACGTTCTAAAAAATACGAAATTTGGTGACCAACTTTTAAGCGCACCGAATTTATTTATTAACCAATTTCCAAAAAAATTATACCATAAGAAAGAGTACATTCTAAGGTTTCTCGTGATGTTTTCAAATTCCAAAATAATAAGCTATAGATATGACAGTTTTAACAAAACAGTAACGAAAATGTTCCGATTTGCCACAAATTTCAAAAAAACATTACCGAATATACCATAATATTATTAAATTTCTAAAAAAAACTCGGCGAGGTGCAAAAATTCGCGTTTGGAGGTACTCTAAAAAAAGTCACGGCTGAATACTGAAAATGTGTTTGTGTTTTGCTCACTCGCGTTAGAAATTTCGCTGTTTTCGAGTTTGACACTTAATACACCCTAAACTAATAGCCGCATCCGAAAAGAAAATCTTCTCCATCTTGTTCCCTGTACCATTTTGAACAAATCATGATAATTTCGTAATTTTCCGATCCGTATTTTCTCGGGAAACCTAAAAATCGAGCGAAAAAAGTGAGTTTCAATCCTGTGGCGGTCAATATTTTTTTAATATTGAGAGATTGAAGGAGGAAAACGTGCATCAATTAATTAGTCAGTGTGTTTACCAATATCTGTCCTCTTCGCTACCTGGGTCCCCCATACGTGGACCTCGACTATTTAGCCTCTAAAATCATCTTTCAAAAAAAATTGGTAGTTGTAACTACCAATTTTTTCAATAATTTCGAAATAGGAACATGGACTGTTTATTATTCAAAAGCGGAAGAAATGGCGTCAGCTCAACGTGCTCGTAAAAGTAAATTTCATTTGTTTTTAAATCCTTTAAATATTTTTTTAGTTGATAATTTCTTAAAATATGTGATGATATAATAGTTTTTCTGATTCTATAAATATCTTATCAGTTGAAAATTATTTTGTTTTCAGCATAATTGAGATCCGAGGTACACATTTGTATACCTAAAATATTTAGCCCCCACCATCTAAAATAGGAATTTACTTGAGAAATTTGAAGTTTTATTTATCAGGAAAAAAACTGCAACAATTTTTATAGGGTTGGTAGTGCAGAATGTATATCTCATTATGAGGACATCATCAGTGTTCTGCTAATTGCTTCGTTGTAGAAGATTTCTTCCCCCTCGTGCGAGTGTTGGCATGAATGGTCTGACCACTTTGAGACCTTTGAGTAGCAGCACACATTGCAATAGCGGTAATGATAGCTATATGATTTCTTTTCACACCGACGCACAGTGTGTCATTTTCAGTGTCGCAGATTGTTAAAAATATCTTAAAAGTTGTATGTCCTCTTAGAAAAACTACGGTTTTATTTTTCTGATTAATTCCTCCTAACAGGAAGTACAGAGGTCCAAAGTAGGGATGCGACATAGATGTCGATGTTTTCAAAACATCGATGTTTTTAAGAAAACATCGATGTATTTAACAACGATGTATTGGAGTCGATGTTTTTGTAACAGCGATGTTTTTACGTTGTCGATGTTTTATTTTTAAATGAAAAAAAAAATAGCCAAGTATCATAATTTTTATAATCAGCAAATTGAACATATTTTTAGACCAAAGTGACCAAGGGTGAAGGGTCTGAAAAGTAGGGAGGCGACATCGATGTCAATGTTTTCAAAACCTTGATATTTTATAAAAAAAACATCGATGTATTGGATCCGATGTGAAATCACTAGTTGCTAAACCAGTTTTAAGAAATGGGGGGAAAAAAAGTTCAAATACACTGAATTTTAAAAACATCTATGTTTTTGGGGCTATGTATTATCAACATCGATGTTTTAATTTTTGAACATCGATGTTTCAAAACATCGATGTTTTGCTGTCGATGTCGCATCCTTAGTCCGAAGTCCAACTTTCTGCGTTGGCTGCAAAATCTATCTAGCGAACGCGTATTAGTACTTTGAGGAAAACTGATAAGTATGGATCCTTTATTTTCTTTAGCGCTATTTAGTGGATACTATCATTATCTTCTGTCCATCGTGGTTTGTTTACGTGCTTTTATTTTCTTGAATAATATTTCATTAATTTACAAAATTGTTTTGAATTTGTGGATCATTAACGTCTTACGCAGCTGCTGATTTCAACTAGACTTTTCAAATTTTATAAATTCGTATGTTACTAAAACATTACATGTGTATATTGCCCGTATCATGGAAAAATAATTGATGCTGAGCAGCACTGGTAAAACAATCCAAGTAATGCTCAATATACCTTCCAGCTACTCCAAAACTATCAAATTATGGTTGATTTAAGCATACTTACTCAGATGCATCTAAATATGTAAGAAAAGAAAAGTTTTATATTGCATTCACTAAACTAAAATACGATGCATAAAATCATTAATATTTCATTCAAATGTATGGAATAAAATTTATGATTCCTGTATAAACACACAAATAGAAAATGAGACACAGAACCGGGAGACGAGCAGACTGACTCGTAACCAAATGAATAGACACTACCCTACAAAAATGAACTGGACGCCAGGGGATTTGTATAAAATCCGAGTACTTGTTTGGGGTGTTTTTCGTGGGACCTATGCACGTTGTTCCTGGTCAATTGAACGCCTACACGAACATTTAGGACAGTCAGGTTCTTCCTACGCAATTTTATGGAATGGACGAATATTACATCCAACTCGACAACGCTCTATGTCAGCCTCTGTCAAGCAGTGGTATCGAGGTATGGATGTAAAACGTTTTTCCTGGCCTGCTCCCGACCCAAACCCCATAGAACATTTAATGAAAGTAGACGACTTACCTTCAAACGCTTTGACGGAAATCGTTTCCGTCAGGGAACGAAGCGTTTCCGAAAGGCTCTTCGAACGTTTTCCGTCAGGGCTCTTTCGACGTTTTCTTCCCTTGCTGGGGCGCATTTGGGGCTATTCAGAGGATCAACCTGCTGAGAACATTTTACACATTAAGATGAAATCTCTTATTAATATTTTCTTCTGAACTTACATCCTAAGGTTAGGGTAAGTGTTCCAAATATAGCCTATCCTAACTTATCTCTCTGTATCTCAGCCTCATGGGTTGGGAAATCAAGCTGAAAATTAAATGGTAATGGTAATTTTAATCAACGTCGAACTAGAGCAACACAACGGGCTATTGACGACGGTCCGGGATCAGTCCCTTAAGGGATAGATCCGAGGACAACACCTCGTAATTTTGAACCACAGTCTGAGCTGGCACCCAACTCTCCAAACTTACACACCAAACCAACGTAAGGACTTTCGGCCACGACAGATTTAAGGTGCACCAGTAGCCTTTACACCATACGCTTACAAACATTCATGCCCAGACCCGGATTCGAACCAGGAACCTTCCGATCCAGAGGCTAACACCTTAACCACTCTACCAGTTTGAAAATTAATTGAATATCACTAGGAACTATTCTCCTGTGGTTTATATACACCTTTCTTTACTTATGTCAGTTTAAGTTAACTAGTAAAACTTGAAAAAGTTTCCCAAAAAAATTTGCAAGAGTGCGTTTTTTATATCGCCTACCACTGTTCCCATGACCACCCACCAGGCGAAATGAGGAACTACTATTCAAAACGAGTTGCTAGTAGAGCATACATACCTACCTTCAGTAGAAGGTTCCTGGTTTGATTCTGGATCAAGGCATGGATGTTTGTAAGCATAAGCTACCTTCGAATTCCCCTTAGGAGGTTGATCCCGTACCGTCGCCAATAGCCCGTTGTGTCGCTACAGTGCGACGTTAATTTAAAAAAAATAGCTAATACCAATTCGGATTAACTTATCGACTCACGAATCAATCTGCGACGAGAATCACGAGATACGAAAGCCGGTGTCATCACATACGTAGAAAATGACCAAGGGTCTGGGGACGTCTGCAGGGTCGTTTCCTTAGAACCAGGGCTGTAGTACGGAACCAGGGCAGGTATACGCGCAGTATACCCTCTGGTTTTTACAGCAAATTCCGTATGCCCTCTGTTTTTTATTAAAAACTACGTACACGCTTTCCTTTTCCAAGAAAACATCGCGTGAAACGCAGATAGATGTAGAAGTAAAAAAAAAATATTTTCATTTCAAGATATCACCTTGGTACATAATTCTAAAATCGTACCTATTTAATCAAAAGCAATTCATTCAATAAAATGAGAAAAGCAAGTATTGTCGATAGAATGAAATCGAGACTTTCTTCTGATGTTAATGAAGAAATTGTCAACTTTTGAAGGATATATTCATGCTTGATCCAGAAAATATAAATACCGGGGATATTCGCCATGGAGAAAAAGGGGTAAATAGGATCTGTCGACGTTTTGGTAGAGATGAAATGTGCACTATTCAGGGAACAATGAATTCCAGAAAAATTAAAACCTCTTTTAAGAACAATTGAAATATTACCATGTTCCACGGCCGTGTGCGGATTTAGTTTAATGAATAACATAGTGTAAAAGATTTGAGATAATCTTTATTGATTTCAAACTTTTCCAATCTAATGTTTATTAATGCAAATGGACCACCTATAGAACACTTTCAACCGGAAAAAATTTGAAATTCTTGGTTGGTCAATCATCGCTCTTCAGTTGTCAATAGATCAAGAGTATGCGCTACAAAAAGAGACACAGAGACGGATTTCTCTCGTCAACCAGTTTGGAAACCGGCTGGTGCACCTTCAATCTGTCGTGGCCGAAAGTCCTCACGTTGGGTTGGTGTGGAAGTTTGGAGAGTGGGGGACCAGCTCAGATGTTGCCTCGTCATCTGACCATGGTTCAAAATGTGACGTGGTAATACACCGAATGATTTAGGCGAGGTCACGGTGGTAACTAGTTGAATACCTACCATTAGTATCCAATGTACTTTCAGGTCATATAACTGAAATTATGATTTGGAAACACTTACCTGGATATTCCCTGAATGGATTGGAGACACAAAATACGTTGATCACATCCAAAAATACATGAGATGCAATAGTGTTGATATAACTGATTGGAAACTTGCCAGTGGCGCTACGTGTGGCAAAACCTTAGACCGTCAAGGTCATATAACCTCGATAGATGTCGCGCATAGTAGCTTGCAAACACGAGTAGCCGATATTATGCACAGTGGCGATAGTTGGAACACCTACTTACTCTTTTACA
The DNA here is from genome assembly GCA_947359465.1 of Metellina segmentata. Lineage (NCBI taxonomy): Eukaryota > Metazoa > Arthropoda > Arachnida > Araneae > Tetragnathidae > Metellina > Metellina segmentata. The sequence continues at coordinate 116,875,176 of OX375882.1, read as the reverse complement.
AACGCATTTTACTTTTTGATCGAAAATCTAGTCGGTCCAACTTTTATAGTATTCAAAATATTTTATAGTAGACAAACGTATGAATCTTTTCCACATACGATTTGAATGAAAGAAGTTGAGATGAATCCACAGAAATTCAATTGATCATGCCAAAATTTAGTCCGGAATTTCACAAACGCTCTATAACTGCGTTAATCTCTCTGGGTTCTTCGTCAGTGAAAGAGGTTTCGCTGACAATGCCAAGGGGGTCAGGAGTTCCACTGACCGCGTGCCGTAAATCTGTCAACGTATCTATCTGAAAGATCTTTAAAAACGTTTCGATGGTTTTATTGGGGTTCGGTGGCATCGAATCTGTCTTCCTGAAAAATCGCTACTTTAATGAGGACAATAAACAGGAACACATTAGCAGATGGAAAGAAGATAAGAAATGTCACACCTGTTATAAGGAGACACAGTCAAAATCTACACCAAGTGGTAAAAGGGAATGGGAAAAGGGTATATAGTAATGGCTTGCATAAAATCCCCCCCCCCAGACACACTTTCTCTACCAGCAGGGGGTCCATATTCCCAGGGATGAAATGTTCCAAGCGTAACCATCCCCACTGCTCATGCTCATTATTGTCCAAAGAATCCACCTGCACCCATATATTTTAAAGTGCCTTGACTGGGGGCAGGACAGCGAACTACTCTAATAGGATTGTGAATGGCTACTCTGCAGCTAAAGCTTTGTCTTCTTGTCCGGTAACTCGACATCGGATGTCCCCCGGAGACAATGACGCCACCCCCTGGCTGCTCTCTCCTCCTGGCTACTTGAAAGGCGTTGGATTCATTTTTTTTTTTTAGTCTCTTTCCTTTCTCACGTAAAGTAAAAAGATGATATTAGCCGTGAGGTTTTGATTTTTTACTTTACACATCAAAAATTAAACGATGCATCTTTGGTAGATGATTTTGACACTATAACTTTCAAAAAGTACCTTTAAAAAAAGATGCGTCTGGATTATTTCCCATTGGGTAACCTGGAAAACCACGATCAAGAACCATTCTTTGAAGTCAGAAGTGAAGAAAATAAAACATTTTTAATACACATTTTCCCAAAAAAAATATGACAAATAAACACAGGGTGGTACATAAAGTGCTTTCCTGACTAAGAAAATACATAACATAATACCCAAGCTGGTTAGAACCATAATTTTTTTTACTAAGTTTAACGTTTCGAGGCAGGCGTTAATCTCGTTATGGGAAACAGCTACCATTCACAGAACCATGTTGATTGACCGTGTTAGAATTTTTCGGTTCCACCAAACGATACATTTCCAAACAAACCACGCTAACGAAATATCGAAAGCAACGACATAGCAAAAACTTTCTCATGTGAAAAAAAGCACACAATTAACAAAAAATAAGCTATTCTATTTTTTTTTACTGACACAAATCCACACGTTTGACAAAGAAATTAAAATTTTTTTTTACCCTATAAATATTACTTAATTCGGTCGAATATTTTTCAAAATATATATTTCCTTCTCCAGCTACGCTTTAAATCATTTTTACCACATCAATTTTAACTTTTCGTGTAAGATAGATAAAATGTGTCGCACCTCCAACGTTTCATGCTCAGACGCTAACGTCGTCATTCGACCGAAGTTCAGAATTTCGTCCTTGGATCTCCGGCCGATCGCCCATAACCTGTTGTGTTGCTCCAGTGCGAAGAAAATTCCACTTCTTACCTACCTAATGTTCTGAAAAAATGACTCGATGTACTCTTAGCTGTAGTTAGAGGTGAGTGGTTCATGAAGTTCTATTTATTCTGATGTTGGATTCACAGACTCACTAAAATGCATTGGTAGGTATTTGAATGAACGTCGGGGTATTGGATGATGAGCTTGTAGCTCAAAGTGAGTAAAACGCTAATGAGAAACGTGATGTTGGATTTTTCATCCAGATGCTAAGAAAACTTGTTCATGATAGCAAGACGCCGGAGATGAAGGCTGCCAACGAGGAAAATCTGCCTCAACAGGATGGAGCAACTAAAGGGTTCGCATATTTTGATTACTCAGTTATTAGATGGTAAGATGACTGTAATTTCAAAGTGTCAAACTACTAAGCGTCCGGCTTCACCGACGCAATCCAAAAAACCAAATAAAAAAGTATTTGTGTCAAATGACACCCAAATTCATAAAGTCAATAAGACTAATAACGTAACTGAAAACATCAATATTGGCGCGTCCATTTCAAAAGTTAGCGACGCAGCAAAGAAAGGTCAGATCTCGACCAAAATCCCATCCATAATTGTACTACAAAAAATTTCTTGATGATCTGCAAGCCGCCGTAAAAGCCCCAAACCAGGGAAAACTATCGGGAGATATGATGAATATCTACCCCACATTAATTAATGACCACAGAGCTATAACAAAATATCTACCCAAGGAGAAAAAGCAATACTACTTTCGCTCCCAAAAGGGACATAGACCACTCAAGATTGTCCTCAAAGGACTCCCTTCCTACACTCCCTGCGAAAACATCAGGGAGGAACTAATTAAATTAGGTTTTCAAGTTGAAAATGTCACTCGAAGCTAAAACGATTCAAGGACAGGGAAATATTGCTACCAATTTTTTAAGTACGACTGCTAAATAATATCCAGAGCCATAAAATCTATGAGCCACTCCCCAATGCTACAACTACCAAATGTTTAACCACTCAATCGCTAATTGCCGCATGACACCTAGATGCGTTATATGTAGCGAAGCCCACTTAACTAAAGATTGCACAAATCGGGAACATAAGCCCAAATGTGCAAATTGCAATCAGCAACATGCTGCAAATTATCGTGAATGTCCTAACTGTCCACAACCAAAGACCTACACAAGCAGACCCATTCGGCCTGCGTTTTCCTTGGCGGAAGCTTTGAAACTCGCCCCTCCACCACCCGCGCCCAGTCATGCGGCAATTAATAAGAAGTCGAGATCTGACGTTCCCCGGATTCAGGCCGGTTCTTCAATCCCACTCTCAAATGACATGCCACAGTTAATTGAGCTGCTAAGAGAAATCAAAACAGTAGCCAACGTTTTTCCAAATCTTTCAGAATTGCTTACTGAGCTGAAAAGCAAGCAAACCCCCATCGACAAGATTTTTACACTTGTCAGGCACACTAAATAAATGTTCAGAACTCCCCTGTTAGTACTGGAAACCCTTTTAAAAGTTGGCGATTTTGCCCCGTTGCCGAACTATTCCTTCCACTCAACACCCAGACCCATTGGCCACGGTGGTGGCACTAGGATTTACAGTAAACACTATCTTGCACTATAGAGAAACAACACCTAGATTACTTGTAATTGAAGCCACTACAGTCACTATTAGAATACACAACCTCCCCCATCACACTTGTCTCCACTCATGTCAAAAGCAATGCTATATACACATTAACATTAGATATTGAAACCCTTTTGGGATTAAATTCCTCTATTATTACTGCTGGAGACATGAACGCACATCACACTTGCTCCCAGTACTCAGTAACTTGCTTCCAGTACTCAGTAAAGCTGCCGTGTATATTATTAATACTCGGCTTGAAGCTTACTGTAGTGCATCCAACATCCTTATTCCATAGTTACTGAGCATGTGTTGGACGGTTTTAAAAACAAAGAGAGCACTGGCGCAATCTTCCTAAATGTGGCCTTTGATAGGGTTTGGATCTACGGATTGATTCATAAATTAATCACTTAAGGCATTCCTGCCTCACTGATCAGACTTCTATTTTCCTACCTGACAAGTAGGCATTTTGTCGTTCGTGTCAACAAGACCTATCCACCACTCGTGCCATTCAGGTTGGAACACCACAGGGTTCAATCTTAGGACCCAAACTATTCAATCTGTATGTGAACGACATACCACGAAACCAATCATCTATGATTTGCATGTTTGCCGATGATACAGTTGTGTTAGCCAGACACCATGATCTTACACATGTCATGACTACACTTACAAATTACCTACACACACTTGAAACCTGGCTTACTGCTTGGCGAATTAAAATTAATGTTGACAAATGCCAAGTCACACTATTTACTAGTCACACTGGACTCACACTTAACGTGGAAAACCCATATCTCCTCAATTAAAGCTAAGGCCTATGTTGCCAAAAGAACCCTTTACCCCTTACTTGGTCGCAATTCTATTCTATCCATCGACAACAAATTGCTCCTTTACAAAACCATGATTAGACCAAAAATCAGCTAAGCCAGTCTTATATGGGGATATGCAGCAAAACGTCACCTTCATAAATTAGAAACTTTTCAAAATTATACTCTCCGTACTTATACGCGAAAATTTTAAAATGACTGAACTAAAAGATTTTTTCAATAAACTCGCAATTAAATTTTATACCAAATTCGAAATTATCGATAGTCCCGCAATCCAGCAAATTCCCAGATTCGACCTTCGCCATACTGAAATCAGTAAAAGGCCTAGAGCCATTCTTAATCTGTAATTTTAATTGAATTTGTTCCTTTTTTTATTTATTTGTTCTTTAAACTTTTACTTCAATTCATGTCACTTAGCATCGACTGTTTAGTAAAAATTCGACTCTCTGTGACCACTCCCACCTGACCCATCCTGCACTTCCCATTGGTCAAAGCAATGGGAGTGCAGGCACTATGCTTAAAAAACCTTAATGAATTCTTCCCTGGAATCAAAGCAACGCTCGCAGAGAACTATATAAAAGACTCTGATGACCACAGAGTTATCACTAACTTTCTCAATAAGAAAAAACACGAATTTGTATTGCTTAACAGCAAAAGCGACAAACCAATCACAGTGGTTATAAGAGGACTGCCAATAAATTCTGAAACAGCATAAATTAATTGTAATATTGCAATTTTTAGTTAACGTCGTACTAGACAACACATCGGGCTATTGACGACGGTCCGGGATCAATCCCTTAAGGGAAAGACCCGAGGACAACACTTCGTAATTTGGAACCACGGTCAGATGACGAAGCAACACCTGAGCTGGCACCCCACTCTCCAAACTTCCACGCCAACCCAACAGCATAAATTAAAGAGGAGATAACAAATTTAAACTTTTTTGTTAATAAAGTCCCAACAGTGGTGACTTTGACTGTTTGGAAGCATTCTTTCTAAATGACAATCTATCGAATAAGCCTGAAAGAGGAAACGGTCTACGAGCTGTGCTAACGGCGACAACCAAAAGAGTAACAAGGTACGTCTTTTTTCTGTCTTTTGCAAGAGAGAGTAATGAATGTTTTCTAGTGCTAATTCTATTCTAAAAGAGTAGCATATAATTCTAATTTGTGGAATATCGAGTTCTGTGTACATGTGGTGATAGTTTCCCCTACATATTTTACTCCTTGCAATTGTGTAGCGCAGGGGTGGCCAACCTGTGGCGCATGCGCCAAACGTGGCGCATTGGATGATTTCAAGTGGCGCATTGCATTCTTGCGCCTACTATTTTTTTTTAAAGAATAAATGAATCCATCTTCTGTTATGCCTTGTAATGTAGAAATAAAAGTGCACTCAAGTTCAACAAGACATTTAATAAGTATAAATAGACATCGCAACAGATAAGCATAAGAACGATATGATCAGCGTAGAGACACAGGAAATTGGCTCAATGCATTGCGTCTGACAAGGATTGTACGTGTATCAGACAAAATAATTCAGCAGTAATGTAAACACAGAAAATAGTAATATAAACACTTACGGGAAATAGTATTATAAACACTCACAGGAAGTATGCAACCACTTTATTTTCAACAGCCGAGTGCTCACATTTCAATCTATACAGCCGTCTTAGTGCGAAAGAAAATGAGCAAAAGAAGTGCGGAAAGTGATAGTAGGCGTGAATTCAATGAACAGTGGGAAACTGAGCTGTTATTTATAGCAAGTTCATCAGGAATACCGTTTTGCATTGTTTGTGAAAGTACTCTTTCACATAACAGAAGACTTGATCTTAATAGACACTATAAAACACAGCATCAGGCGGATATAGAAGGAATAATGAAGCTCGTTCTTGGGTCCGAGAAACGAAAAGAATACGTGATTAAAAAAAGGAAGAAATCAGAAGACAAAATATTTTTACTAAAGTAAGTTGTGAAGACTTGGCAATGACAGAAGCGTCCTATGAAATAGCTTTAGCATTGGCGAAAAATAAAAGAAACCTTTTTCTGACGGAGAAGAAATTGTTAAGCCTTGTCTCCAAATATTTGCACGCCATCTTGGTAACAAAGGTATTAAAAGGAAAGCAGACGAAATTGCTATATCAAGGCAGACAATTACGAGACGTATCGAAGAACTCTCTCAGGATGTATCTCAGCAACTGAAAGACCTTGTCCATTCTTGTACTTTCTTTTCATTAGCTTTGGATGAATCAACGGACATGTGTGATCTAGTCCAGTTAAGCATTTTTATAAGAGGAATTGATGATAATTTTAATATCTTTGAAGAACTTGCCAGTCTGGAGTCATTGCAGGGTAAAACAAGAGGATTAGACATCTTTGAAAAAGTAAAATCACGCTTAGAAAATCTGAAATTAGATTATAGTTAAACTCATCAGTGTCTGTACTGACGGAGCGTCGTCAATGATAGGTAAAAGAAATGGCACTACAACTTTGCTTGAAAATTTTTTAAATCGTCCTGTACTAAGATATCACTGCTTTATACACCAAGAGGCACTGTGTGGAAAAACTTTAAAAATGCAGCATGTTATGTTTCCGGTTGTGAAATGTGTGAACAAAATTAGAGCAAGAGCATTAAACAGACGAGAATTCAGAGAATATTGTGAACTGTTAGATTTGGAATATGGTGAACTTATCCTTCATTATGAGGTGCGTTGGCTTTCTAGAGGACAGGCTCTGAGTAGATTTTGGAAATTGAAAAACGCTGTTCATAATATTTTAGAACAGGAAAATGAACTTCCTGATGAAATAACTCCATTATTCGATAACACCTGGCTATTTGATTTGGCATTTTTAGTTGATGTTACTAGCCATCTCAATGATCTAAATTCGAAACTACAAGGAAAGAATAAATTATTTCCTAGCTTAGTAAATAGCATAAATTCATTTAAAATGAAATTAAAACTCTTCATCTCTCAGTTAGAAAATCAGGATTTAAGTCAATTTCCACATTTGAAAGAGCAAAGTGAATGTGCTGCGGATAATAACAATTTGATAAAATATATCGAAAAAGTCAAGTTATTACAGGAGTCATTTGAAAGTCGTTTTCATGATCTGGCTAAAGAATAAAATTGCATGCTCGCATTTATTAACCCATTTTCACACAGTGAACAAAACGTAATGAAGATGCCTAGTAGCATACAATTGGAACTTATTGATTTAAAAACAAATTCATTATTAAAAATGAAATTTGATGAGCTTTTTTCGGATTAAAATGATTTGAACATTATTAATTTCTGGCGTTCATTACCCTGTAAACATTTTCCAGAACTATGAAAATTTGCAAAAAATTACATATGTCGTTTCGGAACGACATATAGATGTGAACAAGCATTTTTATCAATGAAAATTATTAAAAGCAAACGAGGTCGCGAATGACTGATTCAAATTTGAAGAATTCTCTGGTGCTCTCTGTAACAAATTTAACACCGAACATTGAAAAACTAGCGAAATCCAAACAGGCTCAAAAGTCCCATTAATGGTTAGTAATGTTTATGTTTTGGAAAAATAGTTTTATATACAATAATTAAATAACTTAAAATGTTAATTATGTCAATAAACATACTTTTATTAAAAAGGTTATTATGAATATACCAGTACCATGAAAGTTAGAAGGTATAAAAGGTGCTTGTGTTGTATGGCGCATTGGAACTCGTATGTGAAAAAAATTGACGCATTGTATGTAAAAGGTTGGCCACCCCTGGAGCGTGTTGTTTGTACGAAAATGGCAAATAACAATAATGTAACAGATGCGCAGGAAGTGTTTGGAAGCGCCCCAGTTTTGGCGTCTAAACATTCAACTTTGGTTCCCTCAAGTAGAGTTTCTGTTAGCAGGAATTACTAATGATGATACAAAATACGCGAGTCTGGTGTCCACTATCGATCCAGATACTCTTTCTCACGTCAGCGATATAATCCTTAAACCGCCGGTTGAGGGAAAATATAACAAGAACGGCTTATATTAGAGACTCCGAGCACACTAGAATCAAGCGTTTGCTAAGTGAGTTACAAAGGAGACAGCAAACCCTCTGCCTTATTACGACAGATGCGTGAGCTTGCCGATGGAAAAGTCAACGATGACTTTTTGAAAAGCTTATGGATGCAACGTTTACCCGTGCAAATTCAAACGATTTTATCTGTGTCGAAGGAGGATTTGACTACATTAGCAGGGTTCCCACGGGTGCTTATTTTGCATCAATAGTCCTTAGAAAGTGCTTATTTTCCTTTGTAAACAAAATTCAGTTTTCAAATGACGATATTTTTTCACAATATTTCCGACCTCTTTTTAGCGCTGATCGACTATAAAACTGCTTACTACGGTTTTGGTGATGATTCAGGAACTGGCTTGCTTGAATAGCAACCCTTGATACGCGACATACAAATCGTCGATGGACTCTTGTTGAGCTCATAATACACTTTAAAAACTTGAAAACTTATGAAAATCGGTATGTATAGAGGAAACTAGAATACAATCATCAAATGTTAATTCATTTTGTTTTATTCAGTTACCCGCGAGTGCAATGTTTTAAAAATTTATTATAACTATGGGGAAGCGTATTTTTAAGTTTGTGGGTGAATCGAAAACAATATAAAAATAATTTATTTTAATTAATACTGCTATCTGAGTAGTAACCCGATGTGTTGCAATTTTTTTTTAATCTAGCTTTTATTTATGCTTCTAATTCTTTGTAACAACTATCCCAGAAAAAAAAGGAAGAACATTTTTGAAGATTTTCGGGGGTGATTCTGCTCTGAAAATTTGAAGCAATCGCTTATCAGTTCAAAAAGAAAACCAACCCGCTCGTTTAAAAAAACATTTTAGGAAAAGATTGCTAAAACGTAAACCACAGTGCTGGAAAACCGAGAATAGTCAGAGAATTTCAATAATCGGGAAAAGTCGTTTGAAAACTGGAAATTTCGACCTCTCATCGTATTTGGCAGCTGACCGAAAACGAAAGTAATTTTTCTATGCTTTATAATTTTTTTCTCCTTGTATCCGGGTGACAAATACTCAATGGCCGACTGTTCTTGAATCTCACTTTCTTTTGTTATGCCATGCGCAATCTGTTTCCATTGTCAGGTAAGATGATTATTTTCAAATTAATTTTGTTTCATTAAAATGATGTTTGTAAGCATATCGTGTAGGCTGGTGCACCTTAAATCTGTCGTGGTCGAAAGTTCTCACGTTGGGTTGGTAACAAGTCCGGTCCTCATGAAACTTAACTCTTTCTTTCCCTTTTTATAAAAGCAAATGCACTGCAAAGAGAAAAACGTCCCAATTTTTTTTCTTGCGGTCTTCATTCTATAATTTGTATACGTATACTAACTACTAGCCACTGCGTGGCTAGCCCGGCCCGTGCTCGTGTGACACCACGCCGTGATGTTTGGTTGTTATCCGCTGGTGTTAAATTTTCCGCAAATTTCAAATCCGTTAACATTTTTATTCTACCTTTAACGATCTCCGAGTTAGAAAAAAGCACTGAAGAACGCCGGTGATAACTTTAGTAATCTTTTGCTTTACTGGAATCCATTTAGCAGGAAATCAAAATGAATGATTCTCGAAACAAACGAAGGTCATTCAAATCTGTTCTCTCCTCGGAGATGAAAAAAATTGGCATGGTTCCAAAGGCTGACGTCAAGGGGACACGTGAGGGCGAAAAGTCTAAATTTTGTTGTTTCTTTATTCCGCTGATTTACCGCAGTAGAATGAAGAATGGCGAAAAAAAACTTTTTTATTCATTTTAAAATGTTCTAGATTGAATTTTAAATTTCGCTTCGACCCTAAAATTGGAAAACATTTGCACTACCTGTGTGCCAAATCTCATTACTGTAAGTGCCATAGATTCGTCAGGACTTCGCGGGCAAGAAACAAACAGACAGACAAACACTTCCTTTTATAATAGTAGAGATACGTGTACACGTAAATGCCCACATATTAACTGCTGAATTTTGTAAAATTCAGACTGATTATTTTGAAAAATCTCATTTTCGTGTGGCATTATTTATGTATAATTTTTAGAAAATGGACTTGAATATTAAATTTTTTACATACTACTGTTCTTATAAGCTTAACTAATCTGTAAGAGCATCCCCATTGGGTCGAAAGTCAGGTATTACATTGTGAAATACGGTTTCTATAATGTTTTATGCAAGTCCTTATTTTGTCCGAGAAAGTGCTTAGAAAGTCCTTATTTTTAGTTAGAAAAAAGAGTGGGAACCCTGATTAGCCACGCTCGCAAACAAGGTCGCGAAGTTACCGCCGGCAGTAACACTTACGTTTGTGCCACTTCTGGTACCACTGCCAGTTCTAGTACGCAGCCATCTAATTTGGATTTGCAAAAAACAAATCGACACACTTTCTCGTCAAATAGAGAAAATATCCGTCGGTAAAATAGAAGCAGGTTGATATTTCAGGCGACATCGGTCCAATTCAAGGAACCGTTCATTCCGATCGAGCAAGCTTCAGCATGAGAGAGAAAATTTAGAGTTTTGCTTTTATCACAAGAGATTTGGTACTGTGGCGTAGTGATAAAAGGACCTCTTGTTTCACCAGTCGCCTGAAATCGTTCCTTGTCGGACAATGGCCAGCCCCTCTGTTGGAATATAACTGAAAAGGCAGGGGAGCTCCCCTCTTGGAGTTTTGAGGCGGTGGAAAACTGCCCAAGGGTTTTTCCCACGGACTGGAGCTTCGAGGCTTGGAGCGGAGAGTGCTGGGTCAGCGAAGAGGGGATTCTCTGACAGACTCGAGAAGAGTTTGGTCGTTGTTTCGAGCTCGTACTAGCGACGCCCTAGATTTCGGGAGTTAAGTCTCCGGTGGAGACTCTTTTATGTTTTAAAATTGTCTGTTCAACAGACCAGCACTGTATATAATACATAACCGAGAAATAAAGAATATTTGTTTTTTATACAATATTCAGATTTCTTAAAATATCCTTACTGCCAAAACGTATACACCCCAGTTGTTCAACATTGTTACAGTACTGCAGCAAGAAAATACGGCTTGCAAGTTTGACCATTTGGGAAACGAGTATAGGCAACCGCTTCATTACCCACTAGCGGCAGCCATTCTATCGAAGGGAGCAGTAGCTGATTACATGTGTATCTTCAGGCTACTAACTGCAAGTATTGAATAGATTCTGGAAGCAATGTTTCTTGTATTCCTAACAATAAACCGAATTTGAAACCCGCTAGCTTTATGCTGCAAATAAATCAAACATAAACACTTTTGGCACTAAACTCTTAAATTTACATTTTGGTCTCTGTGAGGTTCTCCGGCCAACACAGGGAGGAATGTCTGGCAGGTGGGGACGAGACATCTTCTAGGGACGTTGGTTGGGGTGTCTAAAAGGTCACCCGGGGTCAGGAGGAGAAAAAGGGGAGAGTGGAAAGGAAGAGGGGATTCGACCCACGGAGACAACGGAAGATAAGGGGCTCTCTGCTGCTGTCTTAAACGATGTTGTAATGTATTATTATGTAACCTTGAATTCCAAATAAATAGATGAAAATATCTAGGAAGTGTTGCCCTCTCCAGTAGATGAAACGAACCACAGTCACACTCACCACAAAAGATATAGAGGTAGAGAAAGGGTGAGGTGGGATAGTCTACGTCATTTATTATAGCCGAAGTTTCTGTACCCATCATTGGAGCTGATTTTTTGACTCATTTTGGTATGCTAGTAGACTTGAGAAAAAAACGGCTCATCGACTCCACGACACGTCTTGAATGTCTATGTCATACCAAAGACTGCAAACAACCAACAATTAAAATGGTGGAACAAAATAATAAATTTTTCCAAATTTTAAAAGATTTTCCTGAAATTACAACTCTAAACCCTCAATTTAAAGCAGGTAAATACACTACTGTGCACTATATCATGACCAAAGGACCTCCAGTCCATAGTAAGCCACGTCGTTTGCGACCCGAGGTTTTGGGCCGTTGAGAAAGAATTCGAACACATGGTCGAGCAAGGCATTTGCCGGCCCTCTAAAGGTTGTTGGTCTTCGCCGTTACACTTCGTGCCCAAAGCTACTGGCGAAATTCGACCAGTTGGAGATTATCGAAGACTCAATGCGAAAACTATTTCTGACCGATATCCGATTCCTCATCTGCAGGATTTTTCCCAGGCGCTGCACGGAAAGAAAATATTTTCAAAGGTGGATATTTACAGGGCTTTTCACGCTATTCCCGTAAATGAAGAGGATATTCCCAAAACGGCCATAACAACACCGTTTGGTCTTTTTGAATTTCCGTTCTTAAATTTTGGTCTATGCAATGCGGCACAGTCTTTTCAGCGATTTATGAACGAAATCTTGAGGGGTTTAGACTTTTGTTTTCCTTACTTGGATGACATTTTAATTTTTTCCTGTACCCCGGAGGAGCATGAGAGGCATTTAAGGATTGCTTTCGATCGATTGAAACAGTATGGCATTCAGCTAAACGTTTCTAAATGCGTGTTCGTAGTATCAGAATTAATCTTTCTGAGACACTTAGTCTCAAGTAGCGGTACTAAACCTGTCGAGGAAAAAGTTAATGCAATTTCAAACTTTAAGGAGCCTGAAACTATAAATGACCTTCGTAGGTATCTAGGACTTTTAAAATTTTATGGACGTTATGTGCGCTGTGCAGCTGAACATCAAGTCCTACTCACAGATCAATTAAAGGGTGCTAAAAAGAATGACAAGCGAAAGATCGAATGGACACCAGAGGCTAGAGTTGCTTCACCAAACAACAATTAGCCGAAGCTACCTTATTAGCTCACCCGGATCATTCGGCAAAAATAGTCTTATCAGTAGATGCCTCAGATTATGCTATCGGAAGGGCATTGCAGCAACTCATAGCAAAAATTTTTCTGCAGAGGTTGTTCCAATCACAGACATCTCAGCAGAGACCGTGTCAACTGCTTTCATTACAGCCTGGATCTCTCGTTTTGGAGTTCTCCAGCGCATTACCACCGATCAGGGAAAACAGTTTGAAGTGCAACTTTTCCTACAACTCACCAAACTTCCCGGCATCGAAAAGTTACGAACAACAGCAAATAATCCGAAGGCCAACGGGATGGTGGAAAGACTCCATCGTACCTTGAAGGCCGCAATGAAATGCTATATGACGGACAAATGGGTAGAAGTGTTGCCACTCATTCTCTTAGGTTTCCGCACCGTACTAAAAGAGGATATGGGAGCGTCCGCATCGGAAATGCTCTACGGCAGTACCCTTCGTCTTCCAGGTGAATTTTTAGGCGACACATCCGCTGTGGAAGAAAAACCCCAAAATTTTGTCGAGAAACATCGAGCAGCTATGAACCAGTTGACACCAACATCTGTGTGTCATTGAACTAATAGAACAATTTTTGTTCACCCTTCTCTTCGGGACTGTACTCATGTCTTTGTACGACACGATGCTGTACGTCGTCCTCTCCAGCCTACGTATGATGGTCCCTTCCAGGAGATCGAACTGTGTGCAAGCTCCCATACTCTTCTTCATGCCACTAAAAGAATTTATGGTATGTCATTTTATCGCGTAATCGATGTGTGTGAAAGTAGCCTTAATTTATCTGCAATTTCTTGTTTTAAAAACGTTCAAGTGGAATCATTGTCTAATAACAATCTTATCGGAATTGACGGCACTTTTGTTTTTAACACCATACAACAGGTGTGAACCAAAATGTTATTACGTTTGTCAAGAGAAAGTGCTGAAAGAACATCTTTCGATTCCTTTCCACTATTTTTTTTTTTTTTTCATTTTGTTTTTTATCAGCCCGAAAACAAATAGTAGAACGATTATGCCTACCCTTGCATTCTGGGCAACTATCCTTATTAACGCCCTTTTTGATTATATCATTCGCGTTCTCATTTCCTGACGCCAAAAGCTCAACAGCAGACTCAACATTTTCTCCTTGTCACTTCGGAAGGGAATGCTGGTGAATAGTTTCAGTTCGCAAACCAGATGTAAAGAAATAATTTCTCTCCCTATAGTTGATCTCCTTTCGAATGAATGCTAACAATTTATCGATATCAAAAAAGAATGTTTCGTACGTTTCACGATTAAAGTCTTCAGTTAAATTAAAGTTTAATTACTATATTACAATATTTGCAGATGTAGAACAGAATACATATTAATGCAAATCGAGATTAATCAACTCTGCCGGTGTTTTGGATTAAAGTCATGGCGTAATAAACTGAGATTGCCACCACTGCACTTAAATTCCTAATACCATTTCCGACAACCTATCTGTGTGAAGCGGGGTTTTCTGCAGTAACAGCAACCAAAACAAAACAACGGAATAAAGTGGACATAAGATGTCAGTATCTCCTATTACCCCCAGATGGAACTGTCTCGTTGCAAAGAAACAAGCTCAGGGCTCTCATTGATTTAGCGTTCTAGTGAGATATTCATTTTTTGGTGATTGTATTTTATTTTGAAGGCATGTTTAAATACAATTAAATTAAAATTATTAAATCAAAACAATCTAAAATATAAACAATCAACGTCCCCCCCCCCCCCCTCAAAATTATCAAACGTTGACCGGTCCGCGTCGATAAAAAGGTTAGGGATCACTGACTTAAACCTTCAATCAATTTGTATTTGACTTCATAATCCACTACATTAAAATATCTGGCTTACACACCATCATCTTGTTTGTTTCAATTTACATGAGCTTCGTTTTCTTAAATTTGTGATTTAATTTTAAGAAAGTTTTATTTAAATACTAGCCATTTTGCGACTAACTAGACGCCATTTGCTGTTTCTGGTTATTGGTTTGCCTTGCAAACCAAATGGGAATTCGGCGTGACATCACACTCTCTTGTGACAATATAAATATAAATATTGAAAAATTATTTATTAAAATAAAATAAAATGTATAATGTTTCTAACTGATGTAAAATTTTGCGCAGTTTTCAAATCCATTGAAATTTTTAATCAATCTTTAACTGTCTAGGAGGTAGAAAAAAGAACTACATAACTAAAGTTAAAACTTTGTTTTTTATCGTCTGTTGGAAAATCATTCTTCTGCGCAAAATGAAAACGGAAAAAATAAAGGTAGAATCTGTCATATCTTTATGCTGTTGCCATTGCAAAGAAAACAATAATAATAATTAAATTCCATTAAATTCATTTTAAAATGTTCTAGATTAAATTTTTAAATTAGCCTCGACCCTAAAATTGCAAAAACTTTAGACTAACTGTGTGCCAATTTCTAACGTCCATAGTGCACCGCTTCCAGCTTCCGGCTTTATAGCGGCAGTTGAGCGGGGAGGAAAAGTAGCGTAAACTGTATTGATGCGGTTATAGTGCACCTGCTTCCTTGCTTCCGCCTGCTTTACCCGCTTCCACCGGAATGAATTATTAATTCTTTTTCCCGCTTACCCGCTTGACTCGCTCGTTTAGTTTGTTGTGTTATTCCGTTCTGCACTTCTACGCTCTTTGGTTGTTGGAACAAAACGGAAGCAGACAAAGATGTTTTAATTTCCAAGTGTTTCTAAAAAGTGTAATTTGGGACAAAATATTTTTTACGTGATTATGTGGATCCAAACATCGTTAAAAGAGCATTTGCAACTTTCTTCATTGATATAAATTATTTTGTAAAGAATCCCATACGTTTAATATATTTGTGCGGGTTCATTCTAATTTGCACTAATTTCAGATATTTTCTTTTCTACTTCGGAAATTTTAAGTTATCAAATATATTTTTCCAAACTATACTGCTCTGAAATTCAACTAATTCCATTTCTAAATCATGGATACCCAGCCACTTAAATTCGTTTTACTCCATTGTTTCGAATTTCGTTTTGTATGGATATAAAATAAAGTGAAATGCGTTTTCCATATCTTTAAATTGATTAAATATGTCTTGAAAGGCCTTGTTTTATTTACTGTATATAATCATTAAATATTTTTTTATTGTATTTTCTTAAATGTCAAACGTATTTTCCATTGTTATTGTGTTTTGAAAATGTTTTTGTAACTGAGGAAAATATTTCATGATTTTCATTTCCAAATCCCAAGTAAAAATGTCAAGTGTCGTCATAAATATTTTCTAATATTTTCAAACGTCATTAAAACAATTTGTCCATTTCCTTGAAGTTTTTTTTATTTACTTCATTAAAATGCTGAGTGTGATGTCGCATAAAAACATAAAATCATTTAACTAATCTATGCTTGAAATTCGTCAAAATTATTGTTTTTTTCATTCAAAAAGAGCGTAATTTCTTCTTATTAAATGACAAACCGATTAAGAACTTGACCCGAACTGAGCCATCGAACATTGTTGTATGTCAAAATGTTGTCGCCAAACGCGCGTTTTACGCGCCTCATATGAACGGTCTTAATAAATGTCTTTATTATTAGTATTTACCATATGTGTTCATTCTCACAAGCGGTATTTTATAAATTTACATATTCTACTCAATAGGCATTCGCATAAATTTTAAAACAGCATTATGTATGTATAATCAATAAATCTAAAACCAGGGTGTCAAGATCTAAATCACTATATTTAAATCAACAATTAAAATCATGATTTTAATCAAATGATTTTTTTTTAAATCACTGATTTTAATCAAATGATTTTTTTTAAATCACTGATTTAAATCACAACTAAACACACATTTTTATAACTAGGTAAATGCACCACAGAATAATCACAGAAGCGGTCAAATGCTTTAATCTTTCTTCACTCATGGTGATTTCAGCACTAATGGATACACCCAGCAAAGAGGGAACTGGGTCAATTACTGCATATTATAAAAGATTGCAACATCCAGTTGTAACTTAGAATATACTATATACTGGAAACAGTAATGTAAATACACATGACATCATAAATCTAAATGCCAGGAAGAGTAATGTATAAACATTCCTGATTAACAACACTCATAATATAAACACTTAAAGGAAGTACGTAACAGTTTGATTCAAAATTATAAACTAAAGGGGTGACTGATTTCATGAAGTAAAAAAAAAAAAACACACAGTTCGAAGTAAAGTTTTTTAAGGCTCAGCTTATTCTTGTGGTGTGCAATAGAGATTAAAGAGTAGAAATATACATATTCACACAGCCATTGAAATGTCAGCAATAAGAAAGAAAGATCCAATATGAATTAAAAGTGAAAATTCATTTATTATTGCTGCTCGGCAGTTTTATTATTAGAATTTACTATTGTCTGATTATTTCTCTGTCCTCTATTCTACTTTTCACACTGTAGTTCAGGTCTGTCACTTACTCTTACTGATAAATTTGTTAACATGATGATGTAATTTACTCAAGAAAAACTATGTGGGATATCAACTTGTGTTTTAACAGTTTCTTTAGTTCAACGGTTTCTTTATACAAATGTAGGTCTCTGCTCTATCTCTTCTAACTTTTTTCAGGGTGGTAACAGAACCGGGAAATCAGGGAATTCTCAGGGAACTTTTTAATTCTGGAAATATCAGGGAATTCTCAGGGAAAATTTCCAAATTTCACAAAAAATCAGGGAATTAAAATTTTTTTTATGAAAACGGTAACTATTGTCGCGTTTGTGGCCTATTTAGAGATGCGCGATTACAAATACTTTTGAGAATCGAATAAATCGTTTTCGCCGAAATTGTAATTCGAATAAAGAACACTGGCGTGGTAATTTTCGAACCCAGTTAAAACCGCCGCCGTGGATTTCGCTGCATGAGCGTCTCGTCGCCGTGAGGCCAGCGATACATGTTGTATACAATTTTAAATTTGTGTAACAAATTATGTGTTTTTTTGTGCATTAAATTAATATTTTTTGCTTGCAATTACATTTTTGTAGAACTTTTTGGTAAAGCTTCAGTCTACGTTTATAGCGGTGTAACGGCCTTGCCGCTTTTGGGGCACACTTCTAAATTCACCAACGAAGGAATTACTTCAAATGAACCAATCAAATCAACTGACAGTTCTACGAATTTTGAAAGAAGTTTAAAGAATACTAGCCAGCACGGCGTTGCCCGTGACAGTTATTTTCGTGGGGTCAAGTGCTAATTAACTAGGTGCTGCTCGCTAACCCCAGGTGATTGCTATGAAGACGGTTTGAGAAACAAACCAAAGAGAATGCGTAGTCTATTGGATAACAGCCATCATGCCGTTGCTCGTGGTTTTCGTTTGATTCGCAAACCAAATTATGAATATTGTGAACTATGATTTGCTTCGCAAATTGGATAACAGCCATAACGGAGTTGCCCGAGGTGTTTGTTGGTTTGTTTCGCAAACCAAATGGGAATTCGACGTGACGTCACAATCTCTTGTGAAAATATAAATAGTTTGTTGAAAAATGATTTATTGAAAGAAATCAAACGTATAAGGTATCTATCTGGTGTCAAATTTTAAATCCGTTTAAATGTTCAATCTATCTTTAACGATACCGATTTTACAAAAAAGAACTAAACAATGCCAACCAAAATGTTTTTTCTTTTCCTCTTTCGCTGAAAATTTCTCTAAACGTCACAATCTCTTGCGAAAATTTTGAAGATATTCAATTTAAAACTTTTACTTATTATTTAAAAAAAAAAAAAAACATATTTTTATGTATTGATCTAATGTGAAATTTTCCGCATATTTCAAATACGTTGAAATTTTTACTCTATCTTTAACGGTCTAGTAGATAGAAAAAGAACTAAATAACTCCAGCTGAAAGTTTATTTGTTTTTTATCGTTTGCTGGAAAATCATTCCTCCGCGCAAAATGATAACAGGAACGAAAAAAATACATTTAGAATCTGTGATCATCTATGCTGTTGCATTCAATAATAATTAAATTTTATTAAATTCATTTTAAAATGTTCTAGATTGAATTTTAAAATTCGCCGCGACCCAAAAATGGCAAAAACATTCGAGTTACATGTGATGTAAGTTCCATAGATTCGTCAAGACTTTGCGTGCAGGAAACAAACAGACTGAAAAACACTTCCGTTTATATTATTAGAGATTCAAAATGAAAATATAACCTTTTGACTACGACTATTGATATAACAAGCGCGATTCTTCCTTGGCGCGATTCTTATAACTTTCAATGCACAACTGCTGTAACGACCGTAGTCTAAATTATTTCTTGGCGCGATCATGATACAACTGCTGTACCGGCCGTAATCTAAGGCCCAGTGCACGCATCCGATTTTTCAACGTGCGGTGCCGCTGCGGCACCGAAGCCCAAATATGCACACATAACCGTGAAATCACGCAAGTACTCATTTCGCGCCATTTGCGTTAAATATTTTATCGAAGAAAGCATGATGTTTATTTCGTTAACTTAGTGTAAAAATTGTATATTTTGAAAGAGAAAATAGACGTTACTGGATCCACCATTTATTAATTACTTCAGACTGGAGAAGCGGTGCGGCGAGCTGCTGCGCCGTGGGGAACTGCGGTACAAATTGCATGGAAGGTGGACGTACATCGCCGCAGCGGTGCCGGAGGCATGTGTGCACTACTCCATCGGATCTAATATATCTCAGACCGCACTTGCTTTGCGGTAGCGGCACCGTACGTTTAAAAACCGGATGTATGTACCGGGCCTAAATATTAAACTTTTCGCTTGCCGAGGTTGCCATGGAAACCATAATAATCGTGATGCCGATGGGTTGCCTTAACCTGCCCTAACTCGCTACTAGAAGTGCGCAAAGATCGTTGCCACCGTTTTAAACGTAGACTGAAGCTGTACTAATTTTTTAAGTTTTTTGCATTTGCTTATTATGTATATTTGTATAATGTTGGGACAGGTGTAAAAAATTATGAAACTATTTTTATTTTTTCCCCAGTTTTTTCAATTGCTATTGTTAGAGTTCCATTAAGGGTTCCAACCCTTACGATAACAATTAAAATATCTGACGAGAAAGAATACAAAATATGTGTGGAGAATTATCCTTTTACATCCATCTGACACTAAATATTTAAAAATAGTGTCGTGTGGTACTGTATATCGATACCAATTACGGATCCCGACATTTCTTAAGGGATTTGTAAAATCAGGGAAATTTTTGTCACACTATCATGGAAATCAGGGAAATATCAGGGAACTTTTTTTCGGGAGGATTTTGTTGCCACCCTGTTTTTCATTAACTTTTTTTCTTAACATTATCATCTCTTGTTGAGTCTGGGTTTGAAAAACCTGAAAGTTGAATATCTATACCACTTTCACTTGGTTTGGGTAGCCAATTCTATCGGATGACAATTTCTTGTTCAAGCGATAGAGTTTTGAATTTTCTTTCCTATTTTTATAATTCCCCTTTTCTGCCTCGAACTCATTTTAGCTATAGGCTTTACCACTCCTTTCTTCTTTTGGTTAACATATATTTCACATGCCTCTTTAATTTATCTTGTATCAAACGTTATGGATTTTTTTTTAATATGCTCCTGACGACGTTTCTCAGCTAACCTTTTCTTTAACAACCTTTCCTCATATGTTTGTTTCTTTTTACCACTCATATCTCTCCATTGTTTACAACTTATAAAAAAGAGCATGTGATAAAGGATATTTAGTAATATCTAGACATTTTTAGGTGCAATGACAAAAACATTATGTTTTAAATAAAAGAAACAAAGAAGTTTCAAAATTTCAAGCCCATTATAAGTTATTTTACTATTAAAAAAATTACAATGGATAATAAATAATCAAAAGTTAATAGTTAAAAGTAAAGAATATATTTGTTTTCAGTTAATAATTTAAATATTTATAAAATACTGAACATAAAACATCATTTTCCTGTCTTGTCATCATTGACTTGGTATGTTAAAGGCAGGACAATGATGGCCAGGATAATGATGAAATAGGCTTGTTCAGGGCTTAATGGATGAACCCTTAAAAATTTCAGTTTGAATTTCACACACATTAAAGAAATATCTTTTATACACTTGATAATAAAAAAAATTAAAAATTTACTACAAACATTTATTTTTTATCAAAGCCAGGAAAATTATCTTCAATATACATAAACCTTAAACTCTGAACTTGTATGTGCTGATCAAAAAAAAAGTTGATAACTTTTCAAAATGGCAGTTATTTATTTAAATAACCTCAACCCCAGATTACTTGAAAAGTATTCTTTTAACTCAGTGCTGTCATCTATTAATTGCCCACATAATGATATCTGAGATGCCAGGAAAATGATGATATTACTTGGGACAATAGTTATTGAAGTTACTTTTGGAAATTTTTGCAATATTATTTCCATTATTGTAACTAATAACCTTTCAAATGTATAAAGAAGCAGAATAAATTATTTACAAGAATATATAAATAAATATTAAAACCGTAATGAATGAAGAAATTGTAAAATTTCACTCAGGGACATGCCAGGACAATGATATTTGATATTTTAAAGTTTTAAAAATGTATAAAATAAAAAAATATGTCATTAATTTTCTAATTCTGTAGATTATAAAAGTGATCCTAAACTATTCTTGAAAGTTGACAAAATCTTCAGAGTGATAGAATTCTATAAATTTTGAAGGGACATGAATTTTGCCTATTTTGCAAGAACGACCCATAATGGTTTATACTTGGTCTTCAAATGTAATAATCATTTGTACACCTTTTAAATAGAATTCTCCTTTACAATCTATTTATTAATAAGTAACATATTTGCACCTGTGCGATAGTTTAGTCATGCGGCCATTAAAACAGTTGAAATCTTTGAACTGGAAAACGAAACGATACCTTCCCGATTCAAATAATTAAGTTTATCAGGTATTGCGCGCCCCTAATCACTGGATGGGCTTGAGGGGCATTTCCTCTTGAAAATGTTCTTTCTCTTTTCAAGATAGCATGTGAGATTTCCTGTATCATTTTACTGATTACATTAGAAAATCCATGTACACCCATCATACTGTTTAAGAACGGTCTGAATCAATTATCACTTTAAAATCTGAAGAAAAATAAGTATTTCTATGTTCAGATCCCCGATCCTCGACCCGTTTCTTAACGATGACCCCGGTGATTGATTGAACGTCGAGCAAGGGAACGAAAACACGCCGTCCAAATAGAGCAAGCACAAGCACTTGCTTTCCTTTGATGTACCGTCAAGAAGCGGATCATTTTGCTAGTGCTCAAACTGTTCAATTCAATCAAACCTGTCTCAGGGGTTAATCAATCATCCATGTTTTGCTCGGCTTCTCCGGACGGGGCTTTAGGACGAACAGCTTCTTTTCATTAACTTTTTGTTTGATACTTCGCATGATCAGACACACGTGATCGAATAGTTGGTTCAGAGGGCAAAAAAATAAAATAGTAATTTCATATTAATTAATTTTTAGCTAAATTTTAAAAAGTTGCAGGTGGGTTGCATTTATGTTGCGGTTATAACTCACTTACAATACACCCCATGCAGGAGGAATTTTGGTTTTAGTACTTTACATGCAGGGTAGAACGTGCGAAAAAAAAGTTGCATTTGTTGCAAAAAGTTGCCCTAATGATTAGCCACTCCCTCTTCCTTACCAGCAGAAAAATTATATTTAAAATTTTGAAAAATAAAATATCTTTAAACTTAACTACAACACTAAATACAGAACCCATGTTAAAATAGAAAAAGGAAACGATTTTCAAAAGAAAATAGCAAGAAACAATACAACTTGATGCGACTACATTGGACGGGCCAATGAAATCTAAGGAAAATTTAACGGAAATACAAAAAAAAAAACTTTGGAAAATTGGAAATGAAATTTTAAACTTTTCGCATTGCCGAGGCTGCTACGAACACATTCATGGCAATACGTGTTACTAAAAGTGCGCCAATATCGTTGCGACCACACGAGGCAGAGAATGCAGTTGAACCGAAGTTATAAATCGTTTTTCAGAAAAAAATATATTTATTTCCATAGTATGCAATTAATTAATATTGAAAGTAACTTTCTAGCTTATTACACATTCATATATATTTTAAAATACTTGAAATTAAAGACAAATTGACTTGATTTGTCACTTGACTATGAAAACAAAAGAAAAAAAATAGTTAATAATTACAGTTAGAATCCTCCAAGTTTCATATGCACTAGAGTCTAAATATCTCGAACCTTTCGTTCTGACTGAACAGACATTGAAAGTAACCCATGACACAGATGGTCCTAACGGAAGAACTTTTAACAATGCCATTAAGAAAATATTTCTCACATTCTTCTGCAACGGAAATTTAATGTTAATACTTAATTCTAACTCTTAACATACAAAAAACCAAACGTTTTAAACACTAAAGCATTTTTATGATGTGGAGATAAATTAAGCTATTCCAATTTGAAGATATCTCATTGCACCAAGCAGTTGACTTATGATGTTTATAAAACAAAAGAACGCACGGTGTAAATTATTTTACTTACCCAAAAAAATATAGAAATTTCTGCTATTTTTAAATTCCATGAGATTCTACAGCGAAACATTCCAACGAAGAACTGTTAATCCATTAAAGGTCCTGTAAGGAAGTTCAGCCAAAATAGGATTGTAACGAAATTGAAACTCAACCACTAAAGAAAGTCAAATTAGTTCGCAAAAAAAATTCGATATTCCCCTCTCGGAGAGGACGAGAGGAGCATAACAAGAACCAATCGCAAGCCGTAGAATAAACGACGTCAAGAAGGAAGCCAAACTTCCTGATTGTTTATTTTCTATTTGAGCGAAAATTTCATTCTACGTATCATAGCCTTGCTTTCTAAACGGCGCCTATTTGATGTTTTACGAAGAGTATTATTGGCTACCATTTAAAACTTTGAATCGTTTTGATGAACGACTCACAACGCGCGCCACAGAGGTAAAGATCGTCTGCCTTTTGTGATTGGTTGAAAAAATTCTGTCATAACGACTGAGAAAGCTCCTAAGCAATAATTTCTCGCCTGCGGTAATCTCGCCAACCTCGAATCGCCAAAACATAAAACTATTTTTCTTTACGTTTGACATCAGAGGATCCTGACTGGACTGGACAATCACTTCTGGAGTGCCTACTGCAATGCAGCTTAACTCCCCGTCATCAGGTGTGTGTACAGAAAAATAATTTGCATGATTTAAGTGAGAAATTTGCTAAGAAAAATTAATTAAATTGGTTAGAAAAAAATAAAAGAGAATTCAGCTGAATGAAGTTCAGATAGATGGCGCCACCTCCTGAAGCGAAATTTGCAACTCAGTCGGTTACCCTCCTATGGGACCGGTGGCATTTCAGTACAATGTTACCTACTCCCTCCCCCGTCCTCACAAAATTTTTGGGTGCACGATTTGGCGAGAAAGGGCTTGGCGTGTTAAATTGGAGAAAAGCGATAAATAAGTAAAACATTAGTACCATAGACGCCAAAATCTCCTCGGTGCACCGAGTAACAAGTGTGAAAATCGATTCTTTAAGATTTCGAATCTTTTGAAAGATTGTTCCTTATATTAGCCGGTGTGTCCATCTTCCGGAATGAGCGGAAAAGAGAAATAAAGTCGAAGATAATTAATTTCCAATAAGGCTGATGTATATAGCGGTTGGAAGGACGACTTTTGATTCTGGAAATCAAAAACATTTTTGAAGAAAACAATTTTATTTGTATTTATATATGTTTCAGTTATTTTTTTTTTGCATTTGTTATAGATTTTTTTCTGATTTTGTGAATTTAGTTCATTTATCTATAGCCTATTGAGTTGTTCTAGTGTGACGTTTAATCAACTACCTACCTACCTTGTTCATAAATAAATTTTTGTATTTGATATGAAAAAATGATGATTTGATATGAAAAATGATGATTTGATAAATCAAATTGATTTAAATCAAAATTTTAAATTAATTTTTTTCTTACTGTAATGTTTAAAGATATTGAAAATGAAATAACTGAACAAGATGCATCTTATTTTATTCAAATAAGTTAAGAAATATGCTTGTACTTAGTTTACCCCAAAATTATATTGAAAACAGGGTATGCCAATTTCAATCATGACTTAAATTTAAAAGAACACTGATTGAAATCAAACTTCTAATCCTGTTTTTTTTAATTGAATATTAATAGTATTAGAATGAAATATCCTGGAACAGAATGCATGTTAATTTATTCAAAAAGGTTAAAAATTTGCTCCTACTCAGGAACACCTGAAGAATTACCTTTTTTATCTGAAAATAATTGGATTCCCTAGTAGAGATGGTAGTATAAATTGGGATGTAGTGGTGCCAACTTTTAAAAATTATTGAGAGATATAAAACGAACATCACTTTATATACAAGGGTATTTCAGAACTATTAATTTTTTGAAAAGCAATTATGAATATTGTCAGTGTATTTGTCGAATATTTAAACCTCATATTAGAGAGAGACCAGGACTCAAACAAACATATCGCACCCCGGCAAGAAAAGTGACGCAGCTCAAAATTGCAGAATTTGAGAAACATCAAATTAAAGGATACTATAAAATTTATATTGAAATAATATAGACTTCTTTAAAGCTTTAGGTAAGTATTTATGGTGGTAACTTCTATTATATTCTATAGAATCGTAATATAACACGCTGGGGCACCTCATACATATTTTTGAATGACATAACATCAAGATTTTTATTTTTTGACTTGTATCACTTTTCTTGCCGGGGTGCGACAGGTAGAACGCAAGGTGTTCTGTTCCCTAGAACTGTACATCTCTTCTGGTAAAGTAGTCTATTAAGAGAGATCGAATCATTTTGCATATTTGGTTATTTCTATTGTTCGTCATATTTACCCCTTATGTTTGAGGTTCCTGGGTCTACCATAAAAACTTTCAAGGATATCAGATTCCTATGGCACGCTTGGTGTAAATGCTCTTTTAACAATTTACCTAATTTCTCATTGGAAATATTTGCCTCTCACGTTTGTGGGAATACAAGGAGCTCAGGACGCTAGGAGTTCGCATCTATAGTAGAATAACACTTGACTATAACAAATATTTCTTTCTACTCACTAAAAACAGGCAGAGGTTGAATTTCAAAGCATTTTTTTGGCTAATTTTGACACTTATTCTTCACAGTTGGAAGGTTACGGAGGTTTGAACTGATGCCTTTCAAGAGGGGAATCAACACTTTAAAATTTGTTTTCAGCGTGTTAAAAACTAGCATGGATGCCCTCACTTCATAGTTTAAATAGTAAACATTTTGGAATAAAATAAACTAAGGTTAAATAGAAAGCTAAACTTAAATAGAAAAAAAGAACCTCTTATAATATTCACAAAAGAAAAGTACTCTTCTAATAAGCCTGTAATTAAGAAGATCCAAAGGCATATACGTGTTTTGATTTCCTTTGTGACAACATTGTATTCCAGATATTTCCTTTTGATTCTAGAACAATTTGGTTCCGACAAATTGAAAAAGTTTAAATTTATGCTTTCGTGTCTGGCAGACAAAAAGGTATTTAAAGGAACAAGTAGAGGTTAACAAAAAGGCAAGAAAACCTCTCTGTCCATCTTAATGTGGACTTTTTCTATAATTATTGTGCTGTTATTATTAGGAACGACATACAGATGTGAACTAGTATTTTCATTAATGAAATTTACATTCATGAACATTCATGAAAAGCAAAACAAAGGTCATGATTGACTGATTCAATTTAAAAAATTCTCTGCTGTTCTCAGTGCCAAATTTGTAACACCAAACATTCAGACTAGCGAAACCCAGTCTCAAAAGTGTCATTAATGGAAAGTAATGTTTATGTGATGTAATATATATTGTTTTACATGCAATAATTAATTCATTTTAATATGTTAATTATGTGTATAAGCATACCTTTATTAAAAAGGTTATTAAGAATATGCCTGGACCATGAAAACTTAAGACAGTACAAAAGGTGCTCGAGTTGTAAGACGCATATGAATTCGTATGTGAAAAAAATTGGCGTGTGGTATGTAAAAGGTTAGCCACCCCTGGGCTACTGGAAACTTGCCGCCCCTTTTCTGCCCTCAGTAATGATATTTACAGTAAAGTTAGATATTATAAATTTAAAACCAAGTTCAGTAAAAGAAAGGTGATAAAACAATAATCAATAATAATTTTTTCTGATAAAAAGCTTTTGCAGGAGTTTCAACTTTTCTTGTTCATGTAACCCCTGAATGAGCTTTAATACACTTTTATTCTTCTTCCTTTTTAAAATAAAGTTATTATATTATCAAATTATTGGAAGGTTCCTGATTCGAAATCCGGTCAGGGCATGGATATTTGTAAGCGTATGGTGTAGAGGCGGTTGGTGTACCTTAAATCTGTCGTGGCCGAAAGTCCTCACGTTGGGTTGGTGTGGAAGTTTGGAGAGTGAGGTACCAGCTCAGATGTTGCCTCATCATCTGACCGTGGTTTAAAATTACATGGCGATACACCGAATGGCTTAGGCTGGGAAGGTGGTAACTGGTTGAATATTATCAAATTATTGGAAGGTTCCTGATTCAAAACCGGGCCAGGGCATGGATATTTGTAAGTGTATGGTGTAGAGGCGGCTGGTGCACCTTAAATCTGTAATGGCCAAAAAGACCTCAGTTTGGGTTGGTGTAGAAGTTTGGAGAGTGGGGTGCCAGCTCAGATGCTGCCTCGTCATCTGACCGTGGTTCAAAATTACGTAGCGATACAGCGAATGGCTTAGGCTGGGACGGTGGTAACTAGTTGAATACCATTATCAAATTATTGAAACGTCTTAGTTCAGCAAAATTGTAGCAGTGCACTAATTAGATTTTTTTCAATTATGCAAAAAAAAAAAAATACATTCAAAGCAAAATCATACTATAATCTGGTTAACCTCATGGAATTTTTCAACGTTTTCAAACTTTTAGGGGCAAAATAATAGATCTCATGAACTCGTGACTTTTTCTCTTTTGCACATCCGTCGTCACCCTTCTCCCTGTTGTGAAGATGGGGTGAGCTAGGGTCACTTCTTGGGTCCTCACCCCAGCTGGTTTCACTGGACGCACCGCGTCTTCAGTTTCCCATCGTCTATCTTTAACGCCGAACTAAAATTCCGCTCTTCTTATTCTTTGTGGAGGAAGACCCCTCCGCGGCACCCTTGACTTTGGGCATATCAGATTGCCAAGTGAAACTAAAATTCCGCTCAGTCCTATTAAACATTCAGAAGGAGATAGAGAGAAGGCCTTCGGCCTAAGTCCTCCGGAAACCCGTTATTTTCTTATGGGGAGCTAAGAGTTATGGGACAGTTGAAAGGGAAACCACACCGCAGCGAGAGAGGGGTTGTTTTTGGAAAAAGTAAGGGATTACGCGATTTCCGTGAGTGATACAGAACGTTCTAACAGTTGCGCCTTCGAGAAACAAAAAAATCTGCTGTTTTGTACCTCATGTCAATGACTCTTAAGCAGAGAGGGCCCCGGAATACCACGGGGCCCATAAAATGTATTTTCATTAGGGTTCGAGGAAACTTGTGACAGCGTCTTTACAAGTGTGCATCTTTAAATGCAGTGAAAAGAGTTTCTAATACAAGATGGTAAGCAAGAACAGATGCTGTATTAGCAATAAAACTTGGTTTCACCCATGTTAAACAGGCTTTAACTGAAATTTGTATTTCAGAAGAAGAAAAGAAAGTTACCATAGTGGAGGCAACTTCTTAAGAAATAGACAAATATGAAACTCCTCTAATGACAATTATTAGGAATACTATTTTGCAAAGAATAAGTGTAATTCGTTTGAAATGCTTGTTAAAATATTTATGAGCTACATCAGTGTTTCCAATTTTTCAGTTCGGTGAAATTGATTGCATCGAAATTTATGTGTTTAGAATTTTAAAAATTATGTTTTTGCTTTAGTTATATATAATCCCTCTTAGCACTCAGAATTATCCTTAGTCTCAATATGTGAATATTGTGACCGTCGTCACTGATTATTGTAAGGAGAATACTCTCGGGGCGATGGAAGATATAAACCGATTTAATTTAATTTTTAACTCCTTTTTAGTCTCCCGAATTCGCAACTTTTCCGCGGTATTACGACTTGAAATTTTTTTCGGCCCACCTAATACACATTCTACCTTCCGCCTCCCACATATGCATCCACATATTAACTTTATTTATTTAAAACCAAGGCATACTTTCAGAATTTGAAATTCTGTCGATAACTTTCGAAGTTAAATATTTTTTCATTGACATAGAAGATGTGTTATTTAAAAAGTGTTTTTGGTAATTTGGGAACTTTGCACTGCAGAGCATCGTAACTTATGATTAAAAAACAAATTGGCCAAAGTTTTGATAAAATTAGGGGAAAATTGTTATGCTACGTTGCCAATAACCTGCCGTGTCGCCTCCATTGCGATGTTAATTAACAACCTACTTACCTAGTTAACTATCTAAAAACAACGCATTTTACAACACCATCTGACCCCAATTTGATCTGCTTCTTTTCCTTGAACCTTGCTCAAGAAATAAAGATTTTTTTTCACTACGATCGAAATTTGTACAAAAAATTAACATACTATATATATTTCCCGTATCTCTCTCTATATATACAAATACAAATATTGACGACCAGCGACAGGCTCAAGCCCAACAAGGCTGGTACATAAGAATACACACTGTTTGTAGTGCGTTCTAACTAACAGCTAATATAAATGACCGGTAAATATATACGAAGTGAGGCCTTAAAAACAAAGTTTCACTATATCAACTTTCAGTGAATTCCTTCCATCTTAATTAAAAGGAACTACTAATTTTTAAGGTTTAAAATCTTTTATATTTTGGGATCAAAAATGAGTATTTACAAGTTAAGTACATGCTTTAAGTGAAAAAGACAACGTATTGCTTTTAAGTAACGGCAGCGAACCCCCACTTCTACTCATATCCATCCCCGCGCATCCTGGGAATCAAATGCTGCGATTTTGATTTTATTATTGTTGCTTTAGGTAGTTGGTAATTATTAGTTAACATCGTACTAGAGCAACGCAACGGGCTATTGACGACGGTCCGGGATCAATCCCTTAAGGGAAAGATTCGAGGACAACACCTCGTAATTTTGAATCACGGTCAGATGACGAAGCAATACCTGAGCTGGCACCCCACTCTCCAAACTTCCACACTAACTCAACGTGAGGACTTTTGGCCACGACAGATTTAAGGTGCACCAGCCGCCTCTACACCATACGATTACAAACACCGGACCCGGATTCGAACCAGAAACCTTCCGATCTAGAGGCTAACTCCTTAACCACTATACCGGTTGGTCGGTTTGTTGCTTTAGGACTTGGGACTACAATCCCGATTTTTTTTTCAAGTAATAAACATATTAAACTGTATTCTTGTCAAGTGTCGATTTTATCAGAGCTGTCCTTCATTTGATTTTTCATATATATTTATAGTAGGAAATTGTCATTTTGTTACTTTCGTTAGCTATTTTGAAGATGAACGAATTAAAATGCGACTTCCAAACTTTATCAGTGATATTATCATACCTAGCACTGTAACTGGCATGAATTTTAAAAATGTCGTAACATTTATTTAGCCCAAAGAAATGCTTAAAATTCTGTCAAAAATAACACTTTTCCATTTTTTGAAAAAAAATTTTGGATTAAATATGATGTTTAAAATTGTTGTTGACAAAGTGAAAAAAAGACAATTTTGTACAGATTATAGAGATGTAAAACAAGTTTGTCTACGTTAAGTAGTTTTTGAGAAACAGAACTTCAAACATGCAACATTAAGCGATCTCACACAGCTCATCAAAGTTGCAAGTCCTTAAAATGCTTCAAACTTTGAAAATATTTAATTTTGAACCTAAATTTTTTGGATATCGTTATTTATGCATAAACTAAACCCCTGTACCGAATTTTATGAAAATCCATTACCATACGGCCACAGGTTTTTCCCGATTTTTGCTCATTTCACGTGGAATGACTTGAAGTTTTTTTATACGTAGACAGATAATCGATGTTTGAAAGAACTATCAGCGAAGGAACAATTTAAGTGCCAAATTTCAAACGTTCAAAAATTAGTGAAAACAGCAATCAGAACAAAGGAAATGGCTCTTAAAAAAAGGAAGGGCACTTATGATCCACGGAAGTTCAAAACTTCACTTATATGTAGAAAGTAGCTCATTTTTTTAAATTTATAATTTCAATAATTTGAACTGCTTTTTCTCCTACTTCATTTTTTGTATATATATTTAAATTCCAAATGCCAAGGCTTTGTTAATTTCCTATCAAATTTTTTTACATGATATATAGAAATACAGGTATGCATTTTTAGTTATTATGAGTATAATTTTTTTTACTAGTAAATGTGCGCTTAATTAAATAATAAAGCGACGTTTTTTTTAAATATTTTACGTAGTGCTTCAGTTTTATTTTTTACCTCAAGATCTATTCAATGTATCTTCAATTCCATACCTGTAATATTAGATTATAGTTAAAGGAATACTATAAAAAAAATTCAAGCTTATATATATCATAAAAATTAAAAAAGAAGATACACTTTTAAATTTCTTGAATTTTTCAACCCTTTTTTTAATTTAAAATGTTTCAACACATTTTGAAGAAAATTGATAGTTTAAACTTTTATGTACAATTCTCTGGTATACGAAACTGCAAAAAGTTTGTCCAAAGTGTTGTCATTAAAAAAATAATTTTTAAGGTGTCAGGTCCTCTCAAAAAACTTAAAATTTGTAAAATTATTTTTCAACTTTTTTTTAAAACATTTTTTAACAATTAAAATGAACTTTTCTCAGCAGATAGGAAATGCTTGCGTTAAAATAGGTTATAATGTATGTTAAACTTGTAAACTAATATTTTTATGTTTCTTGAAGACTGAAAAAATTTTCCTTTCATGGAAAAAAATACACATTTCAAGATATTGAAGTTTAAAGACATAAAATTAACCTTACTTCAAAACATACAAACATTTTCAAAAATCTATAAAAGTTGATTTTAGCAAACATTAAAATTGCAAAAATGTTATTAATAAGCATTCAAGTCCTCAGAATTCACAAATAAAACACAAGTCACATAAACAAAATCAAATTTTTTTTATTAATTAAAGAAACATTTTCAATATTCTTAGATTTGTTATGGCTCTGAGTGAAGCATCATCAGTAAAGCATCGAATGAAGAGGGGAGGGGTCGTTTTTCTTTCTCTTGAGACTTTCATTGGTTGGTAGGCTGCTAAGCTGAGCTCCTGCTTGATCTGTTCACTGCCCCTGGAATGTTGAAGACACAGTAAGGTTCTTTTAAAAACAAATTGAACCTAATATATATATATATATATATATATATATATTAGGTAGCCACGCCAGGGTGGAGAGTAGAGCACAAAAACGAATGCAAAAAACTTTCAAAATATTTTTTTTTGAGAATAGATATGAAGTAACTCTGTAAAACACCACACACCAAAAATAAGTAATAGTAGTTGTAAGTTTTTACAAATATGTTTCTACAAAAGGTGTTCATGTTCTCAACACTGAATATTTATACAGTGGTACATGCATATGGAAGTTTTTATAGACAACCAACTCTTCTAATCACTTACCAACTATTGTACATATCTTAAAATTTTTATAATTGAGATACTTTGTATTACCCCATGATGCAATTATACATAAACTTTCTGAAAGTTTTTACATCAAATTCATCTAACAAGGATACATTGTTTAATTTTTTATATGCATAGTAACAAATAAAAACTCCACAGTTTATATCATCATTTTGATTTATGTGAGGGGGGATAGAAAATTTCCATGTTATAGATGAATTAAAGAATTAATTGAATATTTCCCTCCATTTACTAATTAAGTCTGAACAATTTTTACTGGGAGCTTTGTTAAAAGGATCGTAAAACTCAAATACTTGTTTTTCAGTATCAACAAATAACATCACCCAGTGACTATCGAGATTAATAGGGAAAAAAATGTTTCCTTTAACTACAGTACCAATTTGAAAGAATTTAAATGTTTCTTTGTTTTGTGAAAGTGCAGCTGAAGATACGGACTCAATAAACATAAAACGGTTTGAATTTTCTGTAAGTTTAAAAATAAAAGAATCTACAATTGTGTCGTATAGCCATCCCTTTTTAAAGCACCGAGAGGCTTGAAATAAAATGCTTTCTTCTTGTAATGTTACATCTAGATCTAATGACTTTAGCATAAAATTTGTAAGTTCTGTACCATTCATTTTAACTACCATATTTGAAACATTGGTTTTATCAATATGATTATATTTAAAAAAATTACAGACACAAGACTCTGAAAATTGATTATATTTTAGTTTCTTCAGCTTCTTGAATGTAACTGTTCCACTTAAAATATCAGAAATATATTTTCTGAATTCCGAAGTGTCAAAAGATTTGTTGATATTCGAGTAGCTAAGTAATTGATGAACATAATAACACAAAAATACACCACAATTGACCCCATCTTCCTGTATTACACGAATTGGATCCACAATCTTCCAAGCATTTGTGGCATCGAATTTATTTAAAATATTCTTGCAAGTTATTTGATGAATCAGAACAGTTTTATTACTACAGTAACCTTTCGAATCCAAAAAATAAATTAATTTTTCCCTTTTACTAATAAATATTAATACCCAATGACTGTTATCAACACAAACTGGAATAAATAAGAACTGCACTGTTGTACATAATTTATCACACAAAATTGTCTCAAAATTGACTTGAGACCCAATTAACTGTGCCACTGAAGAATGAAAAATTGAGATTGCCTTCACATAGTTTGTAGATGAATGCATCTTTTATAACATCATACAACCAGCCTGCAACAAAGTCAGTGGACTGGGTTGCGTCATTTTCTTCTGTACTGTTGTATGGATCCAGAGATTTTAAGGCCAAACTATTTATAATAAATGGACCTACATTATATGCTGATACTTTACTGTGACTAATTAAATTTAAACTGAAAGATTTATCATCCGTCAATTTAAATTTTTTTGATACAGGCTCATGTAAAAAAGGTTTATCATCATAATCTTCAATACTAATAACTTTTTCTGCAATACTTGAATTTGTTTTCTTGTTCTTGCGTTTTTTACTTGTTCTATACAAACTAATTTGTTTGCAAAGCTTCTGATTAGGCGATACTGGAGCTTTTGGCATAACTGTCAAGGATGTTTCCTCAGAATTTAAAACTCCCTCACATGCAGCAACTAACGTATTTAAAGTTGTAAAAACATTGTTTAGCATAATTTCCTGAACAGATTTAATTTTTATTTTTTCCATTAATTTTGAACACAATTCCTCACAAGCTAAAACTTTTTGTTCGAATGAGCGTGGATTAGATACTTTCTCAAATTGTATTTTTTTTTATTTTGAGTAATCACATTCAGAAGCTTCTTTAGTCGGAATTTGATTTAGACTATTAGCAATAAAATTTTCTTCACTTCCTATAATTGAATGCACTTTATGAATATGCTTACATAAATGATTATCATCTAAACAATTACAGCTATATAGATGACTGCATAAAGGCATACAACACATCTCTAAGCATTTAAAATAGCAAAAATCGGGCAAATTGCAACGTTTTTCAACACGTTTTACAACATACTGTTGATTTTTTACACTTTGAGAAAGAACAGACCAAGAATTATTATTTAAAAGAATGACATCTGCATCTGATATTTTGCTACCCTTATCATGCCTAGATTTAACAGCTAAAGTAAAATTAGATTTTGGAGGAATTAAAGTTAGCTTCTTGTACTCATGATTTAAATGAAAATTTCTTTCAATTTCAAATACTTTTCTAACTAATTCATCTAAACGCCTGTTGAATTTCCTAGCAAAATAAGTAGTTTTTAACTGACTGTGAAAAGATTCACAGTAATTATTTGTATCTGTTGAACCATGGGGGAAATTACGGTAAGATGCTGCCCACAGTGGAATTCTAGAACAATACTCAACTTCGAAATATTTGACGAAATTAAAAGCTTTATTACGAAACATTAAAAAATCTTCCAGATAACTTTCAAAACGATTTTTGTCCTTTTCAATTAACATCTGATACAATTTTGTGCGAATGTGGTTTCGAATTTCTTTATCAGGAATTTTAGCATTTAGTTGTCTGTTCCATGATTGCAAGATATGCCATTTGCAAAGTAAGTGTTTTATATCAGGACCAAATATTTTACTAAACGCTGGAAACAGAACGTTATCATCATCAGTCATAATAGTATGTACATTTAATTGGGGCAATCGTAACTTTAGGCTTTTAAACAAACAACTAACAATTTCTAAATTTAAGCTATTGGTTATAAAATGAGCTACTGGGTATCCATTTCCAAATTCATCAGGCAAAATTAAATTGAGAAGATGGAAATCATACTGATTAGTGCCATGTGTTGCATCTATACACAAGATTTTATGGCAAAACTTAATCATCATATTTTTTTGTTCTTTCGTTTGGAAGCCTAATGCAAATATGTCATGACTGTTAGCTAAATTATCAAGATCATTAGGGCCATACATAGTTTTCGAATTTTGGGGCTTAAAGATCAACACAGGGTTATAGCTTTCTCTCCTCAAGTTCTCAACAATTGAAAGAACAGATATAGCATCATTTTTGGGATATAATGCATTACGCATGGGTCGAGCATAGTCTCGAATAACTCTACGAGAAACATAAGCTTCTTTAACTGGAAAAAAATTTCTATTTTCGCGACTACCCAAGCCATTTCTTAAAGTATCCTGAATATTTTGAACTGGGATTGATAAAAGCAATTGAGCTTTTATGAGATTACGCGAACTTTGTTTTAAGGGATGAAATTTGCAGTTTTCAAAATTTAATTCATGATTATGACTTGGACAGTACATAACTGAAATTAAATTTTCTCGCTCACAAACACTAATTCTTGCAGGGCAATTTATGTGAACCGGAATAGTACCCTTTTTAATTGAACAAACACTGGTCTTCGTGGGACTTCTATGTGTAGATAGCATGCTGAACTGACATGTATAATAATAAAAAGTTCCAGACTTTCTTACTTTGTTCCCTGTGCTTTTCCTGAAATAACTAAATGTTGCTCTAGATTCAGATTCTAACCAAATTTGAAAATTACTCATGCTGTCAAATGATAAAATTTGAATGTTTTCTAACTTATGCACTTTACTAATATGTTTATTTACGTTTCCAATATAGTTAAATGTTTCAACACATCCTTCAAAGAAACAGTGATGGATCTCTTTATTTTCTCCAGAAAATTTACAAAGCTTATTATGGTAGTAAAATTTCTGCTTAGAT
This sequence comes from Metellina segmentata, assembly GCA_947359465.1. NCBI lineage: Eukaryota > Metazoa > Arthropoda > Arachnida > Araneae > Tetragnathidae > Metellina > Metellina segmentata. The sequence goes on along the minus strand of OX375882.1, from coordinate 116,838,852 downwards.
GAAAAAAATCTGCCACATTTTTCACATTTCCTAGGATAAATAGAACATTTACTCGAAGTTTGACTAATATTTGAAATGGACTGGCACATGTTACTATTTGAATTAATCTCTGTATCCAAAACTCTGGCTTCAAGGGTGGGAAACAAAACTGATTCATTTAGGAAATAATTATCTGTGTTACTATTTAACTGAAAACACAAATTTGACTGCAATGTACTATTGTTTCTAGAGTTAAGATTCTTGGTTACTTTTATTTCAGTTTGTTTTTGTACTTTGGATGGATAACATATTTTTTTATGCTTAGAAAATAAGCACGCACTTGCATACATTACTAAACAATCAGTGCATTGCCTAGGATATGATATTCTTCCAGTACATCTCCCTAAGTGTCTTTTATATGTATAATCATAGGTAAAAACAACATTACATTGTAAACACTGGATTGACGAAGCAAGAGGTCTTCTACCCCCTCCAGTCCTACAATAAACAAATGAATTTTCAGATTGATATTCTTCACTAGTTTTTTTTAGTATAAAAGTTTTGACTAACCAATTTCTCATTGTATCAATCTTATTAGAAATACTCACCTTATACTCACCACTCACCAAATTCAATTGAACAGAAAGCAACTTGGAAACAGGAAGAAAAATAGGCGAACCTGAGAAATCACTGAAAGAGAAAGTTGAATCAGTTGAAACATTACTTTGAAATTTACCATGAGTTGTAAACCTGTTATAAAGGGCGAGATAATGCAAGAAAGGTAAGATTATCAATAGAAATGGATATTGATAACTGAAAATAAAATAAATAAACAGTGCTGAGAACAAAACCAAAGCTGTGTTTAGTGAGGCAGGCATTAGTGGAGCCAGATGTTGAAGGGGCTCGACAGCAGGCACCAGCTGATGTTTCATTGGCAGAGCAGCAGGCACAGGTTGATGTTTCTTAGGCACAGCAGCAGACTTCAGTTGACGAAAAGGCATAGCAGCGGGTTTCCGAGGAGGCAACTGTTTAGGCCTTTTACTGAGTCGTAAACGATAAGCAGGCAGCCAAAATGAAGCGTGCTGAGGTGGTGCAGAAGTTGGTGCTGACATAGCATGGGCAGATTTTTTACGCTCTGCTGGCAACCAAACTGATGATGATTGAGCAGAGACAGCATATTTCTAAGAGTAATTAAGGTATATAAAATAAATTAATACAAATAGAATATAATTTAAACAAAAAGGCAAAGCAGACAATGACAACAAGGCAAGCTGATTGTTGAGGCAAATTCTTGCTTTTCAAGCAAACCCAGGCCCTTTATAGGAAATTTAATATGGCTACACATTTTCTCTACATAGGAAACTTTCACAAGTGTTATGTTTGGTTCTCATTGTCCCAGTTAATGAACTAATCAATTTTAGATAACCTTTAAATCAGGGTGTCAAGATTTAAATCACTTGATTTAAATCTTGATCAAGTTTTAATCACTTGATTTAAATCAACGATTAAAATAATGTTTTTAATCAAATGATTTTTTTAAATCACCGATTTAATTCACAACTAATCACACACTTTTATAACTAAGTAAATGCACCACAGAATAATCACAGAAGTGGTCAAATGCTTTAATTTTTCTGTACACATGGTGATTTCAACACTAATGGCTACACCCAGCTCAGAGGGAACTGGGTCAATTACTGCATATTATAAAAGATTGTCACAGTCAGTTGTAACTTATTAGAATATACTATATACTGGAAACAGTAATGTAAACACACATGACATCATAAATCTAAGTGCCAGGAAGAGTAATGTATAAACATTCCTGATTAACAGCACTCATAATATTCACACTTCAAGGAAGTATGCAACAGTTTGATTCAAAATTATAAACTAAAGGGGTGACTGATTTTATTAGCTAAAAAACACACAAGTAGGAAGTAAATTTTTTTTTCATTTGTCAGTTAGCTTATTTTTGAGGTGTGGAACAGGGATTAAAGAGTATAAATATACATTTCCACACTCACACAGCCATTAAAATGTCAGCAGGAAGAAAGATCCAATATGAATTAAAAATAAGTGAAAATTCATTTATTATTGCTTTCTCGGCAGTTTTATTAATAGAATTTACTATAGTCTGATTATTTCTCTGTCCTCTATTCTATTTCTCACGCCATAGTTATATCTCACACATATATAATTATTGTAAAAACTGTACTGAAATTTAAATTTAAAAAATTTGATTTAAATTTAAAAAATTCAATTTAAATAAAAAAATCCGATTAATTTTTTTTTTAATTAAGATGTTTTACACCTTGCTTTAAATGTTATATTGGATTCATTAACTTGGTTGTGAAAAAGGTGCAACAAATTTGTAAATGTTTTGTAAAAAAATAATTCCATAGAAATTGGAGCTTTCAGGCTTTCTTTAGCACTATGGGAGCCCTGTATGATTAAAAATGCATATAAACTATCAGCCTAATAGCATTATAGATCAAAAACAAGAAATGTAAAACATACCAGTTTTGAAATATTTCTGGTTGGAACTGTTTTTAGAGGTGGCAAATATTTGAAGGGTGGCCTTAGATGTCTAGAAGCCTTATGCGAGTGTTGCACAGGTGAAGAAAATCCATGCTCAATTCCTTTCATAAGGACTGTTGAATACAGAAGTGAATTGTTGCATTCCTAAGGAAAATAAGAAGGTCATTGCAAACTGTAACAATAAGAATGTGAATTATACCCTTATTTAAATATAGAATAGGTGTTGCCTCTTTAGCATAATTTCGAACAGGTATTACCTCTTTAGCATCATTTCGAACAGGTATTACCTCTTTAGCATCATTTTGAACAGGAACTGCCTCTTTAGCATCGTTTACGACAGGTATTAACTTTTTGGAATCATTGGTCAAAGTGGGCTGAATAACAATAGATTCCTAGAGCAAATACAATATATTTCAGAACTGCATTTACAAATAAACGAATCAGATTATGATAGACCACAAACAGTACTACAAACTTTTATCATGCATTGTCGGTTGGTTGGTTTTAGAAGTTTTATGGCTCAAGGGCCATATTTGGACAAGCTGTGCCTGACACAAGATCTGTGACAGCCCTAGAACACATTTTAACCATAAATTTCAGAGCACTTTCTATGAAGTCGGTTAATCGATCATCTTGCACTGCCCTAGGGCTGCCACTGCACAAGACATACAATATGAAGTAATACACACAATGAAAGTTTTGCTTACACAGAAAAGAGAAATATACCCAGGGAGGAATGAATGCATCCGACAGAAATCGAACCTGCACCGCCTACAACTCGAAGGTTGTAATACATGCAAAGGAGTTAGTAGTCAAAAAATCACTTAAATGAAGTTTACTCAAATGAACTTTCATATTGTTCAAAATTTAAGTATACAGGGTAATATCGTTAAACAATCTATAGTAAAAATTTATAATTTTCCCTTCTTTATTTACAAAAAACTAAACAACAATAATCATTTACACAAACTAGTAAAATGTGTTTTAAATTTGTAATATATCACCTATTGCAATGCCATTGATAATTAAATTTGTTAAAGCAGAATATATATATTGATAGAATGAACAGGTTTCGTAGAAATTTTATTAGAAACAACAGCAGAATACAACGGTTTAAAAACTGCAGATGGAGAGTAACCAGGATAATTGATAGAACGGACAGGTTTCACAGAAAGGGTTATCAGAAACAGCAGAAAACAACAGATGTTTAAGAGAGAGATAGAGTAGGTGAAGAGTTACACTGAACAAGCAAGTTAGCAACTGAAAAACAACTTACCTTCTTACAGATTGCAGCATTCATGGCAACCAGCCCTTTTAATGTTCTGACAAACATTCTTGCCAGGCAGTTATTTCCTTTCCTGTTGAGATGCAATCCATCTCTACCCCAAAGACCTTCCCAAGAACTGAGAGACTGACAGTAATAAAATGCCTCTCGGCTCAGGCAAGCCTTTTCCAGTTCTGCATTGATGACTTTGGTTTTAGAATTCAATGACATCAGATGAGAAGACAAAGAACAACGGGATTTATAATCCAAAAAGAAATCCTGACCACGAGGCACGATCCCTGAAATGACCACCTTTACACCAGGATGTAAACGCAAAACTTCCTGAAAAAGAAAGGTGTATTTATTAAGAATATCAGAAACATCACAGTTTAGGTTGTTAGTTCCAATATGGAACAACATCCAGTCGTAGTGACCTAATCCACCAAGTTTACCAGTCACACTTTCTATCTTGGCACCTGGAAAGGAAAGGAGATCCACTTCATGAACAGACAATTCGTTAGTTAAGTATTCTTTCAAATACTTAACCATAGAATCACCAATTATGAGAAGTCTCATGATTAAGATATCAAAGGAATACAAAAATGGAAAAACATAAAAATTTACTAAATTTTTTTAAAACTACAAATTAACAAGTATTATACAAGAAAAATAATGAACAGCAAGAAGTTTAATAACTCAATGCGATCGTATGACAAACAGATGTCCAAAGATGTCGATTGTAAATAATAATTTGGAACTAATTTTTTCACAAGCTCAGCTCAAGAACTCCAGATTTACGTCCTCTGCTCTCGCGTTTAGCCGTGATAAAACGAAACTAAACAAAACAAATGAAAGCAGATGGAGAGGAACGAAGGGCATGATGGGAAAAATTGAAGCGGACCAATGTCGCGCAGTCACCAAGGATCATATTTCTGATTTTGTGAACTAAGTTCATTCATCTGTAGCCTATTGAGTTGTTCTAGTGTGACGTTTAATCAACTACCTATCTACCTTGTTCATAAATAAATTTTTTGTATTTGATATGAAAAAATGATGATTTGATAAATCAAATTGATTAAAATCAAAATTTTAAATTTCTTTTTTTTTTCTTATTGTAATGTTTAATGATATTGAAAATGAAATAACTGAACAAAATGCGTGTTATTTTATTCAAATAAGTTAAGAACTATGCGTGTACTTAGTTCACCCCAAAATTATATTGAAAACAGGGCATGCCAATTTAAATCATGACTTAAATTTAAAAGAACACTGATTGAAATTAAACTTCTAATCCTGTTTTTTTTAATTGAATATTAATAGTATTAAAATGAAATATTCTGGAACAGAATGCATGTTATTTTATTCAAAAAGGTTAAAAATTTGCACCTACTCAGGAACACCTGAAGAATGACCTTTTTTATCTGAAAATAATTGGATTCCCTAGTAGAGATGGTAGCATAAATTGGGATGTAGTGGTGCCAAATTTTAAAAATTATTGAGATGTATAAAACAAACATCACTTTATATATAAGGGTATTTTATAACTATTCATTTTTTGAAAAGCAATTATGAATATTGTCAGTGTATTTGTCGAATAGGGTTCGAGGGAAGTTGTGACAGCTTCTTTACTATGTGCATCTTTAAGTGCAGTGAAAAGAGTTTCTAATACAAGATGGTCAAACAAGAACAGATGCTGTATTAGCTATAAAACTTGGTTTCACCCATGTTAAAGAGGCTTTAACTGAAATTTGTAATTCAGAAGAAGAAAAGAAAGTTACCATTGTGCAGGCAACTTCTTAAGAAATAGACAAATATGAAACTCCTCTAATGAGAATTATTAGGAATACTATTTTACAAAGAGTAAATGCTACTCGTAAATCACTGAAATCAGTGGAATGCAAACTATTAAATGGATCTATCCTATTAAAGGCATTAGAAAATTTTATCAATAATTTCAGAGACGAATTTGAAAAGAGGCAAGTTATATAAATATAATAAGATAAAGAGGCAACTGTTTTATCAGGTCTATCATTCAATGTAGAAGATGGACAAACTCGCAGACAACAAAATATAAAAATGTTTCTTGATAAAAACAAAGAAGTCAGACATGAATTTACAATAAGAGAAATTTCATAGTCAATGCATTTTATGTCATCTAATAACACCAGGGCAGAATTAAAAGTAGAACACCATAAAAAAGTTTAAGGATATTTACAAAAATGACATTAATGTTTGTACTTTTGAAGATGAATTTGACCATTTTTAAATATTTCTCTAAGAAAACGAAAACACACCATAAAAGCCACACCACACATCTATCGAGCCACCAAAGAAATATCTTGCACATTTCCGAATGTTGAAGTTATTGAATTTTTTTTTTAACAATTCCCTTATCTATATCGTCAGGAGAAAGACCGTTTTCAGTTTCAAAGCGTGTAAAAAATTATTTAAGGAGTACTATGGCAGAAGAAAGATTAATTAATCTGGCAATTCTATAAAAAAGAGCAAAATTTTTTTAACCCAATTGACATTACTAAAATAATTGACGAATTTGTAAGAAATAAAGCAAATCGGAAATTTATGCAAAAAATTTATTTTTTTAATTTGTTATGGTATGTAAATGTTGACTACTTTTCTTTTTGTGAATAACTTGATGAGTTTTTGCTTGAAACTTTTTTTTCTAATTTGAGTTTAAGAGCCCTGAAAAATTTTACCTCCCCCACTTGACTTGATACACCACTGCCCTCATGTACTCGAGGATTTAAGGAATGGGAACATTAAAATTACCTATACCCTTCGTGAAAACAATGAAATCGAGTTGTTGATTGGCGCTGATGTTATCGTTAAACTCTGGTTTGAGTATAATAGGATAAAAAACTTGGTTGGATGGTAATCGGAATAAAGAATGATGCATATGAGAGAGGAATAGAATTATTTAAAGATAATGTTTTAACAGTGCTCTCTTTGCATGTAAGTAATAATCTGTTAAGAGAACTGTAGGAACTTGATGTTTTAGGAATTAACGATACCATTGAAAATATTTCTAAAAAGGAAGAGTTTGTTGATTATTTAACAAACTTAAGCAGATATTTCGAGACTGATTTTTTCCGATTGCTGAAAAGGATGTTTTATTAAGTGTGAAGGTTACTTTCTTTGTGCGTCTATTCTGTTCTATCATATCTAATTTTGCAAGTGCATTTCAAAGTAAATTAATCACTTGAAGATACACATCCCCATTTAAGAGTCTCTCCCTCCCATTTTTCATTCAATTTTTAACTAACTATTAGGGTAACTTTTTGCAACAAATGCAACTTTTTTTTGCATGTGAAGTACTAAAATCAAAATTCCTCCTGCATGGGGTGTATTGTAAGTGAGTTATAATCGCAACATAAATGCAACTTTCTGCATAAATGCAACTTTTTGCATAAATGCAACCACCTGCAACTTTTAAAAATTTAGCTTAAAATAATTAAAAGGAAATTACTATTTCATTTTTTGCACCCTTTCCACTCTCCACGTAGGGACACACGAACGGACCGTCCGTGGTTCCAATTACCGCAGGGGACCTTCCTTCCTTCCTTCCTTCGAATGGAAGCAGACCCCTCAGTACCGAGTTACTGAAAACCCACAGCGGATTAGCGGATGCTAGGGAAAGCCTCTAATGAGAAATTTTAGAAGTGGGCCTAGTGACGCGCCGTCCGAAAAACCCTTATCTGCCCAGGATGAACACGATAGGGCGTGGACGTGGTCGACCCCGGAATGTGTGCGCTGAAGATATGTGGTCCGGCTCAATGATATCAGTCAACCTTAGGTCCGTTTTGAGCCGGAAAAGTTTTCTTCATAGATTCGTGCCGAGGGGTGTCAGAGGCGCACACCCAGGCATCTCCTAGGAACCTATCGGCATTCATGAGTAGCCCAACGGAACAGCAGGCTGCCCCAACGTCCTGTTTATCCGGTACCGTGGGCAACCGATACCATCATCTATGGAGTCTTGCAGACCATTGCCGTCCGCCAGATAGCCTTCTTTCGTTAGCGTACAGGTATTGGCCTAGGGCAGCCGGGGAGTGGTCCCGACACCGCTAGTTTCCGTGTGGCACCTAAGGAGGTTCCTGTCGCTACTTGATCGCAGGAACAGCGGCATCGCCCTGTGCCAGTTCCTACGACCCAAACCGATAGCCTGCTGGCTAGAGCGGCTTCGCCACGTTAGAGACTGACATATTCCTCCTACACGGATAGGCCCATGATCTTCGGAGTTATGGAGTCCCCTTGCAACTCCAGAAAGAGCCGCGGTCCGAGTGGTGGGGGCCATCACTCTTCATTCCTTGGAACCAACACGCGTCCACTTAGGGACCCCAAGCATTGTCTACGTAAACTGATAACAAGTTACTAACTGTTTATCAATTACTTGGTTCAGGATGCACACCGCCCCAAGTACGCAGAGCCCTCCCCCGATCCTTTTGCCCAGATCTCGGGTCCTCAGCCCCATCATCTTGCTATCATCCCTACGGACAGTCTTCCCGGACATTAAAAGCCACCACCAGCTTTCCGTCCGGGTTGACCCACGACTACTTCCCCAACAGACAGTAGCGTGTACACCTTCCCAGGGGTGTGTATGCCTAGGCGGCATAGGTACAAGTACCACACAGAAATACAGTTTTGGCTACATAAATACAGATTTGCCACATAGAGTTATGCATTTTCGCAACTTCCAGTACAAGACTTTCATCTGTTGCTGATAAACACAGAGTTAAGCATCACAGATTATACATTTCCGCAACTTCTAGCACGAGGCCTTCATTAGTTGATAAATAACATGCATTAGGAATAAAATGAAAAGAGGAAGGTAGTCGCCGGCATCTGCCAAGGGGACCTTCGATGAAAGGGTAGTGTAACAATGTTGAACAACTGGGGTGTATAAGTTTTGGCAGGAAGGATATTGTAAGAAAACTGAATATTGTATAGAAAACAAATATTCTTTATTTCTCGGTTATTTATTATATACAGTGCTGTTCTGTTAAAACATAAACAGAGTCTCCACCGGAGACTTAACTCCCAAAATCTAGGGCGTCGCTAGTACGCCCTCGAAACAACGACCAAACTCTTCTCGAGTCAGTCAGAGAATCTCTTCGCAGACCCAGCACTCTCTGCTCCAAGCCTCGAAGCTCCGGTCCGTGGGAAAAACCCTTGGGCAGTTTTCCACCGCCTCAAAACTCAACTCCAAGATAGGAGCTCCCCTGCCTTTTCAGTTCTATCCCCACAGAGGGGCTGGCCATTGTCCCACAAGGAACGATTTCAGCCAGCCAGGCGACTGGTGAAACAAGAGGTCCTTGTATCACTACGCCACAGCCCTTCCCCCATAAAAAAATTTCCTTGTAATGACGAGGAAATTCAAGCAAGGTACAAGTGAGCCTATCCAGAAAAATCGTCCGAGAGGCAGATCCTTAAATTCCTCACAGTTCCTTTACAATAGTGATACACTATCACATAGCAATAGGAAATTTAACTAATTTTTTTTAACAAAAGGCCCACCTGTGCTCAGTAAAGGAATCTCTCTAGAAAATAGTTTTAGGCTCAAACCATTTAAACGAAAACTCTAACACTCCACGAGACAGCTAAATTACTCTGCTCTCCTACTTTTCGGTAAAGGGTTTTATCAATCCAATGCAGAGATTAATTACTTAACTTTATCTACATTTGAAACAAATCACTCTGCACAGAATGCTAACCCAAGAAAATATATTTACAGTGGCTTTACAAAGCCATTTTCTGAACCAAAAACAAACATTAACTGACACAAAACAAAAATTTACACAATTTAAAATTCATCTTATACACTAACCCATTATAATTTCATCAAAAAAAAAATTTTTTTTTAAGGAGGCTGTCTACTCAGACCATCGGCATTTCCGTTGTTTTTCCCGGCTCTGTGAACAATTGTGAAATTGTATTGCTGCAAACATAGAGCCCATCGGGTCAGCCGCGAATTGCTCCCCATCATTTTATTTAGGAAAGTCAGTGGGTTGTGGTCCGTTTCAATTTTAAATTTTTGTCCGTCCAAATAGTAATTTAATTTTTTTAAACCATATACAATAGCAGCCAACTCTCGCTCTACTGTACTGTAGTTCTGCTCTGCTCTCGAGAATTTTTTACTCAAAAACAAAATAGGGTGCTCCTCCCCTTCTAGGTTCTGGGACAGTACAATTCCCGCACCTGTTGCGCTCGCATCCGTTTGTACTATAAATTCCTTAGTATAATCCGGAGCATATAATACCGGATTTTGGACAAGCTTCGATTTTAGGTTCTTAAATGCCTGATCACATTCGTCTGTCCAAATCACCTTTTCTTTTGTCACCCTTCCTTTCACTTGTCAAAGGGGCGGCAATAACCGAGTAATTCGGGATATATCTGGAGTAATAACCCACCACTCCTAAAAATGACCGAATTTGGGTTTTAGAGGTAGGAGTGGAAAATTCTTGGATCGCCTTAATTTTCGCCTCGTTTGGCGACCTTTTCCCGGATCCAACTTCATGCCCCAGAAACTTGACATGGTCCTGTGCAAAACGGCACTTGGCCGGTTCGACCGTTAACTTAGCTTCTCCCAATTTGCGCAATACCCTGCCAACATCCTTAAGGTGTTCTTCCCAAGTAGGGGAAAATACCGCGATATCGTCTATATAAGGGGCCGCAAATTTTTCCAGTCCGCCTAACACCTGGGCCATCAATTTGCAGAAATAAAAGGGGGCATTAACCAGGCCAAACATCATTTTCTTAGGGATAAACATCCCAAAAGGCGTCACGAATGCTGCATATCTTTGCGCTCTTTCAGTAAGAGGTATTTGAAAGTATCCCTTTGTCAAATCCATGACGGTGATGAAAGGGGCGGCACTTACTTTTTCCACTACCTCTTCGATATGAGGTAAAGGGAAAAATTGGGTTCGGGTGATTGCGTTTAGCTTTCGATAATCCACACATGGTCTAGGGTCCCTACCTGGGCTCTCAACTAAGATCATTGGAGAGGCATAATCCGATTGACCTACCTCGATCACCCCCAGAGCCAACAGTCTCTGAATCTCATTTCGCAAGATGTTTACTTGTCTAGGAGACATGCGATATGGCCTGGTGCGCACCGGAACCTCACTGGTCAATTCGATGTCCATTGTTATCAATGCGGTATTACCCGGGTCCGAAGAGAACACCTTTCTATGAGTTTTTAGCATTTCCCCGAATCTCTCGATCTGGATATCAGACGCGCGCTCGTCAAGTCGGCTCTCCATTACAATTTCTTGCAAATCGAAATGAGTGGGGTCTTGTAGCGGATAGGGGATCTCAGCTTCATGCTCTACCTCTTCGTGCTCTTCATCGATAATCAGATTAACACACTCGGCCCTGCTATGATAGGGTTTCATTAAGTTAACGTGATAAATCGTGCTTTTGTCACGTTTTTCGGGCAAATCTATCAAATAATTTGTGTCCGAAATTTTGCTCGTAATTTTACCAGGCCCCATCCAGTTTACTGCCATTTTATTCGGTTTAGATGTAGCTAAAACTAAGACCTGATCTCCCACTTTAAAATTTCTCGTAACCGCATTCTTGTCATACCACAATTTCCTTTTTAGTTGGCATTCGCCCATTCTTTCGGTAGCCAACTCTTGGCACCTCCTTAACCGATTTGTCAGGTTTAAAATGTACTCTACCACATTAGAGTCTGAATCCTCAGGTTCAAGCCAATTCTCGTACACAATAGTCTGGGGGGTCCTTAAATTCTTTCCCAGTACCAGTTCCGCAGGACTGAAACCTAAACTTTCATGGGTCACCGTTCGTAATGCAAATAGTGCGGATGGTAAATTCTTTTCCCAATCCTCACCTGTTTCTACGCAGAGTACTTTGAGAACGCGTTTAAGACTCGAGTGCCATCTCTCCACCGGGTTACTCTGAGGAGGGCAGACCGAACTGTGCACCACTCTGATGCCAAATTTTTCGAAAAATTCAGACGTCAATACACTTTTAAACGAGCTACCTAGGTCGCACTGAATTTCCCTGGGGAACCCTGTCCTTGAAAAGACTGAGAGCAACGCGTCTATTACTTTTACCGAGGTAATATTTTCCACCGGAATAGCATCTGGGTATCTGGATGCTAAACAAATGGAAGTGATCAGATATTTGTTGTTATTTGAGCTAATTGGTAGGGGTCCTACAGCGTCTATATTGATTTTAGAGAATACTTCTGAAATTATAGGAACTATTTTCATAGGGGCCTTTCGTCTATCTCCACTTTTCCCCACCCGCTGACAAGAGTCACATGATCTCACATATTGCTCAATTTCTTGGTAACAATTCGGCCAGAAGTAATGACGTAATACCCGATCTTTTGTCTTAGTAGCACCCAGATGTCCAGCTATTTCCTCGTGACAAAAAGCTTTTATTTTGTCCCTAAATTTCATTGGTATAATAAGTTGAACTCGCTGTTCGCCTCTCTTTGAGTACGCAATGCGAACTAGTTTCCCTTTTACAATTTTAAACTCACTTTCTCCATTCACTGAACTCCGAGCCCATAGCGCAGCGAGAGACTCGCAATTCCTTTGTGCGACTTCGAACACAGCTGAAGAGATCTGAGAAAAGCCATTCTCTTCCTCTGGCAATGTTAATGGCAAAAAGGAACGATCGCTTTCGTCAATTACGGGGGGTTTTTCGTCCTCCTCTACCGCCTTCGGGGTTTTGACTACGGGGGTCTCGTTCGTATGGCTCGCGCCGGAATTATCTACCCTTGTTTTTGTTTGGCTCCGTGTGACTACTACATTTAGAGGCACAGGGCCTTTCAGATGCTCTTCGATAAGCTGGGCAGTCTTATATTTCCCAGAAGATAAAAACCCTGATCCAAAACATCTGGCTTAATAGCGGCTTTGGTGACTATGGAACCAAACTTCCCCTGGAGCGTAACCTTTGCCAAAGGCAAACATTTGCATTCATTATCCAGGGGCTGCCTAATCCAGGTCACTTCGCCCAACAAATCTTCGGTTTTTATCCAACTTCTTGCGCATAAGTCGATCCCTGACCCTGTATCACGCAAGCAACTCCGTTCTATACCGTTTACCAGTACTGTATTCAAAAAAGGGGCAAAACTCGAGTCGAAATCAGTTCGAGTTCCTATATTATTACACATTACATCCTCTGTCTTTCTTTTTAGCAACGGGCATTCCGGCCTTATGTGGCCTGGCTTTCTACATTGAAAGCAAATTACCTCCTTTTTTCTGTCGAAATTTTTATTTAAGTCCGGTTTAAGGGTTTCCGAGCTCCCTCCTCTTCCCGCCTTGTCTTTAAACTTAAAGTTTTTTCTAGGATATGATTCTGACTTCCCTTTTTCCCGTGCAAACTCTTTTCCCCATATTTGATCTCAGTTCTCCTGAACGTTCTCTTCACACTTTCATAATGATCTAATTTTTCGGCCAGATCTGAGGCCTTTCGAAAATCCTCCCAATTTTCTAAATATCTCTCTTTGAGATCTTGGGGTACTCTTTTTTTTAATTGCTCCGTGAGCATAAGCTGTTTTAGCGTTTGAAAGTCATTCACTTCCGCCGACTCCAACCAATTATCTAAATAACCTTTTAATTCGTAAACCAGATCGGACCACAACGTCCCTGGTTTCCTGTGGTGCTCCTCAAATTTTAGTCTTAAAGCAACCGTGCTTAATCTGAAGCGTTTCATGAGCATTCGCTTCATGTGGTAGTAGTCGTCTCCATTCTCTACAGGTTCTTTTACTACTAGCTCTGCCACGTCTGCTGGCAACAAGGGAATTAATTGGGATACCCACCTATCCTCCTCCACTTTTTCTTTCTGAGCTTGCCGCTCGAATATCATTAAAAACAGTGCTATATCAACTGTTCTCGGATCAAATTTGGGAACTAGATCTTTTAGACAAATTCTTTTATTAGAAACCTCACTGGGTAAGGAAACCATAGAATTTGCACTTGCCGTTTCTAGAGTATTTCCCATTCGCAATTTTTCTAGTTCAAACTCCCGTTCTTCTCTAACTATCTTATCTGATCTTTCCTGTTCGGTACGTTTCTGTTCCCTTTCCTCCTCAATCTCTTCCATTATTCTGTCTAAGAAACATGCCGTGGTTTCCTCCGTGAAATCTGGTGCCTCCAGAATATCTTTGATTATGTTTTTCACTAGGTCTGAGTCAGACACCTCAACCTCAAATTCTGCTGCTAACTGCTTTAACGTGCTCTTTTTCTGCCTGTTTAGGCGTTTTATGAAAGACGACATGGCTTCTTGAATAAACCAAAATTAAATCTATGAAAATTCTATTCTGGTGTAACAAGAAAAAAATAGTAAACATCAACGTTTCACAAGCACTACAGAGATTCCAACTGAGTCAAAGGGGTACAATATAAAGACTCACTATAAATAACCATAAATCAAACGCAAATAACCTTATGCACTTATACAACCCCAACACATAAAAACAAAATTCTTAAGAACTAAGTATATTTCATACCAGAATGACCGAGCAATCACTAACCCAATTTTATACCCTAACTAACTGCCTCTCGGAATGAAGTTTTCCAAAATAGGACTCACCTCTCTCTTCCGTCCGGACAGCAGGGCTCCTTTTTCGGGGTCGTGGTGCTTTTTCTCTGGGCTTCCAGAACCCGTCGATCGTATCCCTCCGACGATATTTTGGTCCACCGCTAAATTCCAGCAATTCAGCTTCCGAAGCGGTTACTCGTATCCCTCGTCGTAAAAGACGGGATTTCGGTCCAATGATGATGTCCGGCAATTCAACTTCCGGAACTGTCACTCGTATCCCTCGTCGTAACAGACGGGATTTCAGACTTAAAGTTCTCAAGCAATGGTCGATCCTGACCAGGTTCGTAGCTCATTAACTCGAGCTAATAATCCAATACCGCTGCCACCAGTTGTAACAATGTTGAACAACTGGGGTGTATAAGTTTTGGCAGGAAGGATATTGTAAGAAAACTGAATATTGTATAGAAAACAAATATTCTTTATTTCTCGGTTATTTATTATATACAGTGCTGTTCTGTTAAAACATAAACAGAGTCTCCACCGGAGACTTAACTCCCAAAATCTAGGGCGTCGCTAGTACGCCCTCGAAACAACGACCAAACTCTTCTCGAGTCAGTCAGAGAATCTCTTCGCAGACCCAGCACTCTCTGCTCCAAGCCTCGAAGCTCCGGTCCGTGGGAAAAACCCTTGGGCAGTTTTCCACCGCCTCAAAACTCAACTCCAAGATAGGAGCTCCCCTGCCTTTTCAGTTCTATCCCCACAGAGGGGCTGGCCATTGTCCCACAAGGAACGATTTCAGCCAGCCAGGCGACTGGTGAAACAAGAGGTCCTTGTATCACTACGCCACAGTAGCCACAGACTTCCGGCACAAGTGCCTTCGATTCGTGTCTGTTCACCAAGGCGGTAGGAGAAACAGAGAGTAATGAAATTCACTTACTTCTAGGGTGGGAGAGGATACCTTAGATGGGGAATTTGAGGCGTCAGCCTTTTGGTCACATAGTTTCCCAAGCGGAGGATTGCTTGGAACCACTCTGGGCTAGTAGTGAAGTCTTGGGGTCGGAAGCGCAACCAGCCAAGGTGCTGGTTAAGAGGTTTGACAAGTTCGCAGTCGAGGAGATAGTGAGAGGCATCCCCCACTTTTCCACACTGACACAAGCCCGATCCTTGTCGCCGCATACGTCTAAAGTATTGCGGAAAGCGACCATGACCTGTAAGCAGTTGAGTCGCAATCGGGTGGTACACGTGTCTTCTGTGGTCAGGGTTGGGGAGATACTTATAAGTTTCTCTGCCTACCAAGTCTCCACTCCATCGCCACTTCCATTGATCCATAAAGATCTGCAGGAGGCAGTTGCTGACAGTAGAGTACGATCTCTGCACGTGTATTTCCACTTCGCTCTTGTCAGTGGCATTTTTAGCCGTGGTATCAGCCGCTTCATTACCAGTGAAACCAACGTGAGCTTTTATCCAATGCATTTGGATGCCCTGGTAGCTAGTGACCGCCTTGTACAGAGTTTTGATTCTCTGCACTACTGGGAGAGTGCAGAGTGGGTCCTTCAACGCCATGAGCGAAGAGAGGCTGTCCGAATAGATATGGGTGGTTTTGTTGGCGGAGTACAGGGGTCGGTCCCGAACCCACTCGTACGCCTTTTCAAGAGCTGCAAGCTCTGCCAAATGTACTGTTGCTTGGTCACCAAGCCGGTACGTATGTTCTTCGACAATACAACCAAAGTACATTACCACGAAAGCTGCTCCATACCTATCATTCAGCCCAGACCCGTCAGTGTAAATCTCCATCTCCGCACAATTTGGCTTCCTGCTGTCATAAGGAATAGATATGCGATCGGCTGGGTGAGTGAAAACATTCACCTTCTGCTCCATGTCATGTGGGAAAAAGACTTCCCCATTGATCTCCAACTCTCGTCCAGCCTTGAACAGGATGAATTGGCAATAACGTAACCCAGCCCTTAAGTCAAGCGGCAAAGCACCTGCAAGCACCTGCATTGTCCGGGTAGCTACAGTCCTGTAGCACCTGGTCATTAAAACGAGAGCTTGACGCTGAATGCGCTCGAGAGTTTTGCCCATTAGCTTAGTGCTAAGACGGTCTCCCCAAGCTCCTATACCATATAGAACAGTCGGCTCTATAACTGTGCGGTATAGTTTCTTCAACAACCACGGACGCTCAGTGTACAGTCTCCTCGCCACCTTCCTCAGGGCAAAGACCAGATTACTGATCTTGGTACGCACCAGCCGGAAATGGGTTGTGAAGTTAAGGGAAAGATCCCAAATGAGTCCCAAAATTTTGAGCTCCTTCACGTTCTCAATTTCCACATTTTCACAGCAGAACTTGGGTTCAGTTCTGCCAACCCTTCGCCCAAGAAAGTAGGTTATCGCTTTAATCTTTGTCGGGTTGAACTTAAGCTTGTAAGAAAGCCCATGCTCAACAATCCTCCTGATATCAGCGTTTCCCCTCCTCTCGAGTTCTTTGGTGCTTCTCCCTTTGACCACAAGGACAAAATCGTCCGCGTAAGCAATCATATCACCGCGTAAACCCTTGTTGGGCACGCCAATGAGGTCTAGAAAGCCGTCCGCCACTAGATTCCACAGGAGGGGACCACTGCATGAACCCTGCGGGCAGCCCCTCTCCGTTGTCCTTTCTACCGTGCAACCATGCGACTTATAGGTGACTGTCCTTTCACTGAGGAAGTTGTAAATCACTGCATAGAGATTTACTGGACACTTGGCTTCCACCAGCCTTCCCAGCACTGAAGGCCACCAGACATTGTCAAAGGCGCCCTCGACGTCGAGTGAGATTAAACTGATATGTTTCTTCTCTTCACGACTCTTGGCAATGGCTTGCCGAACCTCGAAAAGGGCTGTATTGCACGATTTCCCGGCTCTAAAACCATGTTGGTTTTTGTTAAGCTTGCCATTAATGTGCAACCAGTGTGCAACCAGTGCCTGTATGAATGGTTAAGACTTCCTTTTGGCTGGAAAAACAGCCACAGTATTTTCCAAAGAGCAATCAGACAAATATTGCAAAAACATAAGGTAAATTTCGCTATAAACTACTTTGATGATATCATCATATATAGCGACACGATTGAAAAACATTTAGAACACTTAGAAAAAATCTTTGAAATTTGTGAAGTTGAAAATATTAAACTGAAAGGATCCAAGTGTACTTTTTGTAAAACAAAAATTAAATTTTTAGGTTATGAGATTTCTGAAGGAAAGTGTTCTCCCAACGATAGTAATATTGAGACTGTTAAAAAGTTACTCCCCCCTCATAATGTCAAATCGTTACAGAGGTTTTTAGGCAGCATAAATGTGTACCATAGATTTATTCCTAATTATGCTAAGCTGAGATTACCTTTAAACAAACTTCTCAAGAAAGAGACAAAATGGGTTTGGACAGAAGAGTGTCAGAAAGCTTTTGAGAATCTTAAACTTGCATTAATTTCAAAGCCAATTTTAAGTCTTTTTAATCAAAATCGTAAGTGTCATTTGCATGTAGATGCTTCAGGTGAGGCCATAGGTGCTGTACTTAAACAAGAGCATCCGGACGGAACCCAACATCCCATATCTTTCCATTCTCGCCAACTAAGACCATATGAGAAAAACTACTCAATCACAGAGCTTGAATGTCTAGCTATAATAGATGCTCTAGACAAATACCAACATTATCTTCATGGAACACCATTCACCATACACACTGACCATGCAGCTCTTGTATGGTTACGTAATGTTAAGCATCTTACAGGTAGACTATTTCGTTGGTCTTTGAAATTGTCTATGTATGATTATGAAGTTAAGTATCAAAAAGGCTCAACAAATTATGAAGCAGATATGTTATCTAGAAATCAAATATCACATCACAACTGTCACAAAACTCACTTAATTCACAGAGAAAAGATAATTGAACATCAAAGGCTAGATAATGTTGATAGTGTTAAGTTTAAAAAGGTCAATGATGTTTTAACCATTAGTAAGAAAGGATTGATAAAGGTTGTTGTCCCTTTTTTACTTAGAGAAGAGTTAATTTCTAAAACCCATGAGGAATTTGGTCACCCAGGGGTAAAGAAAATGATAGCTCTAATATCCCCTTATTACTATTGGACAGATATCATCACTGATATTTCGAATTTTGTAAAACACTGTGAAACATGTCAACTAAACAAACTATCCCATCTTAAAAAGTATGGACTCTTACAATCAATGCCTTCTTGTAAAGAACCATTTGAGATGTTTTCACTGGATTCAGTGGGTGGTTTTAATTATTACAATTCAGCAAAACGCTATCTTAGCATTTTAATTGATCATGCTACAAGATTTGTTTGGACTTTTCCAAGCAAAAATATCACATCTGAAGTGTACACCAATTTATTGAAACAGGTTTTTAATTCTAGAGCTCCCAAAGCTCTTTTAACCGATAGAAATCCTGCATTTACATCAGGTAGGTTTCAAAAGTTTTTAAGAAACAATGGTGTGAAACAATTGTTGAGCTCTTCTCATCATCCTCAAACTAACGGTAAATGTGAACGGGTGAATCAATCAATTGTAATTAGACTGAAGTGTAAAGTAAATAATTCTTCCAAAACAATTCCATGGACTAGGTATTTAGAAGAAGTCACTTTAGAGTATAATAATACCCCACATTCTGTAACCACCTTTCCACCAGCCTACTTAATGTTTGGAAAGCTTCCATTTGACTCTCCTATTGATCAAAATTTGTATCCGCCAGTCCAAGAGGCAAGAGAAATTGCCTTGGAAAAAACAAAATTACACCATCAAAAGAGTAAAAGAAAGTATGATTTGAAGTACAAAAATGCTGAGTTTAAGGAGGGTGATCTTGTAATAATGGAAGAGTTTAAATACCCTAACACAAGGAAATTAACACCCCCTTATTCAGGTCCATACACAATTTTAAGAAAACTTTCTGAAGTTAATTTTGAAATTGACAAACACGAAAATCAGACTGAGATTGTGCATTCGTCTAAATTAAGATATTTTTATCCACATGATAGGTTTCAATTGAGTCGAAAGGATAGTGAATTTTCTCTAAAATAAACATTTCTTGTGATTTAAAGACGTACCTTTGGAACTTCATTACCCACTGTTGTATTTCGTCTCATATTGAAAAGTTTTGTCATTGATTTATTTGAGTAATTAATAAATGTTATATTTATTGTGTTGAGATAATGAAAGATATTGTCACATATTGTGTGAAATGTAAAGTATAATGGTATTGTTTGAAATTATGGTACTTGAGCGTGGAATTTTGAATCTTGTTGTGTATTAAGGTAATTAAGTGACAATGAAGTCACAGGAAGATAATTAAGTGACAATGAAGTCACACGAAGGTAATTAAGTGACAAAGAAGTCACATGAAGGTAGTTAAGTGACAGTGAAGTCACATGAGTGAAATTCATTGAACATGAAAGTCACAAAGAAGTTGAAGTGTAATATTTTGGTGAATGTCCAAAACTTGGATAATTTAGAGAAATTCTTCATGATATCGTATTTGAAAGATGTGTATGAGCTCAAAGGACTTTCCAGAAGAGACAGCCGGCATACTTATTTTGAGATATTTTATTAGTAGTAGTTTTTATATTTGTGAAATTATTTGATTAACAAGTTGTAATTTGAATATTTTTAAAGTGTTGATGTGTTATAATAGAAGTTTGATTTTGAGTATTTTGTGTAGATATTGTGTTTTGAAAGTATTTTTCTAGTTAGTATAGTATTTCATTATAGCTCATGAATATTTTGAAGTTTCATTGTAACGTAATAATTATCTAAGGATTTAAACTGTTATTTAGTACGTAACTGTTGTACTCATGTGACATTCCTGATCTATCATTACACAGAAGTCAAAATTTTAACTTGTGACTCAAATCGTCCTTCTCATTTCGAGTTGTGATTTGGACACTGGCCACCTCCGTGTCGACTCGCTTTGAGTGGGGGGATATGTGAGGTAGGAAAATTAATTTGTAACTTAAAAGCAGTAAGGAACTCATCTCTATTTTAAATACTAAGCGGTGAGATGTTTTGTTCCAAACGGGTGAAAAGGGGAGATGCACCATGTTTACAATAAAGTTCTTTCACCTGTCAGATGTCACGAGTGCTTCCCTCGAAGGGTGTCTGGTATCTGTCAAGTAACGTGTAAGATTCCGATTGGTTTCGGAGTGTCACATGACCGTCATCCCCGTCTGGGTTTGGGGCTAACAACAGAAGAAAGACACACTTGTAATGATATTGTCTTGCTGACATAACGTATGATTCTGTTCCTGTCGATTTGGGCGTTGGCTCGATCTTCATTGTACATATTCATCCTGATGATGTTGAAAATAGTGATTATGTGTTTTATAGAATAAATTAATTTGTTAAAGAGAATGAAAATGTTATTGGACGACTGCTATAACACCATATATATATATATATATATATATATATATATATATATATATATATATATAAATACTATTAAAAAAAAGACATATATACACATATATAAAAATATATATAAAGGATGTACATATACATAAATACATATGACATATATGAAGCATGTACACATTATAAATACTGAAAAAACAACATTTTTTTTTACAAACAACAACAAAACAAACACACAAACAAACAAATAAAACAACAAAAAGGTACACTTACTCGGTTTAAGTTCTGTGAAGAGAGAACTACGATTTGAAGATCTAGATGATCTTCAAACTTTCTTATGTCCTCAAAGGTGCAAGGACCTAATGGCACTCCTGCAGTTTCATGGAGAGAGCGGGCTCTGTTCATCAAGGCTGGGCGTCTTCTGTCCCTCAGGGTGTTAATGTACGAGACGTTTTTTTCCAAGTTCGCCTTTCCATACACTATGGCTTTTGCACAGCAAAGACCCTCATCATCAAAAGGTATGGCCAAGATTGATCTTTTATTCAGCCTATCCATAGAAATGTTAATAGGTCTTCTGTTTCGACCGGAACCCACAGGTCGCTGAATGGTTATGACATCTATCTCAAAATTAGAATCCAATTTAATCTCTTCCTTAGATTGAAGTACCTTCATTATGCAGCTAAGTACTTTCTCAACCGTAATATTTGATACCGACATCAGGGAAGTAGACACGGGCTTGTCGAGTCCCTCTGCTTGAATGCAAAATCTTATAAGATCAGATGAACGTAAGGATTCCGTGGTACGATGTATGAGAATCTCAAACAGCAACCTGACTGAGTTCACACTGAGTATCAAAGACATTCCTCTAACATCTTGCTGAAGTCGCTCTGTTTCCACTCGTGCCCTGTATGTAATTTCTTCAGCCTGATACTTATTATTCCGCCGCCGTGCTCGTTCTACGAGAACAATAGCATCTTCAATCTGTAAAAAAAAAAACATGATTAGTAAATATGATAGTATTGTTTTAGTCACTTCACTCTACTATAAATTTTTTCAGAGGAAAACATACACAAAATTACTTTTTTAACAATAGTTAGTTTTATGAGTTACATAAAATTACACTTACAGTGTGGGCTTCACTGTTTTCATCACTGTTTTCACCAACATTAAAAGGATTCGAGACTCCAGAAGTCTAATTAAAAAAAAAAAGCGATTAAACAAAAAAAGGTTCAGAAATTTTTTTTTAATGAAATAAAATAACTCATATAAAAAGAATACCTCAAATCCAGAACCCACTTGATAATACAATGGCAGTGGTATTGGGTTTTCAGTAAATAATTGAGAACATTCACCAAGAATCTAAAAATGTAAGATCCCATCTTAAATTTAGAAGAAAAACTATGTATAAAAAAGTTCAAGCGCGAAAGAAAGTCAATGGAAATAACCTTACATTATCATCGTGTTCCAAGAAGTTTTGACACATTTCATCTATAAGCTAAAGATGAAAAGCAAGATCAATAATAAAATAGGTTTCACTACTTAGAAATGTCAAATAAATACGCTTGCTTTTTTTAAAGTATATAAACCACATAAAATAAAATAAATAATTGATTACAAGCTTACATCATCATCCGAATCTCTCATTGGGAAATCCGTGTCTTGAAAGAGTATCTATAATTCCAATAAATTATTCAGTTGAATTAAAATTGATTGCATTTATATAAAGTAATTTAATAATTTACTGGCTAAGTAGTACTATAGAAGAAAAAAACAGTTTTGGACTCGAACCAAAAAAAAAAATGCGTACTTACCGTAGCTGAAGATAAACCATCAGCTTTTTGAGACTTTGGGTAATCCATTTTTGAAAACACACTTGATGCTAAGAAAAACTAAGCTTTAAGGAGACAAGGTAAGAAATGTACTTGTATTTTCACTCTTGTCATTTAAATATTTTCACCAAGCACAGACAATGCACTTTGTTTAGTAATACGAACTCTCTTTACGGGACTAGGTTGAATAGAATTTCGCTTTATAGTTTTAATGCAAAGGGAATTGGAACCATCCATGATGAAAAGCAAATTAAACGGAGCAAGACAAAATATTAGCAAGAAGCTCAACTGCACTAGTGCTCAGACAGGAGAGTATTGACATGATCAGTAAAACAACATCCCTAAAAAAATTATCGTTGCCACTAAATTCCAACAAATAGTACTCCACCAATCACAGAAGTTTTAATAATCAGGGAGGTACCCACATCTTATCGACAACCAATAGCAAAACACCATTCAGCTTGAAGGTAACTCAACTCTACCACCGGTTGACATGAAGTGTTGTGTGAACGCTATCCTGTTCAAACGTGTCCAAACAAGACAACTATCGTTCAAACATGCCTAAACTTGTCTAGACATGTTCAGGCAAGTAATCTGACGGCAACAAGTCCAAACTGTAAACACTGCAATGACGTCACATTTGGTATTGCCACTCACCAGTACAGAAACTTTCATGTAATTAATAAATTCAAAAATAAAACAAATCTCCTATATTTCAAATTAAAACCAAAACTAACAACTCAACTCCCTTCCTAGAAAATAGAAATTATTTTAAAATATCAGAAGCAGGATACCTACACCTCCACTTTACACGCACAGTGAAATTTCAGAAAACAAATTCAAGTCCCGAATGTAAACAAACCAAGTGTTGCCATTCCCAATTAAATGAACTACCCTGTTGCCATTCAACAGCACATAAACTAAAAATAATTTAAACAAAAACTAACAACTCAACTCCACTCAACCCTAACGTTTTAATTCAGAAGGACCTTTACTCCTCAACTTTACGTACACAGTGAAATCTCAGATAAAAAACTTCTAAGTCCCAAACGTAAACATACCAAGTGTTGCCATTCCCAATTAAATAAACTACCCTGTTGCCTATCAACAATAGATAAACTTTAAAAAAATTGAAACCGAAACCAACATCTCAACTCCATTCGACCATAATGTTTTTGTTCAGCAGCAGGACCCCTACTCCTCAACTCAACAGTTCATACGTCACTTCCGGTTGTTATGACGTCACGATGCCACGCCCCCTTTTGATGACGTCACTTCTGCCTCACCAGTACCTCTGCTTACTACTTACATTTGTGAGCCGAACGGTTCAAGAGTGAACAGTTCGTTGAAATGATTTTCACAACGAGCTTCAATCGATTCCATGTGAAAGGAAGGAACCACCAGGCTGTCATTTGTCAGCCACCGGTGATGACGATGGAACATAAAGAAAAGCAACGAACTACTCACGACGCCGTCCAAATCTGAACCGCCTTTGTGTTCGTCGAAAAATCGCCACGAGCGGTTCACGAGCCGCTCGCTTGGCGCCCAAAACCTTATCCAAATCATGAGAAAATTGGCAATTTTTTAGTTAACGTCGTACTAGAGCAACACAACGGGCTATTGACGACAGTCCGGGATCAGTCCCTTAAGGGAAATATCCGAGGACAACACCTTGTCATTTTGAACCACGGTCAGATGACAAAGCAACACCAGAGCTGGCACCCCACTCTCCAAACTTCCACGCCAACCCAACGTGAGGACTTTCGGCCACGACAGATTTAAGGTGCACCAGCCGCCTCTACACCATACGCTTACAAATATCCATGCCCGGACCCGGATTCGAACCAGGAACCTTTCGATCTAGAGGCTAACACCTTAACCACTATACCGGTTGGTCGGCTCGTTTTTATGAGGCCCACAGGACATCTTGATACATGAGTCCGCGGTATTAATGCCAATTTCGCGATGTCATTTGTTAAGCAAACGATGAATCCAACTAAAGCGTCGCGTAGAAAAGGGGCTGGAGCAAGTTAAATCTGTCGAGGCATGAAATGTTTTCACGTTGGCGTGACGTGGAAGTTTGGAGAGTGGGGTGCTAACTCAGGTGTTATCTCAGCATCCGACCGTGATTCAAAATTACGTGGTTCTATCTTCGTTTATTTCCGTTGGGGTTTGATCCCGGACCTTCGCTAATAGCTCGTTATGTTTCTCAAGTGTAACGGTAATTAAATACCAACCTAGCTACATACCTGTAAGCCAGCGAATCAATATACATTAAATGAACTATCGTCGTTAATCATTAATTTTAACTATCGTCTCACTGGCACAACGAAACGGGCTATTGGCGACGGTCAAGCCCAAAGGTCCTTGAACACAACCAGGTAATTTTTAACCAGATGATGAGCTCACACCTGAGCTCCAAACCACGTGAACGTGAGGATATGTGAGGACAGTTTTATCGTGCACCAGCCCCCTTGGTGGACGATGGTCTTTGGTTGGATTCGCAACACTAATCCGTTATGCTTCCAACCGGGCCACCACGGCCCAATGAAAATTATAAAAAACAGTAATAGTAAGTGGTAATTTTAGTTAACGTCGTACTAGAGCAACACAACGGGCTATTGGCGACGATCAGCCCCTTAAGGGAAAGATCCCGCTCTACACCATATGCTTACCAACATCCATGCCCGGATTCGAACCAGGAACCTTCCGATCTAGAGGCTAACACCTTAACCACAATACCGGTTGGTCGGCTCACTGCTGGCGAATAATTATCTGTTTAAAAAAGCATCACACACAACGCAACAGCGTTTTTTCCTGCTTAACGCGAAGAAAATCTATTGCGATGCAAGAGGAGATTTTTCTATTTTTAACTAAAAACCTTTGTGGAGTTACCTTGTCATCTGGTTCGAAATAACGTGGTGCTGTTCTTTTCCGTCAGGGTCAATAGCTCGTTGTGTTGCTCAGTTGATTAACTACCTTGCCTTGGTTCATGTTTTGATCATCTGATAACAAACTCACCACTTCAAGTGGTGAAATTGGCAAAATGGTTCACCGATAAAAGTCGACCAGCGAAATCAATCCAAGAACCTCGTTAGTCTTTATGGCAGTCACGTGACTGTTAGTCGACATGTTGGTCACTCTTTCTGAGCTCCTCAAGAGCAATCCTCAGTCGACTTCTATTTCACGTCTAGCTTTAACTGTTATTTTTTAAAACACTGCACGTTCTAAAGCAGCCTCGCGGGTGTTTAGGAGACGATTCGATTAGGGGATCGTATTATTATCGCTTGATTTTAAAACCAATGAATTCGAAGAATCACTCACAAGGAATCCAATAAGGACGTGCTATTGCAACCGAGATGGGATGGCAACAGCGGTATTTAAAAAAAGAAGAGTTAAGCGATGTCTGAGAGAGAGAGAGGAAGTCTTAATGAAATTCTTGGAGGAAAGGTTTGACTAGTTAAAGACGTAAAGAAAGGGGAATGGTTTGTCGCCCATGGCCAGATTGAATTAGAGCTATCATTTTGAAGTGTATAATAATACGAGTTTAGTCTTAGAAATTAAATCATTTGAAACCTCCGAACTGTATTTTTTGAAAGTCAAAAATACACCACTTTACACATATACCTCGCTCTACATATGTGATTATTCTATTCAGTCGCTTCTCTAGTGTACAAATAGTTTTTATCTCTTTGCTCTAGATAAAATTTATATTTTCTCTAACCTTTAAATTCCTATTCGCAATTTTTTTTCCAATCCATATTGCTTGCCATCTACAATTACATCATTTCTCTTTAAACATACGTAATCCTTTAAATAAAACCAGTCCGAACTTTTAACCCTCCAAGGGGTTTCGACGAAATATCTCGTCCATCAAGATCGAATTAATTTTGCTAACTACGAGATACCGTAACAAGACCCGGAGGGTTAAATAAAACCGTCTGGTCCTTTAAAGAGAACACATCTCACTGATCATTTAAGCACTGCCAATCTATCTGATCCTTTAAATTAAATCCATTTGTCCTATCCTTATAAAACCCATATATCTTATCCTTTAAATAAAAACCGTCTGTCTGATCCTTTAAATAAAAACAGTCTGTCTGATTCTTTAAATAAAATTCAACTAATTCTTGTATAACAAAACTCACCTACCCCTTAAAATAAAACTTGATTCATAATTGTGTTGAGTTTAAGAGGGAAGCAGAAACACTTTTAAGAGGCATTAAGTAGCATGGGGCAGAAGTAACAGTATTAGGATTACTACCTAGGTATGGGTTAGGTAATGGGTGGTTAAATCAAAGGGCCAATAAGATGAACGGGTTGTTAAGGGATTTGTGTGAGAGGGAGGAGGTTAGATTTTTAGATGTTTGGAAGGAGTGTAGAGGAGGGATTGGATAAGCAGGGACAATTTGCATTTAAGCTTGATAGGTAATAGGGAGGTTGGCAAGCGGGTTTTGAATATTCTGGAGTCAAAAAACTAGTATACAAGCAGGGATGGGAAGGACATAGAGGGTTGACAGTACATAGTAATTGCTTAGGAAAACTAACAGGGTCTAAATTGCAGGAGAGAAACAATACAAAGGGAAAGTGCAATGTAAGGGAGAAAAACAATACCAAGACAAATAATACAAGGGAAAAGTGCAATATAAGGGTAAAAAATAAGCTAAAAATATTTTATTGTAATGCTTGCAGTGTGAGAAATAAAATGGATGAGCTCAAGGGAATTGCACAAGCAGAGGATATAGATATCGTTGGGATTACTGAAAGTTGTTCAAGCAGTGAAGATGCACAAATTTTAGAATTAAGTGGATTCACAATGTTTACGGAGGACAGAGTGAATAGGAAAGGGGGTGGAGTTTTGATTTATGTGAGATAATTCTTAAACTGTACGGAAATAAAGTTAAATAGTAAAACTGAGGGGATAGAATCAGTCTGGGTGAAACTGAATACAGACTAAGGCAAAGGACTAATTCTGGGCAATATATATAGACCTCCTGTTTGTAGTGAAGAGCAGGAAAAGGGCATGTGCAATCTGATAAACGAAGCATGTCAAAAAGGAGAATTAATTTTAATGGGGGACTATAACTATCCAAATATTGACTGGACAAACAATCTAGCTACAAATGGGAAAGGGGCAGAATTTTTGGAAGTGATACAGGATTGTTTTTTGACCAGAGATCGACGAATGCCGGATCATAGAATTTTTCAACGGTTACATCGTCAACTTTGTGAAACAGGTGCGTTCGACGTCAACAGACATGGCGCTGGTCGAGTAAGAGCTGTACGCACTCCAAGGCTGGAAGAAAGCATCTTGAACATTGTGGCTGATAGACCCGAGTCAAGCACAAGAACTGTTGCGCGTGACGTAGGTGTGAGTCATCAGACTGTATGCAGAGTGTTAAACGAAAATCGCTTACACCCCTTCCATTTTCAGAAAGTACAAGCATTGAATCCGGCAGATTATCCTCGCCGCGTGAACTTCTGCCTGTGGGTGATGCAGCAATGTGCGTTGCAGCCGGATTTCGTAGATTATGTGCTATTTACAGATGAAGCGACATTTTCACGCGAGGGTGTCTTTAATGCGCACAATTCCCATGTGTGGGCAACCGATAATCCACATGCAACGCGTCGACATGCGTTTCAACAACGTTTCAGTATTAATGTGTGGGCTGGTATTGTGAACGACTTTTTGATTGGCCCATACTTACTACCCACGCGGCTCACTGGCGGAAGCTATCTTATTTTTCTGAAAGAAGTGTTACCACAACTGCTGCATGATGTTCCGATCGCCATTCGTAACCGCATGTGGTTTCAGCACGATGAGGCGCCAGCACACTTCAGCATTGATGTACGGAATTACCTGAATGCCACGTTTGGTACTCGATGGATTGGGCGTGGTGGACCAGTCCCTTGGCCACCCCGATCTCCCGATTTATCGAGCCTCGATTACTTTTTATGGGGACATCTAAAGCATCTTGTTTATGAGACTCCAGTTGACTCAGATGAGGATCTCGTCGCTCGCTTATCTGTAGCTGCTGCAGGTGTGCGTGAAATAATAGGCATCTTTGAACGTGTACGCCAATCGCTCCACCGACGCTGTCAAGCATGTATCGATACTGGTGGACGCAATTTTGAACAATTACTGTAAACATGACACTTGTCAACAACGCTTTCAATAAAATCTTTGTTTTTCCTTTCGGCCGTTATTTCCCCTGTTTTCGCCTCACCGCGTCACTTGCGACTATACATTCCTATACAATAAATCATTGTTACAATGTCCTGTACCTACCATAAAAGTTTGTACCATGAATTCGGGACCACCCTGTATATAGACCTCCTGTTTGTAGTGAAGAGCAGGAATAGGGCATGTGCAATCTGATAAACGAAGCATGTCAAAAAGGAGAATTAATTTTAATGGGGGACTATAACTATCCAAATATTGACTGGACAAGTAGCAAAAGAATCTAGCTACAAATGGGAAAGGAGAAAAAATTTTTGGAAGTGATACAGGATTGTTTTTTGTACCAGATGGTGTATGAGGATACTAGGGACAATGCAATATTGGATTTGATTTTTAGCGATGATGAGGACAGGGTGCAGGATTTGGTTATAGGTGAGCCACTGGGAGAAAGTGATCATAGAAGTATCAGATTAAGTATAAATTTTCAGTCAGCATACACAATCAATAGTAGAATAATTCCAAATTTCAGAAAGGTAAATTTTCATAAGATAAGGGAAGAGTTAAAGAAAACATTCAAAGGGGGATTATTAGCACCGCATCATTCTGAACAATGGGAGGAATTCAAGAATAAGTTAGACAGGGTGTTAAAAAAACATGAAACGTTCAGGAAAAAAGGAAAATCTAGAAAATTGCTCCCTATGTGGTTTTCAGGGGAAACACACAAAGCTTTAAAATTAAAACAAAGAACATACAGGGTATATAAAAACACTGGTAACGACAGCGACAAGGAGGCATATCAGAAAGCCAGAAAGGAGTTTAAAACTATTAGTCGGAAGCAAAAGGTGTCCTTGGAGGAAAAATTAGCAAGGGAAATAAATATAAACCCAAAAGAATTTTTTGCATATGCAAGTGGTAAAAATAAATTTAGTACTACACTGGGCCCGTTAGAGGGGAAGGGAGGTGAATTAATTCAAGACGAGGTGGGAATGGCAAAAGGGTTAAATGACTTTTTTCTGGGGGTTTTCAATGGTAACTATAGTTTAAAAAAGGATCCCAAGGATGGAGCCTTTGCAGGGGGTATAATTAAAGAATGCAAATTCAACAGGGAAGAAATAGTACATCAGTTGAAAAGAATTAAGGTGTATGTACAGACTAAAAATCCTGAAAATTCAACAGAAGGTCTTACTTTTTTTTATTGCTTCAAAATATTCTTCAATTTCTTAGCTTTCAAACGATGCCAAGATCTTGAAAATATTCGAAATAGTTTTCTAGTTACAAGGGTTTTTGTTAGGTACTGTCACCATAAACAGACATCTTTCCAAAACTTTAAACTCAATTTCTGAAGAAACACGTTTTTGCAATAGGATGCTTTGTTCAAACGGTGATAACTCAACAATAAATTAATCTATTATAATTATTTTTGTATCATTATAATCTACATAATACAGCGGATGTTTTGATCCTCAATCAGAGTTATTAGTTAAGAAATAAATTTTTAATGGATTTTTAAATCCTCAATTTCCAGAAAAAATCGTGATTTTTTTATGCCTTCTTGGCGAAAAAAGTTGTAACAGAAAACCTTTTCTCTCAATAAACTTGATGGAGGGTCAAAACATGAAGAATAATATTGGAAATGATTTCCAACTAGAATTGTCTTTCTAGGCAAATTAGAATTTGAGATATCACTGTTCAAAAAACATACTAATTAGCTCATTACATCTTAATTAGTTAATTAATAATTAGTTTAATATGATTTTTTTTCACTGAAATAGTTTTAAGCATAAACCAATGACCTACTGTGAAAAAACTGGATTTTTAAAGTTAAAATTAAAAAAATAAACTTCTAGTGTGTACGTACACCTTAAGCCATCTAAAGCACCAGGGCCAGACGATATTTATCCGAGAGTACTAGTGGAATGCGCGGAAGAACTGGGGGAAGTAATTCACACGATATTTAATTCAACATATAGCACAGGTTGGGTGCCAATGGATTGGAAGTTGGCCAACATAACTCCAATTTTCAAAAAGGGTATACAAAGTGATCCGGGCAACTATAGACCAGTAAGTCTAACATCAGTAATTTGCAAAATATTTGAATCTCTGTTAAAAAAGCATATAATGTTATACTTGGAGGAGGGGGGACTGTTATCAGAGAATCAGTATGGGTTCAGGAAGGGCAGGTCGTGCTCTACAAACCTTTTGAAATTCTACGAAACAATTACTGAGTAGCTGGATAGTAAGAGCAGTGTGGATATCATGTACATAGATTTTCAAAAGGCTTTTGATAAAGTACCTCATGAGGCATTACTGTTTAAATTGGAAAGGCTGGGGATTCAGGGAAAAACATTAATATGGATAAAGAATTGGTTATTGGGTAGAAAGCAGAGAGTGCAGGTAAAAGGAAATTATTCACAGTGGAGAGAAGTTATAAGTGGGGTGCCTCAGGGATCAGTTTTGGGACCAATTTTATTTATAATTTTCATAGATGATATAGGTCAGGTGATCAAGAATAGAATCAGTATATTTGCAGATGACTTAAAAATATGGGGGACAGTGGATACCAAGTTACAGATAGAAAATTTACAAGGGGATTTTGATAAGATATCCGAATGGGCTGTAAAATGGGGTATGTCATTTAATGTAGGGAAATGTCAAGTTCTGCATATGGGTTACAGGAACAGTGGAGCAGAGTACTGTCTGCAGGGAGTAAAGGTAAAGGAGGGAGAAACAGTCAAGGATCTTGGGGTGATAATTCATAGGGATTTTAAAATGGGTCACCAATGTTCAGCTGCGGGTAAAAAGGCTAATAGGTTACTGGGGTATATTAAAAAGACTGTAACTTCAAGGGATAAGAATATAATTTTGCCGTTATATAAGGGTTTAGTAAGACCACATCTAGAATATGCTGTACAATTCTGGGCTCCATATATGAGAAAGGACATAGAATCAATTGAAAGGGTTCAGCACAGAGCTACAAAAATAATAAAGGGGCTAGCAAATTTCGACTATAATGAACGTTTAAGTAAGCTAAACATGTATACACTGGAAAGAAGAAGAAGGAGGGGGGATTTGATTCAGCTTTTCAAGTTTGTAAAACAAGGGGACACAGAGGGCTTAAATTTCAATAGGGATAACAGAACAAGGGGCCATGAGTATAAATTGAATAAGACACATTTTAATCGGAATTTAAGGAAAAACTACTACTTTAATAGGGTAATAGACAGTTGGAACGCGTTGCCAGAAAATATAGTTAATTCAAAGGGAGTGTACGAATTTAAGACACAATTGGATAGTCAGTGGGAATTGGAGAATTCATAAACAAAGGACCATCCTTGTTGGGCTTGAGCCTGTAGCTGGTCGTCAATATTTGTATTTGTATTTGTATTTGTATAAAATATAAAACCTATCTAATCATTTAAATTACCGACTAGAAAGGTCTGAAAAGACTTGTTAGTTTCTTCCTTCCCATTTTTTTTTTGTCATTTACAAACAACTGTTTAATTTCTCTTTATTTTATCCTTTAAATGAAACCTAATTCATAAAATAAAACCTATCTATTCCTTTAAAAACTTTAGTTGGAAAAGTAAAACGAATCAATAGAAAAAAGTCTGAACATAATCTGGGCAAGGTTTTCCTCCTATCCACCATTGCCATTTTGATCTACAATAAACTCCCCTACATCATTTCTCTTTCAGTCTGGAATCGAATTTAACGATAGAAGGAACAACACAAATGGTATCTAGTGGATCGAATTTGTACTGCAATCGATTTATTCCAATGATACATTGATTTTCGAATTGTTTTTCCGTTTCCTTCTAGGATTCTCTTCTGTTGTTGTCGTGCGGTCCATTTATGGCCCAATTGGGGGTGCCATTGCACCGGAGGGTTTGACTTCTTCATGCATGACACATCCGTTTTACAGGAAGGTCCCTGTCACACATCCATTCACTCACACATATCGTAATTTAGATCCCAATCAGAGGCCGATAACCCCCTGATCAGGTAGCCCCAGAATTATTGATTTGGTATGCGAACACGACCTATTTAACGTACCCCAGCCACCATTAGCGAACACGACGGTCTTTAGCCAGGTCCAAGCGCCGATCTCGCAACCATCAGAATTGAAGGCTCCGCTGAGGACAGAACCCACAACCCTTCCGATGCGAGCCCGACGCTCTTCTGACTGAGCTACCGCGGCTCTGGGATTCTCTTCTCTCTTACCGATTCAAATGGATTCGGAGCTTTCAAAAACTCAGTAAAAACACTATCGATGCGCCGTCTGTACAGTGAGAAATAGCGGAGGATGTAAGCTAATAAAAACAAATTGTTCCCCTTGATACACTTTGTGCTTCAACATTTAACCCTCTAAATATTTTGACGAGATATCTCGTACATCAATATAAGAATAGCTTTGCTAATAACGAGATATCTTATCAGGACAATTGTTTGATAAGGACGTGATTAGGTTTTGCTTCCACTGTGCCTCGTCGGGATTACCCAATTTTTCTGGTTTTCGTAGCAAAACGTTGTATTCATAAATAATCCCCATTTTCTAGTCCTTGTAAAGTACTGTTTCCTCTATACCAGGCCTCGAAATAGATTTTTTAATGCAGGTGCACCCTGTGCACCTAAGTTTTTAAATTAGGTGCACAGGTAAATATATTTTAGGTGCACATTAAAAAAAAACGTAATATAATGGCATTAAAGTAGTGTAAACTACTTTATTATTTGAGTATGTTTATATAGGTTTTAGTAGTAGATAGTAAATAAAAATATTTAAACATCTAAATTCTCCGGCGCACGGCTTTCGCGACAATCGCTTCAACGGAGTCATCTAGCAAATGTTTCGATCATCGGAAATGTCTGGTGGCAGTAGCACAAGTAAACCTTTCTCCTGTATAAACCCGTTACGGTCCAGAGATTTTGTTTTCACATAGTGTGTATTTAGGAATTTTAATTACGTTCCTTTAGAGCTAGAGAAGTCAATAGTAATATTTTGTTCAAACATCAAAATAACATAACACGTTTCACAAAAATTTTTTTAACGTTAGGTGCACTGCGTGCATCTAGCGGGAAAAATTAGGTGCACAATTTTATTTTCATGTGCACCCGGGTATTTCGAGCCCTGCTTTATACAATTATCTCTTACTCGAGCTGTGCTCCGAAAGGACAAATTATGGCAATTATTTCAGCCCTCAGTTAGTCCCATTGAATTTCGCTGACGCTTGTTTGGATTTCCCTTAACTTCTGTATTTCAACAAGGCACTTATTGCGATTTGGCCGCCGCTGTAGCCAGGTTGGAATAGTAGGTTAGAAGAAACCGGAGGATTGCGAGTTCGAAACTCGATTCAACCAAAGACGGGTGCACTTTAAATCTGCCTCAAATGTCCTCGCAGTGGCGTGTTGTTGAAGCTTGGAGAGTGGAATGTCATCTCAAGCCTTGATCGAGTCGCCTGACTTTGCTTTAATATTATGAGGTATCCACAAATCTTTCCCTTCGGGATGGATCCCGAATCATCTCCAATAGCCTGTTGTGTTGCTCTATACTGAGTCATTCATTAACTATCCACTTGTTGGAATGTGTAATATTGGCTTAAAATAGAATCGATGCGAGTTTGATTACTATAATTACGTCGAAGCGTGATGACGAACAACAACTCTGACCGTGACATTTGGAGATTTGGGGTGAGCCCCCCCCCCCTCTCGAAGACAATTGTCGATGAGAACGGATTGAATCTGGATGATTTTTTCGTAGTACATCGGTGCGCCAATCCTCAAGACTTGGAACTTCACAACAGTTAGAAATACCGATATCGGGGTTCTTGTTCACAATAACCACATATCGAAAATCGTATTATTTCTCTCCAGTCGGCAAGTGACATCGAAGCATGGCTTTCACGCTTTCGACTTCAAATGAGTATCATCGAGTCTGATAAGTCGCGACACCACCGAGTGCTGGTTGATTTTATTCGGAGGTGCCTGGCTGGGGCTGGCGGGCTACCGGTAGGCTCCTGGCGATTCGGATTAATTTCCGACGGCTGGTTATCGGTTCGGGCCGGCAAGGAAAAGGCTGTAGGCTCGCTCGAGAGTAGTGACCCGGCGGGTAGGGGCAGGCCGCTATCCTTCCGGTCAAGTAGCGGCAGGAACCTCCTCGAGGTGCCACCTGGTAACTAGGATGGCTGGAGGCTTGTCTCTCCGGACCTACCCTAGGCTAATACCTGCACGCTTACGAATTTAGGCTATCTGGTAGGCGGTAGAGGTCTACATATCACCATGGATGATGGTCCGGTACTACCGCCCACGGGCCGGACATTTAGGGTGAGAGAACAGTTTGTTGTCCTACTGGGCTACTGAGGAGGGGGCGCCCAACTAGTAGGTGCCCCGGAGGTTTTGAGCTTCCTTCCTGTGAGTGACGTCTCGCCAGTCGATGATGAGAACAATCCAGCTCGACTCAGGATGTGGGGTCGCCACCGCGATGAACGCCAATGAGTCTGATGGATTCTCTCTTGAGGCAAGCATGATGAGTCCAGAGGGTGAGCACGGTGGCCTCGTGTTGAATCAAAACTATGAGTTGGGACGGACACCTTTTGCTTTGAGGTTGTGCAGGCTGTTGGGGGACTCTGAACACGTCTCGGATAACCTGGCGCACCTAGCACTCCTCCCACATGTCCGGGTCTTCTTTCGTTTTATCATTAGAGACCTTCCCTGCTAATCCGCTGTAGGTTTTCAGTAACTCGGCACGGAGGGGATTGTTTCCATTCAGAAGAAGAAGAAGTCGCGACACCATCACACTAATGATTGATCGACTCCATGACCGATTTGTGCACTCCAAAAGCCCCTAACACAAATAAGAAAACAATATTGCGTCTTGTCATAGCGTTGTGCTGAAGTAATGGGGTCGTAATGTATCGCCTGATATGGCTCTAGAAGTCTCGACTGATACGGTTGTCCTGACTTCCCGAAATATTCAATCTCGAGTTCCGACGACAGAAATAGATTGCTTCTTGCTATTGTGACGAAGTCTGTGGCGAGGGCAAAAGCAAGCATTCGGCGGAGAAACTGCCGAGAGGTCAAGCCACACGCTGGGAGATGACGCCGCGTATGAACTCAGACCGCGACAGTTAACGAGCTGGCGGTGGGTCGAGGTATTGAGTTTCGACGGAGACCAGCGAAGGGTCTTTGTCGCCATGCCAACGAGACAGGGGCAGAAGTTCATTTCCGCTGCTTCCACATGATCACGGATGCTTTTTGTTCGGGCCGCCGTCCGCTAATGAAAAATTAACAGACTATGGACAGCCGATTTTGAACCAGCCAACAGCGAGACGACAAGTGTGTCGAATGAAAGAGGTGGGGGCAACAACCCCCTGGGACTTTCGGAGTCGAGAGTCACCCGAGTAAAGTCTGGAGAAGTTCTCCCCCGAGCCGGATAGTCAAAACCCGAGAACTTTTGGAAAAGCTCACCCGAGCTAGAAACATTTACTCACCCGAGTAAAGTCTGGAGACGGGCTCAGCGAGCCAGATAGTCAAAACCCGAGAACTTTTGGAAAAGCTCACCCGAGCTAGAAACATTTATTCATCCGAGCTAGAAACATTTACTCGCCCGAGTAAAGTCTGGAGAAGGGCTCTCCCGAACCGGATAGTCCAAATGGAAGTCCTGCGGACAATTCACCCTATTCGGTAAAGATCTGCCACGTGGACTCTACCAGTCTGTACACGCCACCTACCAAATTCCGTCAAGGTTATACTTTGATTGTAAATAAATTACCTTAATCGAGACCACTGCGAACGTTCTTTAATAATATATGTCGCTTCCATCCCTAAGAGGAACTAAAGATTTTTACTTTTAAATAACCCTTTATCTAGGCCGTTGAAGTAGACATTCGATTTCCATGTGGCCCACGCTTTTGATTTCGTTGTTGGGTGGTGGTGTGAAAACGGTTTGTACTTGGGGGGTCAGATGCTGATGATTAACCCGCCTGGCGGTTGTCTGGATCTCGACGTATTATCAAAACACTCGATCTTGATGTACCTCGGAAGAAAACTGACCTTCATCAAAAAAGGGGCGACATCTTGATGGATAAGATATCTCGTCATAAGCAAATGGATCTTTGATGGAGGAGATATCGTGTCTAAACCACTTGGTGGGCTAATTTTAGAATCGGTTTGGGAGCAATAAAAGACGAATGAAAAGAGGGTAAATGGTATTTACCTTTGTCATTTAAGCCACGAGATTCAGCAAAGACTATCGGCGAAATGTCCTTCTAGCTTATTTCAAGACGAGTTTCAATTGCGCTGGAAAACTAAACTGTTTCGAAATTGCTATGCCAGTAGTATGGGGGTCACTATACCGCCTTTTACAAGATGGCCGCCGTGTGATAAGGGGTTGGGGTTTTTGATAAGGAGTTGGGAATCACATCTGATAAGGAATTGAAGGGGTTGACGTTTGTTTACTTTTTTCGTAGGTGAGATAACATCATTATGTTGATATATTGGTGCTATGTTACCAAGGTAATGACTGGTAGTGCCATCTTCTAAAACGGGTGACTAAGAAATAATTGTACTAATAAGATAACAGAGTTAAACACTGACGTGACAAAATACATACTACCAAGGATGAAACGTCTAGAAGTCTCTGGAACTAAGGATTGTTTAGCATGTGTGTATGGTTAATTAAGATAACAGAAGGAACGGACTTATACATGGAGTATACGATAAATGTGACTTAAAGGAAAGATTAGTTTAAACTACCGAAGTACAAGTGTTGTGGTATCTGAAAAATGTTTGGGGGAAACGAAAGAACTATTTGTGCTGTTTTGATGACCAACAGTAATGAGTCACACATGATATCTTTGAACTGAAACTTTCTATAAGGGTTCTATATTTGAAAATGAAACGAAGGGGTCAATACGGATTTTACAGATAACAGTTTCAAGCATACAATGGATATGGAGTGATGTTTGAGATCGGGAAGGAGTAAGCATACGATTCTTATTGGTTTGTTATAGTGGGCACGTACTGAGATTATAGAACAAGACACGTGACTCAAAAGTGATATAAAAGGTCAGTGTAAAACTATAAAAGCCAATATACGGTGCGAGACTTGACCATACGTTCAAGAGAACTATGGTTGCCTAGTTATGCTGGTGATTCTTGTTAGTTTATGTTAAGGGTGTAAAATGAATTCGAGTGACCAAGGCGAGGTATACAGAGTGTTTGCTGAACACCCCAATGACGATGAAGAAATGGACGAGATCAACGAACTGGAAAAGGAAGCTCATGTAAGTATTATTATTTTTATAATGCTCTCTGGAATTATGTGTAAGGAATTATTAATTTTAAGAATACTTTTAAGTTCTACAGCAAATTCATTTGTTTTTAGGAAGAGGATGAGATATTGCAACTGTTTTCCGATTATCCTATGACAGAAAAGGAGCTTGAATGGGTTAAAGAAATTGAAAGTGACCCACTTGTAAGTGTAACTAATTACGCACCTATTTGTACAGTATTTTTGTAATTTTATGTTTATTTCAAAGTTAAGGTTTAACACATGTCTGATACCTCTTTTTAATTGCAGATTTATAATTTTGAAAATCAAATTGGAGGTGGAAATGACGGGGTAATTATAGAATACTTTTTTGTGTAACGTATTAATTAAACTATTAACATCATCTTATTCATACTTTTTATTATTATTAGATTGATATGCCTTACACATTAAGAGAGTGTAGGAGAAGGATCAACACTCGTTTTCAAACTGAGGAACGAACTTTTACCGCCCATATTAATGCCGAGCAAATCCCCCACCATTACAGAGGCAGTGTCATCAATACTGCCTTGACGTTCTTGCAAATGCTCATAACAGCACTTATTGCGGAAACAACTCTAAACATGACAGAGAACGATTTTATAAGGTACTACTGGGTATCCAAATAGATGTGTTAGAAGTATTAACATATTTCCTTTGGTCTTATGAATGTTATTTATTTACAGATTCTGCTTTTTTTCGGATAACTTAGATCGACCGATTTCAACATGTTTGAAAAAGATTTGGGATATTTCGGTGGAGTTCATTCTTTCAACGATAATGAAAGTCTTACAGGTAACATTACATGAAATTTGTTTCAAGAATATAACTTTTAACTTGTATGGCATTTTTTCTTAATTTTTATTTTATATTTTAGAGCAAAGACAGCATTCCACTTGACGACCGGAGCTTTCGAATTGATGTTATTACAGTACGAAATCCACAAGGAGGTGGAAGGCGACGCCTTTTAGATGTTGCTTCCAATCGTCTACAGAAACGCTGCATCGTGAGCATACCCAGAGACGATAAAGGACTTTGTTGTGCACGTGCGATTGTTGTTGGCATGGCCTACCAAGAGAAACAACCAAACTATAGTTATATAGCTGACGGTAGGAAACCTCTTCAAAAGAAGATGTCTGAGGATCTACATAGAAAAGCTGGTGTCCCCCTGGGACCATGTGGCTATACAGAAATTAGAAAATTTGAGGATTACCTAAACGCACAGATTCATGTGATTTCTTCAGACAACTTGAATAAGGTATATTCTTGTTTTATTATTTAAAGGAAATTGTTTTAAGTTAGAGAATTATAAATTAGAAAAACCTAAAACTGGCTTTTTAACTAAATGTTTCAGGTTGCTTATAAAGGACCCCTACGACCATCTCGTCCTCAACTATTTCTTTATTTCAACGATAATCATTTTG
Source organism: Metellina segmentata (assembly GCA_947359465.1). Lineage (NCBI taxonomy): Eukaryota > Metazoa > Arthropoda > Arachnida > Araneae > Tetragnathidae > Metellina > Metellina segmentata. Next base: position 116,799,404 of record OX375882.1, on the reverse strand, counting down.
ATCTCATTAAGTCTATGACTGCATTCCATGCCTCTATCTATTACTGTTCTGATTGTGACAAAGCGTACAATAATATCCATAAACACAGATGTGACTTTTTATGTCATACATGCTATTCACGGGAGTGCACAGAAGGTGCTCGTAAGATGTGCTCGGACTGTAATCGCTCATGTAGGTCTGATGAATGTTTTTCAAGGCATAAATCATTAATTAACAAAAAGAATAGTTTTTGCCAGCAATTTTATGTATGCCCCCTTTGCAGTAAATTTTTGAAATCGAAAGATCGACCGCGTCACTTACATAAATGTGGGGAGGTACGCTGCAATAACTGCAACACATTTTCATCTATTGAACATTCATGCTTCCTTAAGAAAACCCTTGCCAAATGCTTTAATGAAAAACTAATATTTTTTGATTTTGAGACGGACCAAAGTGATTCGGAACATAAAGTGAATTTTGCCGTCGCCATGTATGCGGATGGTACAGAATTTGTCTTTAAGGGATATGAAGCTCTCAACCAGTTTTGCGCATTTTTATTTTCTTCGCAACATAAAGAATACACTGCAATTGCCCATAACATGAAAGGCTTTGATGGACAATTTGTTTTAGCTTATTTATTGCAACAAGGTTTAACCCCTAACATTATTCCGAATGGCTCTAAAATAATGCAAATAGAACTATCCTCTTATAAAATAAGAGTCATTGATTCCTTTAACTTTTTACCTATGGCCCTTTCCAAATTTCCCAAAACGTTTGGCATAGTAGAATTAGCAAAAGGTTACTTTCCCCATTTATTTAATTCCCCTAACAATCAGGCCTATGTAGGCGAATTACCCGATGCATCATTTTACACACCGAATGCGATGCTTGCTGCTGACCGGGAAAAATTTTATGCGTGGTATGAGGAGAAGAAGAGGGAGAAATTTAACTTCCAAGATGAAATGTTAAAATACTGTAGGCAAGTATCATTGTTTGGAAGAAAAAAAAAACAGTTTTTATTACGTGCGGTTGTTTATAGCTGTTTGCTTACATGTAATTTTTAATATTGTTTAGATCGGATGTTGATATTTTACGGCGTTGCTGTCTGCAATTCAGGACAGAATTTTTAAGTGTGACCGGAGTTGACCCCTTCCAGCATGTAACCATTTCCAGCGCTTGCATGGCCACGTACCGATCACGTTTCATTTCTAATGGAACAATAGCATATGTGCCAAGAAATGAGGGTGTAAACCGTACGAGGTACAGTGTAACGTCCATACAGTGGCTGGATTTTTTAATTCATCAGCATGGTACACCTATTCTACATGCAGGCAATGGTCTTGGTGAGAGGAAGGTAGGAGGCATTTCTGTGGATGGTTTTTGCGAAGAAACCAATACCGTGTACCAGTTTCAAGGTGAGTTAATAAAACGGTCAAACGAGTTATGAAAGGCAGTTTTCTTTTAATGCAGAACTAAAAAAAAAATCTTTTATTTACATTTAGGATGCTTTTTTCATGGTTGCTCACAGTGTTATGCGGACCAGGATATTGTAAACCCAGTGAATGGTCATTACATGTGGGAATTACGCAGAAAAACTGAAAGCACAGAGCAAAAATTGAGGTCTCTGGGGTACCAGTATATTGAAATGTGGGAACACGAATTCACCACTAGGAAAACAACCAACCAAGAATTGAAAGCCTTTTTAGTAACACACGACGTGGTGGAACGTCTAAACCCCAGAGATTCGTTCTTTGGGGGCAGAACAAACGCTGTTCGCCTTTACTATGAAGGAGAGGCTAAGTATATAGACTTCACTAGCCTTTACCCCTATGTAAACAAGTATTGTCGGTAAGACCCTATTTTACACTACGTAATTTAAAAAAAATACATTTTAGAAACACTTGAAACAAAAAACTTTTTTTGTCTTCTAGATACCCCATTAAACATCATGAAGTTATTACATCGGATTTTGGGCCTCTGAGTGATTACTTTGGAATTATTAAGTGCCGCATTTTACCCCCCAGAAAATTATACTTTCCTGTGTTACCATACAGGTGATTTAATTTGTTCTTCTATTTTAACAATTTATTATTATATTTTAATGATACACCTTTAAAAAAAATCTTTTTCAACACAGATCAAACAACAAACTGATGTTTCCTTTATACAAGACCTGCGTTGAAACCTTTCAACAGTCAGAATGTCTACATGACAGTAGCAAACGCAGTTTTGTAGGAACATGGGTTACAGAAGAGGTGAAAAAAGCACTCCAGAAAGGATACCAAGTTCTCAAAATTTATGAGGTTGTTAATTTAAAAAAAAATGTTTAGTAAGTTATATACATTGCAAATTTTATAGTACAAGTACATTATTAACTTTTTTCTTTTAGATATACCACTTTAAAGAAAGTCAGACAGGTCTCTTTTCTGACTATATTGACACGTTTCTAAAATTTAAGCAAGAATCGTCTGGATGGCCTGTTAACTGCTCTTCGGCTGACCAAAAAGAAGCTTATGTAAGAAACTACAAAGATCAAGAGGGAATTACTTTAGACCCTACTAAAATAGGATTAAATGCAGGAAAACGTCAAGTTGCCAAACTTTGTCTGAATAGGTAAGGGGAGGACGACGTGATTATGTGTGTGTATCTTTTCAGTTTTTTTATTTATACATACATTTAGTAATATTAATTGTGTCATTTTATAGTTTCTGGGGTCGATGGGGGATGTCGGAAAATAAAGTACAGCTTCGCTACATCACTAAACTGGCTGATTTGAACCAAATGATAGCTGATTCAACTATAGAGGTAATACTATTTTTATAATCTTTACAGGGAAAAAAGAAGAAAAAAGAAATGTTTAATAATAATACAGCGAACATTTTTTTACAAGTGAAATATATTTTTCAAACCCTTTTTCTTTACATTACAGGTTAAGGATCTCTATCTTCCAACAGAGAATGTAGCAGCAGTACAATACGTGTACAAGGAGGATTTTGTTACGCCTTCCAGCAGCACCAACATATTTCTAGCTACGTTCACAACTGCATGGGCTCGTCTGAAACTCTACGACGAACTGGAAAAGTTAGGCAAAGACGTACTCTACTTTGACACTGACAGGTAATTATTTGTTCATGGGGTTATGTGTATAGATTTTATTTGTTAAACAGCGTGTAACAAGTTTTTCCCCCCTCCATTTTTAGTATCATATACGCTTCTAATGGATCGAATGACCCTCCTTTGGGCTCCTTTTTGGGAGAATTCACAGATGAATTAGATGGCAAGTCTATTAATGTTTTTGTTTCTGGTAAGTTTATTTGTATTAAATCTGGGATGAGGAGGGATTTATGCACCTATAGAAGTTAACTACAATAAATACTTATACTATAGCTTTTATTTTTTAGGAGGAGCAAAGAACTATGCCTATGAAAAAAGCGATGGAACCAGGTGTTGTAAAATTAGAGGTTTTAGCTTAAATTATAAAAATTCCGAAATTTTAAATTTTGAATCAATGAAAGAGCTTGTACAGGATCTGGACATGGACACCACTCTTTCTGTCCACAATCCTTCAAAAATTACTAGACACGTAAAAAGACGCAAAGTCGTCAATCTCTCGATACGAAGAAAAAAAATATAAACTTGTCTATGACAAAAGGGTAGTCAAAGAAGATTATAGTACTCTTCCATATGGATACTAAATGAGAATGAGATTTGTGAAAAAAAATTTTTGTATATATTTTGATTATGTATAGATATTTATTTATAATTTGCAAATATAGTTTTGAATTTTTAGGATAGAGGAATTTTTAAATGCCTAAAAATGGAGTTACTAATTGTTTAAAAAAAGAATGTGTGTAAATGTACTCTGTAATGCAAGGAAGCTTGAAATAAATATTCATTTTGAAATTAGTTGCTTTTGATTTCCTGACTTATTTTCTTGTATTTTTAAATCTTGAATCAAAAAAAGAAAAAAATAATAACAACCTAGAAAGTAAACACTAAGATAGAAAGAAAATGAATAATAATAATAATAAAATAAAAACATTTTAACATATATTTTCTTATTATTTTTATAAAACATTATCATAAAAAAAATTTGTTACTGCTCAACTTTTTTACTGTTAAACTTTTTTTTTGTTACTGCTTAATTTTTTCCACCACTTAACTTTTTTTCTGTTAAACATTTTTTTGTTACTGCATTATTATTTTTTTTTTTGCAGCTTAACTTTTACTTTGCTGTTTAATTTTTCAAAAAAAATTTTTTTTGCTACTCTTTAACGGTTTTTAAAAACGCCTAATTTTATTGCTACTGCTTAACTTTTTTTTATTACTGCGTAATTTATTTTACCGTTTAACTTTTTTTTTACTGGTTTCCTTTTTTCTACTGCGTAACTTTTTTTTTACTGGTTAAATTTTTTAACTGTTTAACTTTTATTCTACTGTTTAACTTTTTTTTTCTAATGTTTTACATTTTTTGTTAAATTTTGTTCAATTGTTTTGTTTTGTTTTACCTATTATATAAAAAATCACTGTACAAGATTATTAATTTCCTTTCTTTAGAAATTAAAATATATCTTTCCTAAGATTTGAGTTATGAACAAAAGGAAATATGTAATCATAGACACAAAGATATACATACAAATAATATTTTTATTTAAAACCCCTATATTGAAATCCAGGAATTCTTTTATTGGCAAACATTTTTTTTGTTACATTCTCTTTACATGCATTTCTTTATACCAGATAACAAAAATTCATTAAATATATATTTAATAGGTAATTTCATTTCTTTTACAGCACTCATAAACACATTAGTTCCAAAATCAATTAAACAGACACAAATTTCTTTGTGTGCTGGAGACACAAAGAAATCCAGCACACAAAGAAATTTGTGTCTGTTTAATTGATTTTGGAACTAATGTGTTTATGAGTGCTGAAAAAGAAATGAAATTACCTATTAAATATATATTTAATGAATTTTTGTTATCTGGTATAAAGAAATGCATGTAAAGAGAATGTAACAAAAAAAATGTTTGCCAATAAAAGAATTCCTGGATTTCAATATAGGGGTTTTAAATAAAAATATTATTTGTATGTATATCTTTGTGTCTATGATTACATATTTCCTTTTGTTCATAACTCAAATCTTAGGAAAGATATATTTTAATTTCTAAAGAAAGGAAATTAATAATCTTGTACAGTGATTTTTTATATAATAGGTAAAACAAAACAAAACAATTGAACAAAATTTAACAAAAAATGTAAAACATTAGAAAAAAAAAGTTAAACAGTAGAATAAAAGTTAAACAGTTAAAAAATTTAACCAGTAAAAAAAAAAGTTACGCAGTAGAAAAAAGGAAACCAGTAAAAAAAAAGTTAAACGGTAAAATAAATTACGCAGTAATAAAAAAAAGTTAAGCAGTAGCAATAAAATTAGGCGTTTTTAAAAACCGTTAAAGAGTAGCAAAAAAAAATTTTTTTGAAAAATTAAACAGCAAAGTAAAAGTTAAGCTGCAAAAAAAAAAATAATAATGCAGTAACAAAAAAATGTTTAACAGAAAAAAAGTTAAGTGGTGAAAAAAATTAAGCAGTAACAAAAAAAAAGTTTAACAGTAAAAAAGTTGAGCAGTAGCAAATTTTTTTTATGATAATGTTTTATAAAAATAATAAGAAAATATATGTTAAAATGTTTTTATTTTATTATTATTATTATTCATTTTCTTTCTATCTTAGTGTTTACTTTCTAGGTTGTTATTATTTTTTTCTTTTTTTGATTCAAGATTTAAAAATACAAGAAAATAAGTCAGGATATCAAAAGCAACTAATTTCAAAATGAATATTTATTTCAAGCTTCCTTGCATTACAGAGTACATTTACACACATTCTTTTTTTAAACAATTAGTAACTCCATTTTTAGGCATTTAAAAATTCCTCTATCCTAAAAATTCAAAACTATATTTGCAAATTATAAATAAATATCTATACATAATCAAAATATATACAAAAATTTTTTTTCACAAATCTCATTCTCATTTAGTATCCATATGGAAGAGTACTATAATCTTCTTTGACTACCCTTTTGTCATAGACAAGTTTATATTTTTTTTCTTCGTATCGATTGACGACTTTGCGTCTTTTTACGTGTCTAGTAATTTTTGAAGGATTGTGGACAGAAAGAGTGGTGTCCATGTCCAGATCCTGTACAAGCTCTTTCATTGATTCAAAATTTAAAATTTCGGAATTTTTATAATTTAAGCTAAAACCTCTAATTTTACAACACCTGGTTCCATCGCTTTTTTCATAGGCATAGTTCTTTGCTCCTCCTAAAAAATAAAAGCTATAGTATAAGTATTTATTGTAGTTAACTTCTATAGGTGCATAAATCCCTCCTCATCCCAGATTTAATACAAATAAACTTACCAGAAACAAAAACATTAATAGACTTGCCATCTAATTCATCTGTGAATTCTCCCAAAAAGGAGCCCAAAGGAGGGTCATTCGATCCATTAGAAGCGTATATGATACTAAAAATGGAGGGGGGAAAAACTTGTTACACGCTGTTTAACAAATAAAATCTATACACATAACCCCATGAACAAATAATTACCTGTCTGTCAAAGTAGAGTACGTCTTTGCCTAACTTTTCCAGTTCGTCGTAGAGTTTCAGACGAGCCCATGCAGTTGTGAACGTAGCTAGAAATATGTTGGTGCTGCTGGAAGGCGTAACAAAATCCTCCTTGTACACGTATTGTACTGCTGCTACATTCTCTGTTGGAAGATAGAGATCCTTAACCTGTAATGTAAAGAAAAAGGGTTTGAAAAATATATTTCACTTGTAAAAAAATGTTCGCTGTATTATTATTAAACATTTCTTTTTTCTTCTTTTTTCCCTGTAAAGATTATAAAAATAGTATTACCTCTATAGTTGAATCAGCTATCATTTGGTTCAAATCAGCCAGTTTAGTGATGTAGCGAAGCTGTACTTTATTTTCCGACATCCCCCATCGACCCCAGAAACTATAAAATGACACAATTAATATTACTAAATGTATGTATAAATAAAAAAACTGAAAAGATACACACACATAATCACGTCGTCCTCCCCTTACCTATTCAGACAAAGTTTGGCAACTTGACGTTTTCCTGCATTTAATCCTATTTTAGTAGGGTCTAAAGTAATTCCCTCTTGATCTTTGTAGTTTCTTACATAAGCTTCTTTTTGGTCAGCCGAAGAGCAGTTAACAGGCCATCCAGACGATTCTTGCTTAAATTTTAGAAACGTGTCAATATAGTCAGAAAAGAGACCTGTCTGACTTTCTTTAAAGTGGTATATCTAAAAGAAAAAAGTTAATAATGTACTTGTACTATAAAATTTGCAATGTATATAACTTACTAAACATTTTTTTTTAAATTAACAACCTCATAAATTTTGAGAACTTGGTATCCTTTCTGGAGTGCTTTTTTCACCTCTTCTGTAACCCATGTTCCTACAAAACTGCGTTTGCTACTGTCATGTAGACATTCTGACTGTTGAAAGGTTTCAACGCAGGTCTTGTATAAAGGAAACATCAGTTTGTTGTTTGATCTGTGTTGAAAAAGATTTTTTTTAAAGGTGTATCATTAAAATATAATAATAAATTGTTAAAATAGAAGAACAAATTAAATCACCTGTATGGTAACACAGGAAAGTATAATTTTCTGGGGGGTAAAATGCGGCACTTAATAATTCCAAAGTAATCACTCAGAGGCCCAAAATCCGATGTAATAACTTCATGATGTTTAATGGGGTATCTAGAAGACAAAAAAAGTTTTTTGTTTCAAGTGTTTCTAAAATGTATTTTTTTTAAATTACGTAGTGTAAAATAGGGTCTTACCGACAATACTTGTTTACATAGGGGTAAAGGCTAGTGAAGTCTATATACTTAGCCTCTCCTTCATAGTAAAGGCGAACAGCGTTTGTTCTGCCCCCAAAGAACGAATCTCTGGGGTTTAGACGTTCCACCACGTCGTGTGTTACTAAAAAGGCTTTCAATTCTTGGTTGGTTGTTTTCCTAGTGGTGAATTCGTGTTCCCACATTTCAATATACTGGTACCCCAGAGACCTCAATTTTTGCTCTGTGCTTTCAGTTTTTCTGCGTAATTCCCACATGTAATGACCATTCACTGGGTTTACAATATCCTGGTCCGCATAACACTGTGAGCAACCATGAAAAAAGCATCCTAAATGTAAATAAAAGATTTTTTTTTTTAGTTCTGCATTAAAAGAAAACTGCCTTTCATAACTCGTTTGACCGTTTTATTAACTCACCTTGAAACTGGTACACGGTATTGGTTTCTTCGCAAAAACCATCCACAGAAATGCCTCCTACCTTCCTCTCACCAAGACCATTGCCTGCATGTAGAATAGGTGTACCATGCTGATGAATTAAAAAATCCAGCCACTGTATGGACGTTACACTGTACCTCGTACGGTTTACACCCTCATTTCTTGGCACATATGCTATTGTTCCATTAGAAATGAAACGTGATCGGTACGTGGCCATGCAAGCGCTGGAAATGGTTACATGCTGGAAGGGGTCAACTCCGGTCACACTTAAAAATTCTGTCCTGAATTGCAGACAGCAACGCCGTAAAATATCAACATCCGATCTAAACAATATTAAAAATTACATGTAAGCAAACAGCTATAAACAACCGCACGTAATAAAAACTGTTTTTTTTTTCTTCCAAACAATGATACTTGCCTACAGTATTTTAACATTTCATCTTGGAAGTTAAATTTCTCCCTCTTCTTCTCCTCATACCACGCATAAAATTTTTCCCGGTCAGCAGCAAGCATCGCATTCGGTGTGTAAAATGATGCATCGGGTAATTCGCCTACATAGGCCTGATTGTTAGGGGAATTAAATAAATGGGGAAAGTAACCTTTTGCTAATTCTACTATGCCAAACGTTTTGGGAAATTTGGAAAGGGCCATAGGTAAAAAGTTAAAGGAATCAATGACTCTTATTTTATAAGAGGATAGTTCTATTTGCATTATTTTAGAGCCATTCGGAATAATGTTAGGGGTTAAACCTTGTTGCAATAAATAAGCTAAAACAAATTGTCCATCAAAGCCTTTCATGTTATGGGCAATTGCAGTGTATTCTTTATGTTGCGAAGAAAATAAAAATGCGCAAAACTGGTTGAGAGCTTCATATCCCTTAAAGACAAATTCTGTACCATCCGCATACATGGCGACGGCAAAATTCACTTTATGTTCCGAATCACTTTGGTCCGTCTCAAAATCAAAAAATATTAGTTTTTCATTAAAGCATTTGGCAAGGGTTTTCTTAAGGAAGCATGAATGTTCAATAGATGAAAATGTGTTGCAGTTATTGCAGCGTACCTCCCCACATTTATGTAAGTGACGCGGTCGATCTTTCGATTTCAAAAATTTACTGCAAAGGGGGCATACATAAAATTGCTGGCAAAAACTATTCTTTTTGTTAATTAATGATTTATGCCTTGAAAAACATTCATCAGACCTACATGAGCGATTACAGTCCGAGCACATCTTACGAGCACCTTCTGTGCACTCCCGTGAATAGCATGTATGACATAAAAAGTCACATCTGTGTTTATGGATATTATTGTACGCTTTGTCACAATCAGAACAGTAATAGATAGAGGCATGGAATGCAGTCATAGACTTAATGAGATCAAAATGATTATCGTTGAAATAAAGAAATAGTTGAGGACGAGATGGTCGTAGGGGTCCTTTATAAGCAACCTGAAACATTTAGTTAAAAAGCCAGTTTTAGGTTTTTCTAATTTATAATTCTCTAACTTAAAACAATTTCCTTTAAATAATAAAACAAGAATATACCTTATTCAAGTTGTCTGAAGAAATCACATGAATCTGTGCGTTTAGGTAATCCTCAAATTTTCTAATTTCTGTATAGCCACATGGTCCCAGGGGGACACCAGCTTTTCTATGTAGATCCTCAGACATCTTCTTTTGAAGAGGTTTCCTACCGTCAGCTATATAACTATAGTTTGGTTGTTTCTCTTGGTAGGCCATGCCAACAACAATCGCACGTGCACAACAAAGTCCTTTATCGTCTCTGGGTATGCTCACGATGCAGCGTTTCTGTAGACGATTGGAAGCAACATCTAAAAGGCGTCGCCTTCCACCTCCTTGTGGATTTCGTACTGTAATAACATCAATTCGAAAGCTCCGGTCGTCAAGTGGAATGCTGTCTTTGCTCTAAAATATAAAATAAAAATTAAGAAAAAATGCCATACAAGTTAAAAGTTATATTCTTGAAACAAATTTCATGTAATGTTACCTGTAAGACTTTCATTATCGTTGAAAGAATGAACTCCACCGAAATATCCCAAATCTTTTTCAAACATGTTGAAATCGGTCGATCTAAGTTATCCGAAAAAAAGCAGAATCTGTAAATAAATAACATTCATAAGACCAAAGGAAATATGTTAATACTTCTAACACATCTATTTGGATACCCAGTAGTACCTTATAAAATCGTTCTCTGTCATGTTTAGAGTTGTTTCCGCAATAAGTGCTGTTATGAGCATTTGCAAGAACGTCAAGGCAGTATTGATGACACTGCCTCTGTAATGGTGGGGGATTTGCTCGGCATTAATATGGGCGGTAAAAGTTCGTTCCTCAGTTTGAAAACGAGTGTTGATCCTTCTCCTACACTCTCTTAATGTGTAAGGCATATCAATCTAATAATAATAAAAAGTATGAATAAGATGATGTTAATAGTTTAATTAATACGTTACACAAAAAAGTATTCTATAATTACCCCGTCATTTCCACCTCCAATTTGATTTTCAAAATTATAAATCTGCAATTAAAAAAAGGTATCAGACATGTGTTAAACCTTAACTTTGAAATAAACATAAAATTACAAAAATACTGTACAAATAGGTGCGTAATTAGTTACACTTACAAGTGGGTCACTTTCAATTTCTTTAACCCATTCAAGCTCCTTTTCTGTCATAGGATAATCGGAAAACAGTTGCAATATCTCATCCTCTTCCTAAAAACAAATGAATTTGCTGTAGAACTTAAAAGTATTCTTAAAATTAATAATTCCTTACACATAATTCCAGAGAGCATTATAAAAATAATAATACTTACATGAGCTTCCTTTTCCAGTTCGTTGATCTCGTCCATTTCTTCATCGTCATTGGGGTGTTCAGCAAACACTCTGTATACCTCGCCTTGGTCACTCGAATTCATTTTACACCCTTAACATAAACTAACAAGAATCACCAGCATAACTAGGCAACCATAGTTCTCTTGAACGTATGGTCAAGTCTCGCACCGTATATTGGCTTTTATAGTTTTACACTGACCTTTTATATCACTTTTGAGTCACGTGTCTTGTTCTATAATCTCAGTACGTGCCCACTATAACAAACCAATAAGAATCGTATGCTTACTCCTTCCCGATCTCAAACATCACTCCATATCCATTGTATGCTTGAAACTGTTATCTGTAAAATCCGTATTGACCCCTTCGTTTCATTTTCAAATATAGAACCCTTATAGAAAGTTTCAGTTCAAAGATATCATGTGTGACTCATTACTGTTGGTCATCAAAACAGCACAAATAGTTCTTTCGTTTCCCCCAAACATTTTTCAGATACCACAACACTTGTACTTCGGTAGTTTAAACTAATCTTTCCTTTAAGTCACATTTATCGTATACTCCATGTATAAGTCCGTTCCTTCTGTTATCTTAATTAACCATACACACATGCTAAACAATCCTTAGTTCCAGAGACTTCTAGACGTTTCATCCTTGGTAGTATGTATTTTGTCACGTCAGTGTTTAACTCTGTTATCTTATTAGTACAATTATTTCTTAGTCACCCGTTTTAGAAGATGGCACTACCAGTCATTACCTTGGTAACATAGCACCAATATATCAACATAATGATGTTATCTCACCTACGAAAAAAGTAAACAAACGTCAACCCCTTCAATTCCTTATCAGATGTGATTCCCAACTCCTTATCAAAAACCCCAACCCCTTATCACACGGCGGCCATCTTGTAAAAGGCGGTATAGTGACCCCCATACTACTTATGCCAGTCATGAGTTGCATTTTCTGTCAGTTCAGACTGGATTTTTTTCGTTTAGTTTTAGCGAACTACCAACACTTTCGTAAACTGTCATACAACTAAAGCTTTTACTTAGTGCATAAACCCTCCTTGCGGTCGTTTTGACGAGGGATCACTTCATTTGCAAAACTGACCAGATCTTGACGGACAAGATGTCACTAGAAAAATTGGCCAGACCTTGATAAACGAGATGTCATTGAAAATATGCTAACTAGATAGCATTGGAAAAATTGTTCAGATCTTGACTGTCGAGATTTGCAAAATGGGTCAGATTTTGACAGACGAGAAATGACGCCATTAACAAAATGGTCAGATTTCGATGGACGTATGTAGCCTTATTTATATAAGCAAAATAGTATGGGTACAGCTACACTCTACGTTTATGAATGATGGCAACGGCTTGGCGATTTTTTTTGGAGCACTTCTAGTAGCGAGTTACGATAAATTAAGGAAACCCATCTTTCGTTGCTGTTGTTGTGGTTTTCATGGCGACCTTGGCAAACGGAAACTTCAATTTTCATTTTGAATATTCTAGAAAGTTCTTCAAAAATCCGTTAAAGTCGTTTGATTTCATGGATTCGTTTGAAATTTTTTCTTTCCTCCCATTGGTTATTTTGTTTATAAAATATCATTTGATTGCATTAGTCCTTTTAAATCGTTTTCTGTGAAATCATTGATCCATTTATTTGTATTTTGACAGTTGTGGAATTTTTATTTTACTATGATAGTTTTTTCACAATAGGAAGAGAGGTTTATTTTTTTATTATTTTTTTATTACCATTTTTGTTTTAATTATTTTTTTACGAGAGAATTCTGACGTTATCAGGTATTCTTTCTTTCTTTTTTTCTTTTGTAAATCTTTTTCTTTTTCAACATGCTCACTGTATTTAGTGTAATTGACCATTCATAGCTTAGTTTCTCTGCTGGTTCACAAATGTGTTTTGATATGTGCTTAAGCTTACTACTTTGTGTGAAAGGTCTTTTCAAATATACTTTCTAAAACGTTCTGGAGTGTGCTTAAAAAGTGTGAGTAAAAAAAATAAACAGTTATTTGTCAATAATTAAAGACATTTTTTTTTCTTCAAAAACGTCAGATCGATTATTTTTACTAAAGAAAAGCTATGCTAGAAATTCTGAAAGTGCAAGTGGAGTTATTAAAATACTTAAGTGATATCTGTATTTTCACTGAAGGGATTAAGAATTTTACTCTACGACTACTTTTCAACCTCCCCGAGTAGCAGAGGATCATTCTAGTAATTTTATGAAAACTAGCTATCGTAAGAGATGACTAATATTGTCCAAAGTAATAGACAAACGCATAGTAATTTTGCAAATTCCCGTACTCAGCCTAATTTAATGCAAAAAGAAACAACTTTATGGATTTGAAAATACTGTACTTCATCGCTACCCTAATTGCACGAAAAAATATGTTACAACATAAAACACGCACAAAGGTTTTAGGATTTTTTGTCCGTGATCAAAGATGAATTGATATGAAACTTCGCTCATGCGATATAGTTATAGGAAAACAATTTGAAGTGGTGAATATAACTTCCATCAAAATGAAGGGTAATTCCTAAAAATTTATTTCTAATTGAATATTGCAAGACCATTTCTGTTTAATCCATGGTCTAATTTCTATTATTTTAAGTAGAGTCCGAATTCTAAGGATAAAAGGAACTTGAAATATTAAAAAACCTGTTATTTCAAAGTTTATATCAGCGCAAGCATCGTTCTAACGCGTTGTTGTATCGTCTTATGTCGCAATTGAGTGAATATCGAACATGAGAAACACGCACCTGACGAACAATCAATTGCAATTTTTAAGTCATCCCACACCAGAAATCCACTGCTCTGGGGTGGTTCTTCCCTTCCCATTTCTGAGAATTTCGCCAGAAGCACCACCCTTAGTTTCCCCTCTGTGATGTTGACAGAAATGTCCGCTTAAGAAACGTCCGGACAGGACACGATACCGCCTGTGAGGACGTTAAATCAGTCGTGGCCCTAAATGTTTTAACGTTGACGTGGAAATTAAGAAAGTGGGGTGCAGTACATGTGTTGGACTGCGTCATCAGACCGTGGTTCAAAAAGACGTCGTCCTAGGATCAATCTCTTCGGGATTGATCCGATTGCCCGTAACTTATTTCAAAGCTTTCGCTGAGGGTTCTGTTTTTCTGTTATGTTAGTGGAAATTGTTTACTAAAGCAGTGTAAAAAAAATTCATAATTTTTTTAAAGTAAAAATATGTTTTGAAATGGATGTTTATAAAAGAAAACCAGAAAAATTCTGCAATATGATACAAAAAGGGTCAATTTTCTATAATTCTTCTATAAATAGGATCTGAAAACAGCGTGAAATGTTTGGTAATGGGTTTCTTTTCCGATTGTAGATTCAAAACCTCCAGATACATGAATGAACTTTCACTCAAATCGTGTTATTCCTTTGGTGGTTTAAGCTGTCATCTAATTATTAAAGAGCCCATTCGAATGAGAGTGGGGAATACTCTATTTTATTCCACCTGTACGGTAGAAAGTGATGCTCCACCTCCGTGTCATTATTTATATTTCCGTTGATTGGCCAACACTCTCAGGTAAATCAGAGGGTGACCAATCAGCTTCGTTCCGATTCTTTTGAGGGGAGCTGCGTTCTTTGCCAATATTTATCGACTCAAAAGAAGATGCGTGTGCTGTCTAGGGCGAAAGGTGCCGTTGCCACGTGCCGTAAGTGGTTCGAAACGTCCCCTGGAACAGTTCTTTAGCCGGTAACCTATGAGCTAGCGGGTGATGCAGCTACAGGACAGATGGAGAAAGGTCATCCAACAGAACGTACTCAATAGATTCAATGTAGTTTTGTGTCAACTAAATAATTCGTCTCCAATTTTTGTCACTAAAATAAAACGTATACTTAGTATACTTGCCAACTTTGAAAACGGCGCATCACTCAAACTTTTGCGCCCCTTGCCATAAAGCATATATACATTGAATTAATGTGCACTAGAAATATCCGTATATGCCACAATAACTATTTGTATTTAAAAATGCATAAGTAAAAGTTTACATTTTTATCAACTGCAGAAACCTAGCAATGGAAAATTTTCATTCTCTGCAACCATCCACTAAAATTTTTTATCAGACTTGATGAGCGCAAGGACGAAGCAATGGATGAGTTGGAAAAGTTTTGTCTTCACAGCTGGAAGATTTATCTGTGATAATCGAAGGACGTGACCGTGTTCATGTGCAGTAGGTAAAATAAGAGCGGCTGATATAATTCGCTCAATTGGCCAAAATTATGCTTTCTATTCTGATCATCCCCAGTTCAATGCAGAGTGTGAGAGAATCTTCAGCCTCGTCACACAGAACCGGACAGAATACCGTTCTCACATTTCTAACGAAACGTTAGAAAGTTTGTTGGTGTTGACGACACACCTTGTTTTGAGCAGAAATTCAGTGCAGAATTATTCAAGAAGACCCAAAAAGCTACAACAGCTTCATTAAATTTTTCTGCAACCCCTTAAAAAAACAACTTCGTAAATAAAACATTGATTTTTTTGCTCTTTCATATACATGTAAATAAGCTCGAGTCATTATTACAAGGAAAGAGCAAGAAATAGTGAACAGCTTTGACTGTGGTCATTCTTCCTAATACTTCAGAGAAAATTGAAGATGATGAGATTAACAAGAATTCAGAGTGAAGCCTTATTGAAAGCAGAGGGAAGTACCGAGAGCGTGGACACTTCCAAAGGGTATAATGAAGTTCATAGTCTGACCCATGGAGATTCAGTGAATGAATAGAAGATTGTGAACATTTGCAAAAGTTCTAAAGCAGTCGATAGTTTTTCATGCGGAGTTTCTCCAAATGCTTTTGAAAATATAGATACTAAGGTAACGAAAAGGGGTACAGCTACACTCTACGTTTATGAGTGATGGCAACGGCTTGGCGATTTTTTTTTGGCGCACTACTAGTACCGTGGTAAGACAAATTAAGGCAAACCATCTGTTGTTACTGTTGTTGTGGTTTTCATGGCAACCTAGGCAAACGGAAGCGTTCAATTTTCTTTTGAATATTCTAGAAAGTTTTCAAAAATCCGCTAAAGTCGTTTGATTTCATTGGTTTGTTTGAAATTCTTTCTTTCCTCCCATTCGTTATTTTGTTTTTAAAATATCATTTGATTGGATTATTCCTTTTAAATCGTTTTCTGCGATACCATTGGTCCATTTATTTGTATTTCGACAGTTGTGGAATTTTTATTTTATTATAATAGTTTTCACGAAAGGATTAAGAGTTTTGTTTTTTTGACCATTTTCGTTATTATTTATTATTTCGCGCAAGAGTTCTTACGTTATCAGGTTGTATTATTTCTTACTTTTTTTCTTTTAAAAATCTTTTTCTTTTTCAATATGCCTTTCAATATGCCCACTGTATCTATTGTAATTGATGTTTCAGGGTTTTTTTACCCAACAAATGCAGTTTTGTTTTCTGCTGGTTCACAATTGTGTTTTGAAATGTGTTTAAGCTTATTACTTTGTGTGAAAGTTTTTTAAAAATATACTTTTCAAAACGTTCTCGTATGTGGTTTCAAGCTTTCATTTTCCGTTGTAAAAAGAAAAATATTTTTGGAATAAATTTTTTTTTTAACAATTTTTTCTTTGGCGACATTGGAACATTGGAAGTGGCCAAAAAAATATCGCCAAGGCCGTTGCCACCGCTTAGAAACGTAGACTGTAGCTGTACCCGAAAATGATCAAGTTTAGAGAGGGCAACCATGCGTTTAGATGTATCCGGGAAGAAAGGCCTCGAAGCATAAGACTTGAACATGTGTGGATCACAAAGGAACTCATGTCTGGTCCGGATGACTTCGTAAACAATAGCAACTTTTACATTCCACGTCGTTTGAACATGAAAAGAAAGATGCAATACAAACCTAGTTTAAGATGCATTGACGAAAGCAACGAAGAGATGCATCCGATGAAGGCTAATGCCGTTTGCCTTGATGAAATCATCCTCGATGAGCTAGCCGAAAACAGAGAACTTCACTCCTTCGTCATGGAATGGGATAGAAAACATGTTGAAGATATATAATAAAACATTCCAAACAATTGAGCGTAAACTGTTGAAAAATAAAAAAGGTCGGCCTTTGTAGACTACTATTTTTGAAGATTTACTGCATGGATTATTTACCGTCTCTGAATTTATAGAATATGTTGAAGCGAGTAAATATTAGGTTGTAATGCGCCAGCGCCATCTATGTAAAACAGTGGAAACGTACAATCTGGCACCCAGCCAGTGGAGCTTGAGCATGTACCGCGAGGAGGTGTGTGAGCGCATCTTCCTCAATTTTGAGTTTTGTAATGAGTAGGGCAATTTTTTGCAACAAATGCAACTTTTTTTCACGCGTTCTACGCTGCATGTAAAGTAAAACCAAAATTCCTCCTGCATGGGGTGTATAGTAAGTGAATTATAACCGCAACATAAATGCAACTTTTTGCATCAATGCAACTTTTTACAATTTAGCTTAAAATGAATTAATATCAAATTACTATTTCATTTTTTGTCATATAAACTCATTCAAAAGGTATAATAAACTTTCTATCTACAAAGAACATGTCTTGAACTGGAGTGGTTTTTAATGAAGGCTCGTATCTACAAAGGTTCCTTGCTGTTGGAGTCGCTGGTACCGTCGTCTTCTCACTGGATATGATACAAAGACACGTACATCGTATTGGAGCAGTGAGATCAGCTGTCTATCCCTTTTGTGGACTCAATCAAATGACCGCATCGAAGGTATAAAATTTATGACATACAGTTGCAAATTATGCTAGAAGTAATATTTTTAGATCATATTTAATCAATTCCTATTTCTATTGAAATTCTCATCGACTGGAAGAGAAGGTTGGTGAAGAACAAAAAAAATAATATTTCTGGCAATTTTATTTTTATTTTTGAAGGGCGGAACCACCAAACAAAGGTTGTTGAGGGGATAAAAAGATCGGATGCTTATAACACTTGATGCCCCTGGATATTTCATGTTGATTGGTGAAAGAAATTCCCAAACGAATCAATATTAATAATTTAGTTGTGTTTGAAAGAAAGGATCTCGGAATTGCTTTTCTTATTTTGATTTGACATATTTTCAGGCACATAATATTCACAACATACGACAAATTTTTTCTTCAATTACAATTTTCAGTTGTGGTATAAAATTTGAATTTTTTCATTTTTGTTTTGTTTGAAAAGTTGCGTGTATAGCAAGCACCATTATAATCTTTTGTTTCAACTTTTATTAATTATTTTTAAACGTTGAGCAGCGACATAATTTTAGAATAAAAGAGTTGCACTTATTTTCCATCAATTGGCTTTTATAGGATCGAGGCCATATTTGACTCTTATCGTTTGTTTAAAAAAATTATTTTAAGTAATTTCTTTGTATCAATTCAAGACAAGTGGAAGGTTTGCTATAAGATGGCGAGCTTATGAAACAACATGAAATTATTATAAATGCTAGTTGACATCCGCTTTTAAACTTTCACTTTTCAATGTACTAATTACATTAAAAACTAGAGGATTTTTAAATTCCCGTGGGATTAATTTGTTTCTGTAAGAGCTGTGGAACTGGTGTGTTCGGTTCGAAATCAAACACATATCTTCATTCATTTCACATGTTAATACGAACACAGAACGAAAAAACAGTCATACATTATCAGTCATTCCATGATCAAATTCCAATTTTACTGTGTTTTTTTCCTAATTACTTTCACGTAAAATCGGATGTCAGAAAACTTGTGCCAATTTTTGCGAATTCGGCTTTACTCCTTGTCTGTTTTTCCAGACTATTAGTTTAGTTAAAGAATATACTTTAGATTGATAAAACACTTTTCATTTTGTTTGTCAAAGTTGACGTGAGGGACAAATCCATGAAAATCTTTTCATTCCATAGTAAAAAAAAAACATTTTAAAACAAGAATCAGATGACGAGTCGTTTGGAAAGTATAGAACCAAATCTCGTTTCCGAACATTTAAAACGAAGTATTAGTCTGTATTTGAAAATTCCCAGACGTATCTGCTTCAAGTTCATCGAAAATTGGATATCTCTAAACAAAGAGTTCAGTTTAAGTGAATTTTGATGATGCATCTGCCATATACTGAATCACTTCGATAAATAGTTAATGTACTGGGTAGATACAGGTTTGAATTCTTTTGGCAAGTGCCCGTTTTTGGCAGACACCTTAAAATGGCTGATACGTAGACGGGCTATAATATTTTAATGCGGAATGTTAATTTGTTTTCTTTGTGTGTAAATTTGGTTACATGGAAAAATGATTGTCTAAATTATTGTCTAACAGGTTACATTCAAATTGTAAAAATAAAACTAGCAAACGCCAATTTTTATTATTTGCATAATACCAGAAACTATCCGAAAACTTTTATATCCTGCACAGTAAAATGTGACGTGGAAGAATATTCGCAAACATTTATTTGTTACCTTTATTATATTTGTGATCTTGTTATTTGTAGAATGATGAAAGAGCTCGTCTGATAATTTCAAGAGAAATAAAATCAGCGTAGTTCAATGTTTTACAAATATTATCCCAAGCAACTAGAGAAATGCATCCTAAATTATTACATTTTTAGAATACTTAAGAAATAAAGTAAAAAAATTGAAAATCCTATTGAAAAATAATTCATTTTATAACAGGTGGGCTTGTGGATAAGTAAACATCTCGGGGTACACTTAACATATTTTAAAAAACATTTAGGTTACAAATTACGAGACTAACATTAGAGCATCGGACGAAACTTACAGAATAAGGGCCTAATTCAACTTCCTTCGAAAACGTCTGTTCGAATCCGAAAGCCCAGCTCGAACTGTTTTTCTCGCTTCCGTCTCTTGCCATGCAACTACCCGTTTTCGAAACGTTCGGAGCGTTAGGGGTTACCATCATACGCCGATGATTGCTCGCTTTGCTGTGACGTCACGTAATTGCTTATTGACCAATAACAAAAACAAGATTACATAGTCAGCTGGTTCAGCGCGAAGGCGAAAGTTTGTTTCAGGTCGCTGTTTGTTTACATCGCTTCGTTTTTCCGAGATCCAGATCATCAAACAGGAGGTTTGGATGTATTGGAAATGCGGCCTGACCTCAACTTTTGGGCAGTTAATGGTGAGTTTTAAACATTTATTTGTTTTATTTTGTGTGACATTTAAATTCAGTTGCTTTAAAACTGTGTCATATTTATATTTTGTAGTTTAACAAACACAGTGAAGGCAATTTATGTTTATGCATTGGCATGTTGTCGATTGGTGGGCAAAAATGTTACTTCCCGTCTAGTGAAATTTATTGGATTGCATGTCATTATAAATTTCATGTTTTATTTGTATTATAGGTAAAACAGGCATGCTAACCAACTGTCTCTGAGCACAGTGAAGCTCCTGCTGGGACAGTTAATGGACATTGAAATCGGTGAGCTTTTGTGTATTTATTATACAAAATAAGGAGTTACTGAAATTGTAAATTTTGAAGTGTGAAAAATGAAGGAATTTGTAAAGGGTAGAACCAAAATAATCGCTCTTCTGATTAGCCTAGTTGAAAATTGAATGTGGGCAATTTGTGTTAATAGAAATTTAATTTCATAAATCAACTCAATTATGTCTCATGACAAATTGGTTAGTTGCTAAAAAACTCATTTAAAATATAGAGCCTATTATGAACTTCCAGTGCATATTAATGAATATTTCATTTACAAAGTTGCGGATGTACCCTTACATTTAGTTCATCTTTTTAACATCTCCTGTATGAAATTGATGATTTAGAAGTTAAAATGTTAAATATTACGCAGTGTTGTATATGCTTTTATTTAACTATTACATAATTAATTTTACATGAAATATTTTGGAAAAGTCACGCAGAAATATATACAAATGATTAACTCGGTAGGAATACTATTTTTCCTTGCACAGAAAAAGTAAAGAATCTATCGTACCATAATACTGTTGCAGTTAAATATTAGAAGCATCTTGCAAGTGCACAAAGTAGTAAATTGAGATAAATCCTATGAGCAGTTTGCATGTGCCTAAGAATAATAAATAGCACCCTTAGTGTTTCACAATTACCTGCCTCACGTTTACATGAATATTATGTATTTTCAGAAGAGCTACATAATGTTAAAGGATCCAGATTTCCCAGTCTCAATTTGTGCAAGAAATGAATGCTGAATTACTTTCAGATTGTAGCACTGAACAAGCGAATTACAGAATCTTTCCTTCTCATTTCGTAAGTGCAAAATACCAATTTTACAGGAGCAAAAAAACTACCTAGAATCTAATACTAGGTATCACTAATGTACATTTTCCCATCTTGTTGATCTGATGAATGAGGTCTCACTTCACCTATGTGCTTATTTTTTGCAAAACACCTGGTTTGAAAACACTTTTGAGAAATTGGCGCTTACGAGGTACCACATCTTAGCCGACAATGTAATGTAATTTCAAGTTACATGCCAAAAATTCTTTTCACAGCAATTTAACATTCCTTGTGTGTATTATGTCCATTACTTGATATGGGCTATCTAGTGTTTGGCACAGTATTGCCATAAATGACCTTGTGCAAAAATACTTCAAATCTAAAAGTTTTATTTTTTTTTAGAAGCAACACCAAGGGTTCAAGAGTTGAAAGTGAAGAACACTGTACACATACTAATAAAGTTAAAGAAGGAGATCCTCAAGATAAAGCGTGAAGGCAATGAGCTTATGCAAACATTGATCACAGAACGAATTTGAATAAAAATTCTTTTTCAAAGTTTGGTTTTTGTCATTTTGAACAAATTTTTACAGAATTATTTTGAATGTACATTACTTGGCCAAGTTATCAGTTAAATATAAAAAATGTCGGGCTTTTTTTTAAAGCCTAATATCAATCTGAATAAAAAGAACTTATAAAAAAAAATGAAGAGTGTAAAAGAGTATTCATCTTAAGTAGCAGTGTCCCATTGCATGTTTATCCATGGTTCTTGTTATGTTTTTAGTCTATTTTGCTTTTTCCAATTTGACATATCTGGAAAATGCACAAGATGATGAAACTTCAAAAAATCCATTGTTATGAAATTTTCTGGCAGCAATTTCCTGTACAGGCAGGCCCAATTATCAGTAGGTATATTACATATGGTTTAGCTTTTCTGTATAAAAATAAAGTTGGAAGTTCTTTTAATTGTACTTATTTACATTTAATTCTTTAAAATCTAATATAATTTTTAAGCTTTTATTTTTAAAACTTAAAATATCTGCAAATAAGATTATATAATAATGGTGTTTTTTCTTCAAGCAAAATAATATTTACAAAACCATTCTTGTACTTGAAAAAAGTGACAAATCTTGGTTGATTCAATTTTACAGAAATAATTTTAAAATTTCCAATCCCGGTATTAAAAATAGGTAAATACTTTTTATAGTCATACAAACTTTTTCAGTTTCCTGCGTTCCCTGTGAAAAGTGATTATTAACTATGTCCACGCAGAAAAATCAATGAAATGCGATATTAAAATTTAAAAATCAAGAAAAAACGTTAACATATTTTATTAATTCATGCAAACATTTTTTTTCTTGGATTTGAAGTGAGATTGTAATGCAACTCGCATGTAATTGCCCACATATAGATGTATAACATTAATGTAATGGGAAATATATCTGGCCAGGTCTTAGAAAAATTAAAAGCTACAAAGTAAATAAGCTCTAGATCTAAAAAATAATTAAAACCACATGAAAATATTTGTTTTAAGTTATTATTTTATTTCACCAAATACACATGTAATAATGTCATGAGAATGTTTTAATAATAAATATAAATAATCAAAACATAAACAACATCCATCTGGCTCCAGAGTACTCCCAGGCCACTCGGCATTAACGCCCACCTTAAATCTGCATTGCAGTCCTACAAAAAGTGAGAATTTTATTAAAAAAGTAGTCAAGTATTATGAAGTTAGTAAGTTGAGTATACTTCTGGATTTTTGAACATTCAAATGTAACTAAATACTATATACAGCGAAACTTTGATCAACCGTCAGTTATTACGAAATACCGCCGCTCAGTATGCACGAGCCTCGAAGAAAATGAGACTGAAAATTTTAGTATGTGCCTATGTCTAGAGCATAAGTTCATGTAACAATATGTGCAAAATACTGTACTTAATGTAAATTGTAAATTATTTCTGTAAAATAAAATACGTGTATTTACAGTGTTTTTCCAGTTCGTAAACATGCATTTTTATCGTTCGTTCATATGCAATGGATGGGGGTGAGTTGCTTAAGGTTTTTGTGTTATCCGTCGTCTTGACACTGATGGTTTATCGAAGTTTCACTGATACATTAGTATGTCTTTTGTCAAACTTTTTTCTGCACACCACTCAGGAACAGCTCTGCTAATAATTAGTCACTAGGACAAAAGCACTGAAATGATGGGTGCATAGTAAAATGTATTTATTTTGGTCAAACTTCATTCATATACTTTTTTTAAACCTGACAGCGCTTGATCACTGGCTGTGATATCGAATGTGAAATATTGATCAAAACATGATTTTTGATGTTTTGTATCGTGTTTTGCTCTGGATATGACATCACAAAACAATTAGAAACTCTGCACTACTCGTGACCTGTCACATAACCAATCAAATTTTTAATAGTCACGGATATACAAGTCATGCATTTTATAAGATTAGGATTGCACATTGCCAAATGAGTTAGTTTTTCGAGTCATGCCAAATATGATTGATTTCCAAGCAACCCTTTTTAAATCAAATGTTCATAGAGAGTAAGATTTACTTATCTGAAACAATTTTGCATGTCTACACACTGATAGTTCCACACTCTTATACAAGGAAAAAATGTGAAAAACAGTTGCACATTCATGGGTATTAATGTTATGTACTTAAGTTCCGTGTAACTTTTCTAATATACCTTTTTCGAACTGACACAATTTGGAGTCAAACAAAATTGGAAGTTTACTGATGTTCGAAGTAACTTGTGAAAAAAGTTCTTATCTCAATGGGTTAAGTAGGTGTGCATGATCACTTTGTTTTCGAGTACAATAAAATAGAATTTTAAGTGAAATAAACAAACCAACTGGTCATTTATGGAAAAGTGACCTTTTCTGTTCAAGAAAACAAACCAATCATCACAATTGGGTCTTTGAAGCCAAATGTGGGAGCAATCAATTACACCCAAGACATTTAGGAAACCAGATTAATGTAGAAGAACCTTTTTTTTTTAAGAAAGTTTTTCTGCAGTAAATTTTATGGTATTCAGGTAAAACATGCCATTGCACTCTCATCACATACCTAGAAACAGTTGCTTGAAGCAGCATCAAGAAATGTTCATCCCCAATAACTGTCTGGAATTACCAGAACCAAGTCTCAATGTTGACAACACTCAAATAAAGTTTAAAATCAGTAAGTTTACATTTGAAATAATAACATGAAACATTTAAGTCATAAAAAGAATGAAAATAATCTGTATGCTGTTAGTCATATTTGTAAACAAAAACAATGCATCTAGTCAGTTGATTGAGATTGTCAGGAACAGTGTGTTGATATTCTAATGTGCTTTTATGAATGAGAATTGTGAAAATCTTAATATTCAATAACTACTCACTGTACTTAACTACTTTATGAAAGAAACATGTTTTCATTTAAAACGCATGCATTATGAAAATAACGCTTACCTGATTTTCCACAGAAAATCCAGTCGTGGTCGGGCATCAACCGTTTTCCCAGCTGGTATGTTTTGCGATGTAGTATATATCTTTAAAAAAACTCATCCATAGGCTTGCCGCGAACTCGCAAACACGTCTCTCAAAAAGGAGAACGTCAACAATGTTTGAAAAAGTTGCAACAGCTAGCAAATTTCGAACGTTTCGAATAAACTCACCGGGTGAAAAGGAGACGAATTCGATTTCGAAAAAAAACGAAAGCGCGGTGGTAGTTGAATGCCAAAGTTGTCACTAGACGCCGCTAGGTTCGAATTTTGAGACGAAACGTTCGATTTTTGGGTAGTTGAATTAGGCCCTAGCTCTTACAAGGAAAAATAGTAACGCACTTGACAAAGGGCCAATAAGGGGTAGTGTTTATAGCGTAATCAATGTCAATCTGCTACAATTTTAATTATTCTTTTTTAGCTTTCAATTCAGTTCCCAAGTATGCGCTTCAAATTCTCAGCATTTTGCGTTCTTTAAGAATTATCTATACTGTTATGAAAGGAAGTATTTGCTTGTACATGTGTACGCTCCCCTGACAAATCTATGGCACTTACGGCCATATTCACAAGTCTGGAGTAAACTCGAGGTTCAGTTGATCCACGAGTAACAGCCGTATTCACAAGTCCGTGTTAACTCGAGGATCAACGATAATCCGCGAGTTATCGAAAAAACCGTATTCACAAGTCCTGATCCGTGGTTCAAACTGCCGGTTCGGTGTTACATTTTGTTCCTCCGAAATTGGCGAGTTAACTCGCGAGTAAGAGTTACGCATGCGCAGTACTACCTTTTCAGAGATACAAAATGGAGGACACATTTCATTCTATGTTAAATTACAGTTTTCTTGCGACGTTTGGATTGGACGTATCATTACGGAGCACCTGCTATATGGCAGCTCATGTCCTCATTATAATATTGCTGAAATGGAAAATTTAAAACATAATTTTATTGAAATTCAAAAGAAAAATGAAAATAAAGGTAGCTGCTTAAATCTTAAACAAGCAGCTTGGCGAAACGATAGATGGCGGCACCTCCGTCAGCAAAGCTGGAGAGAGCGAACGTTAGAATATGACCATGGCAAATACAAATTCGTCGAAGAATAAAAATTATTTCCCAAACTCATATTAAAATGATGTGGGAGTCCGATTTATTCACAATTTGGAATCAATTCTACGGCGAACTACGTGCTTGATCAGTATGAATGCAGATTCGGGCGTGGTAACCAATGTAAACAATATCATGTGATCGTGAGGAGCCAATCACAGCGAGCGTCTCATTCTAATCCCCGGATCACTTAACACGCCGTTTGAGAATACCGTTTTTGATAATCCTCGAGTTAAAACTCTTACTCGCGGATCAACTGATCCTCGAGTTACTCGAGACTTGTGAATATGGCCGTAAGAGTTAACTGGAGGATAATCAAGAACGGTATTCACTAACCGCGTGTTAAGTAATCCAGGGATAAAATGAGACGCTCGCTGTGATTGGCTACTACCGTCTCCTCACGATCACGTGATATTGTTTACATTGGTTACGATGCCCGAATCTGCATTCATACTGATCAAGCACGTATTCGCCGTAGAATTGATTCCAAATTGTGAATAAATAGGACTCGTACAGCATTTTAATATGGGTTTTGGAAAATAAATGCAGAGGTATTTAATTTCAAATTGGATTTTTATGGAAACCTAAATTTTGCAAGAATTGTACACAATGTCTTGACAGATGTATGTAATCCGATTATCTTTGCACTTGTCAGTATGGGTGTGTGTTGGTGGTGTGAAAAGTAACTTGCATTATCAATTTTCTTTCATTCGTAATAAATCAACAGAATAATTTTTATTCTACGACGAATTTTTGTTTCCGCCATGGACGTATTCTACAGTTTGCTCTCTCCGGCTCAGTGGACGGAGGTGCCGCCATCTATCTTTTCGACAAGCTTCTTATCTTGTTTAAGATTACGCAGCTACCTATATTTTCGTTTTTCTTTTGAATTTCAATAAAATCATGTTTTAAATTTTCCATTTAAGCAATATTATGATGAGGACATGAGCTGCTATGCTGTAGGTGCTTCGTAATGATACGTCAATGATACGTAGAGGCATTAAGTCTCATGGGGGAGAAGTAACAATATTAGGATTACTACCTAGGTATGGGTTAGGTAATGGGTGGTTAAATCAAAGGGCCAATAAGATGAACGGGTTGTTAAGGGATTTGTGTGAGAGGGAGGAGGTTAAATTTTTAGATGTTTGGAAGGAGTGTAGGAGGGATTGGATAAGCAGGGACAATTTGCATTTAAGCTTGATAGGTAATAGGGAGGTTGGCAAGCGGGTTTTGAACATTCTGGAGTCAAAAAACTAGTATACAAGCAGGGATGGGAAGGACATAGAGGGTTGACAGTACATAGTAATTGCTTAGGAAAACTAACAGGGTCTAAATTGCAGGAGAGAAACAATACAAAGGGAAAGTGCAATGTAAGGGAGAAAAACAATACCAAGACAAATAATACAAGGGAAAAGTGCAATATAAGGGTAAAAAATAAGCTAAAAATATTTTATTGTAATGCTCGCAGTGTGAGAAATAAAATGGATGAGCTCAAGGGAATTGCACAAGCAGAGGATATAGATATCGTTGGGATTACTGAAAGTTGTTCAAGCAGTGAAGATGCACAAATTTTAGAATTAAGTGGATTCACAATGTTTACGGAGGACAGAGTGAATAGGAAAGGGGGTGGAGTTTTGATTTATGTGAGATAATTCTTAAACTGTACGGAAATAAAGTTAAATAGTAAAACTGAGGGGATAGAATCAGTCTGGGTGAAACTGAATACAGACTAAGGCAAAGGACTAATTCTGGGCAATATATATAGACCTCCTGTTTGTAGTGAAGAGCAGGAAAAGGGCATGTGCAATCTGATAAACGAAGCATGTCAAAAAGGAGAATTAATTTTAATGGGGGACTATAACTATCCAAATATTGACTGGACAAACAATCTAGCTACAAATGGGAAAGGGGCAGAATTTTTGGAAGTGATACAGGATTGTTTTTTGTACCAGATGGTGTATGAGGATACTAGGGACTATGCAATATTGGATTTGATTTTCAGCAATGATGAGGATAGGGTGCAGGATTTGGTTATAGGTGAGCCACGAAAAGGAAGGTGCCGCTATTGTGTTTGCTGTCAAGAATCTACGATGCTACCTGGATGGACCTACCAGGTTCTTTATCCAAACTGATCATAATCCTCTAGTATGGTTAAAAAAGAACTCTGTGGTAAATCCACGTCTCATGAGATGGGCTCTTGCAGTGCAGCCCTGGAGCTATGAGGTAATCCATCGTCAGGGCAGAAAACACCAGAATGCTGACAGCCTTAGCCGACTGTTCTAAGTTACCAAAATGTCCTTTGAGTTTATTTTTATAGTTTTGTAGGTAACTTGGCGTTGTATATATGTTTGTAAATATTTGTATAAAATTTTGTAGAATTTAGTTTTTTTTTTGAAAAGTTATGGTAACTTTTTACAGGGTAAAAAGTTATTCTAAGGGGGGAAGAGTTGTAACGTACACTTCCGGAATATCTTTTAAATGTTATGATAATATTTCTTTTTCCTTATTCCAAGATATTGTGATATTTCCTGTGTTTATTTATACTTCTTATTACTCTTGGAAAGGATATCTTTTCTTTTGACATATTTATGTGAGCTTAAATGGTTTTCCCGGAAGTTCATTTTTTTTCTTTTATGTATAACGTTGGTGAAAAGATATTTTTTTGTAACGGCTTTTTAGAGTCGATTGGATGCTTCGTTGAAGTGTGGACTGAGTGCAGTGTTGGAATGGCGTGTTTCAGCCGTTATGTTTAAAACGTATGATGAGAGGTAGTTGTAACGGCGATGTCGCTACCATATTGTAAATAAATTTTTCTTTATTTCTTTAAAAAAGTCTATTTCTTTTATCACGACGTTACAGGGGGATTATTAGCACCGCATCATTCTGAACAATGGGAGGAATTCAAGAATAAGTTAGACAGGGTGTTAAAAAAACACGTAACGTTCAGGAAAAAAGGAAAATCTAGAAAATTGCTTCCTATGTGGTTTTCAGGGGAAACACACAAAGCTATAAAATTAAAACAAAGAACATACAGGGTATATAAAAGCACTGGTAACGACAGCGACAAGGAGGCATATCAGAAAGCCAGAAAGGAGTTTAAAAATATTAGTCGGAAGCAAAAGGTGTCCTTGAGGGAAAAATTAGCAAGGGAAATAAATACAAACCCAAAAGAATTTTTTGCATATGCAAGTGGTAAAAATAAATTTAGTGCTACACTGGGCCCGTTGGAGGGGAAGGGAGGTGAATTAATTCAAGACGAGGTGGGAATGGCAAACGTGTTAAATGACTTTTTTCTGGGGGTTTTCAATGGTAACTATAATTTAAAAAAGGATCTCAAGGATGGAGCCTTTGCAGGGGGTATAATTAAAGAATGCAAATTCACCAGGGAAGAAATAGTGCATCAGTTGAAAAGAATTAAGCCATCTAAAGCGCCAGGGCCAGACGATATTTATCCGAGAGTACTAGGGGAATGCGCGGAAGAACTGGGGGAAGTAATTCACACGATATTTAATTCAACATATAGCACAGGTTGGGTACCAATGGATTGGAAGTTGGCCAACATAACTCCAATTTTCAAAAAGGGTATACAAAGTGATCCGGGCAACTATAGACCAGTATGTCTAACATCAGTAATTTGCAAAATATTTGAATCTCTGTTAAAAAAGCATATAATGTTATACTTGGAGGAGGGGGGACTGTTATCAGAGAATCAGTATGGGTTCAGGAAGGGCAGGTCGTGCTCTACAAACCTTTTGAAGTTCTACGAAAAAATTACTGAGTAGCTGGATAGTAAGAGCAGTGTGGATATCATGTACATAGATTTTCAAAAGGCTTTTGATAAAGTACCTCATGAGGCATTACTGTTTAAATTGGAAAGGCTGGGGATTCAGGGAAAAACATTAATATGGATAAAGAATTGGTTATTGGGTAGAAAGCAGAGAGAGCAGGTAAAAGGAAATTATTCACAGTGGAGAGAAGCCAGTTATAAGTGGGGTGCCTCAGGGATCAGTTTTGGGACCAATTTTATTTATAATTTTCGTAGATGATATAGGTCAGGGGATCAAGAATAGAATCAGTATATTTGCAGATGACTTAAAAATATGGGGGACAGTGGATACCAAGTTACAGATAGAAAATTTACAAGGGGATTTTGATAAGATATCCGAATGGGCTGTAAAATGGGGTATGTCATTTAATGTAGGGAAATGTCAAGTTCTGCATATGGGTTACAGGAACAGTGGAGCAGAGTACTGTCTGCAGGGAGTAAAGGTAAAGGAGGGAGAAACAGTCAAGGATCTTGGGGTGATAATTCATAGGGATTTTAAAATGGGTCACCAATGTTCAGCTGCGGGTAAAAAGGCTAATAGGTTACTGGGGTATATTAAAAAGACTGTAACTTCAAGGGATAAGAATATAATCTTGCCGTTATATAAGGGTTTAGTAAGACCACATCTAGAATATGCTGTACAATTCTGGGCTCCATATATGAGAAAGGACATAGAATCAATTGAAAGGGTTCAGCACAGAGCTACAAAAATAATAAAGGGGATAGCAAATTTCGACTCTAATGAACGTTTAAGTAAGCTAAACATGTATACACTGGAAAGAAGAAGAAGGAGGGGGGATTTGATTCAGCTTTTCAAGTTTGTAAAACAAGGGGACACAGAGGGCTTAAATTTCAATAGGGATAACAGAACAAGGGGTCATGGGTATAAATTGAATACGACACATTTTAATCGGGATTTAAGGAAAAACTACTACTTTAATAGGGTAATAGACAGTTGGAAGCGTTGCCAGAAAATATAGTTAATTCAAAGGGAGTGTACGAATTTAAGACACAATTGGATAGTCAGTGGGAATTGGAGAATTCATAAACAAAGGACCAGCCTTGTTGGGCTTGAGCCTGTAGCTGGTCGTCAATATTTGTATTTGTCCAATCGAGTCGTCGCAAGAATAATGTAATTTAGCATAGAATGAAATGTGTCATCCATTTTGTTTCGCTGAATTTCCTTCGCAAAAAGGTAGTACTGCGCATGCGTAACTCTTAGTCGCGAGTTAACTCGCCGATTTCGTAGGATCAAAATGTAACACCGAACCGGCAGTTTAAATCACGGATCAGGAGTTGTGAATGCGGTTTTTTTGAAAACTCGCGGATTATCGTTGATCCTAGAGTTAACTCGGACTTGTGAATACGGCCGTGAAAGGTCATCAAAATTTAAAGATGTTAAAACATCACGTACTCTAAAACTAAATGAATGGATGAACGAAAGTTTAATTAGTAGTAGCTTCCCAATTTGCTATTAGTTATATTATTAATAGATGCGAAGGATTAGTTTTCATTTTTTATAAAGTATTTAACCTTTAGACTAAGGTCGGTACTGCAGTTATACCATGATCGCGCCAATTAGAATTTATACAACGGTCAGTACATCAGTTGTACCATAAAAGTTATAAGAATCGCGCCAAAAAGAATCTGGCTTGTAATATCTATAGTCGTTGTCAAAATGTTAAGACAGTTTCTGACACCTAAGCTTAAAATTAGGCTCTCTGGTCATAATGTACAAATTCTTTGTACATGGCTATGTGCGAAATGCCTCAGTTGACCTTCTGAGGCCTTGATGAATTGTGTCCAGAGCTTGGAGAGGAGACCTGGCAGCAAGATACATAAACAACAAATCCACTCTAGCTTCGACCTGACAAGTGTTTTAGAGATTTTAATAAGTGAATAGGGTTCAGCTCTCCAAGTAGTATTCCGTAAACTTTAAAAAAATATTTAATTACTGGTTGTATTTTTGTTTAAATGAGGTCGGAAGGCTTGACTCAAGTCAAAAGTGATGTCAAAAATGTTAAAACGGGAATGGTAATAAGGTTTAGTAATAAGGTGAGGAATCAGCCCTGTCGTCCAGTGAAATGGAGACTTTTGAACAGAAAAGGCGAAACCATTTTGATTTGCCTTCTCATTTATAAGTCCAATAGCCGTTTGAAGCTGTCACTTTAAAAAAGGGAAGTTTATTCCAGAGGAAAATATGTAGAAATCGTCTACGAATATAGTTCCATTTAAATTTGTTCTTTTTTCCACCTCCTAGATCGTTAAAGATTAAGTAAAAAATTCAACGGATTTGAAATCTGCGGAAAATTTCACATTCGATCGATATACCTAAAAAATATGATTTTCTTTGAATAAATAATTTTTAAATTGAAACTTTTATATTTTTTTTCCAATAGCTATAGAGGCTGTTCACACACTTTTTAAACAATGTGTATTGTACTCACAAAACTAAATAAAAAAAATTCTTATGTTTTAAATGTTCTATTTGATAGCCCGTATTCTGAACTATCTTTCGACACTGTAATTTCCAGGATAATAGTTATAGTCATAGTCATAGCCATAGCCATAGCCATAGCCATAGTCATAGTCACAGTCACAGTATTACGTATTTAGAAATGAATGAGGTGCTGAATTGATTCCCTTTCAAGAGATGGAGAAGCAAAGGCCCTCAATCGCCACTGAACTTGAAGAGCAGGACCGTTTTCCAGAGCCTTTTAGTGGTCGGGGTAGAAAAGTGTTTAACAATTCATTAGAGAGAGGCGAACCTTTTCATGGATTAGGAATTACTGCCCCTGTATTATGAAAAGAGCATATATGAGCTGCTATTTGTAGTCACTTTTCACTGAAGAGTCAGAAATGCCATGAGACTTTTGACTTTGATACGTTTGGTCCAGTTGCTGGTCATTAAATATCATCCTTAGACATTTATTTTCACGTCTCATTTCTTTGAATCCTTTATGGGATTTTTTAACATTAAGTTATTGACATCATCGACAGCAGGCACTCTATAGAATGAATCAATATTAATGAAAATGGGCATTACCTTGGATGGTGACACGGCCTTTCGTTGTGTCCAGCACCTGAAATAAACAAAATGTGAAAGCGGCTGTCGCGATGAATATATCTGCCCTTCCATTGTAGAATGTCTAGGGCACAAGAAGCAAAGCTGGATAAAAAAAACAGGGTTTGAAAACAATAGTTTTTAATTAACAATGATCAAAGCGATTATTTTTGTCTTTCTTCGGAACTATGCATACCAGGGTTAGCTATACAGTTAATTTAACACTATTAAACAAAACTAAATTTGTGTGGAGATGGCAGCCACTCTTACCCTTTGCCCGCCTTTTCCCACACTGCACAGCGCGACTGGTTCCCGCCAAAGTCAACGAGCCAATCAGCAGCCAGAACTATGACATCACCACGTACAGGGTATAAAAGACAGGCGCCTCAATCCCATGATAGTACTTTACGCAAGTCCAACTTGATTGGCTAAATCGGATCACATGACCTAGATACGTATGTCATCAAGGTTTATAGTTGTTGGCGATTTATCTCTTCCTTTCTGCTTTCTTCTTTTATTTTCAGATCCATGGCTATGGGTGGGTAGAGGTGGGAGCCGAAAATTGTATCCTTTTATTATATAAGTTAATAATTATATAAGTTAGTGTTTTATGTATGCTTTTTGTTACATCAGAATGGTCCCAAACCAGCGGTGGATACGACACCATCATCCTAAAGCAAAAGGGACGGCAGAGGGGCGGAAAAATATCAGCTGGTAGTGAGTTCAGGAGTGGTTCTTAGATTATTTATGTAAAATCAACGGAAGCTTGGAAAAATATGAAACGGGTATTAAAAATTAGGAAAAGTAAATTAGAATGAAAAGGAATTAAATTGGAATTTTTTTTAAATAATTTTACGCTAATCTGAACACTTCCGCGCAGAAGTAGTTCTTTGTGATCATGATGTACGATGCCATGCCCGATGTGGCCATTGTCTGTTACCCGTCCCCATATTGTAACTGTCCCTATTTTATTTAATTAAATGTGATTACTATCAAGCTCTCTGTCTGCCCATAAATGGTGCCAGAAGTGCTCTTTCCCTACCCTGATACCGATAAATTTGGAGGAAGATAGCCGACACGAGGAGATTCTACTTTACGCATTACACCGGTATCCTCTGGATTACGACTCGAGGACCTGGTGCAGATTGCAGAGCAAGAACCGAACAGCAAACACCATCCGTGGCTACGACTAACGACGCAATTGTAAGTACGATTGAGCTTTTCATCCCTGCCCTGGATGCGCTAAAAATGTCTGACAGACAAAAGTTAGGTGATTTTCCTCAGATCAGAGACAGTCTGAAAAGAAGCTCTACTAAATGTATCAACTGCTTCCTACCCTCATATTTGATTGCGATAATTCTCGCTTGAACAGACGTGAACTAAGAGAATTCAGCGGTTTCCCGCCCGACGCCATTTTGGACGAAAGAAAAAAGAACGCTTTGGAATCATTTTCTCTGGCACAACTCATTTCAATTGCCAATGTTTTGCATCTCGATATTTGTTCTGATCCATCTGAGTTGAACGACAGAATTTTTCATTCACTCTCTACGTTTACATTTCCCGAGGCAACGCTAAGTGAAAGTGAAATCCAAACCAAAACTAACGACAAATCACTACCCGAAATTGGTACAAGTTTACTGCCAACTGACGTCTCGAATAGAGAGGGGGAAAATTACTCTTTTTTCAGGGATCGGATCGGAACCGCTCACTCACTAAAAAGAGCTAGCTCTTTTTGATGACTCACCGCTCCTTTGAGATATATAATAATGTATATAACATATCGAAATGTATACAATATGTTTGGGCCATCACGTGAGCGCATGTGTCCAGACGAAGAGGCGCCAAGCGTGCTTGAAACACCCACGCACACAACACTTGAAACACTCACTCATCTAGCAATTGCGCAGTTTACCTCTAAAATCAACAAAAGGAGGGAGACGGGGCCCGAGGACGATAGGCATTGCAGCATAGGGCTGCTAAGCTGTAAAATTTAATTGCTAAGGCATAAGATGGCCCAAAACCATGTCATTTCATATAACTTTGAAATTGTCCATAAAGAATAAATTACTTTGAGGACACTTCTACTTTTGTAATTCCCGTCATGAACCCGTTGAGATTACAGAAGTAGCAATTAAAATATCCAAACACGTTAAAAATCTCATTTTTGACCAAGAATTCTAAAAAAGTTTTCGATTTTATTGGATAGAGTATTTATTTGACTTTCCAAAACATATTTAATTTTTTCTCTGTTAATTACTTGAAGAAGTATTAAGATTTTAATCAAGGCGGGAAAACAAGAAGTAAGAATGGAAAACACTGGAAATGGCCATCAAAAGGCCAAAAACATGGCAAAATCTAAATTTAAACCTTACTTTTTTTTTGCAAATATAATTTTAGAAAGTTTTTTCAAATATTTAAATGGTTTCTCTTTTGGAAATGGAGTGAACTTTTTTAAAGAGAAGGAAGAACAAAATTGTTTACACAAAGAGCAAACGCAAGGGAGCAAGCGATGCACTTGAAACTACCTTTAACTCTAAATTAATATTTTTGCATTATTTCCTCGCCTTCAAATGTTATAATACAAAAACTTATAACTGGATTCTAGTAAACTTTTGAGAGTTTGTTATTTATAATGTTGTCAAGTGAATGAACTAGAATAATTATGCTGAGTTCAAAACTTTCTAAATTATTACTATTTATTTAAGAAATAGGACTGTAAACTATAACAAATCTTCTATTCATTTTTCAATCACTTGTAAAATTGTTGTTTATTTAAATATCCTTTTATTCTAGTTCATTCCCTAGAAATATGCATGTAGTTTATTTTGGTAGCATCATTTTTTAAATTGGTTGAATAGATTTTCATGTAGCACATTTGAAGTTTTTGACACATTTCTTTAAAATTTCATACATAATTATCATATTTTTACAAAATTATTAATATATACTTTTAATATTTATAGCCCATTGCTATTGTTTAAAACACAAAACATAAAATTATCATTAAAATGTTTCTATACCACATTTAAAAAAAGTGTCTTGGACGTGTTTGGATACATTAAGATTTCTTTCTAAAACCACTTAGTTACCAAATGAGACTTCCTAATAATTTAAATGATATTTTAAAATCAAATAATAAAAATATTAATAATTTATTTAAGCAGTGATCTCTCACTTATACACGCTCTCTTTTATGCGCGTTTTTCAGTTATACGCGTTTTTTTCGCGGTCCCGGCCATGAATATAGGAAAACAATGATAACTCTTATTCATTTATACGCCACAATAAAAAAGCAGCTCTCACTTATGCGCGTTGCAAAAAAAAATTTCAGTTCAAAAGTAGTTTCCTCAAGTCAGGTGTTGCTTATCGCAAAAACTTTTCCTTTTTTGTTCTGCTTCTAGGAATGTATTCCCTCGCCCTTCCCCTATCGTTTGGATTCCCGGAACATATTCCTCTACCATATACACGGGTGTACCGGAGGGTATCTTGTGACTGACGGCAGTAAAAGTCGCATTTATACAGCAGCCAATTAGAGTACGGTACGTACCACGTGGCATTGATCGCTAACGAAAGAACCTTCTTTGGAGTTCGGGTTAGATAGTATCGTTTTAAAACGGCAAAACGAACAAAATTGTAGCTTTCGTTTAAAATGGCTGTTATAAAAAAATTCGAAGAAAATCCTTGCAACTCGATAAAAGCTTTAGCGAAGCATTTTAATGTTCCAGAGTCAACATTGAGAGGGATTTTTAAAAATCAAGAGGCGATTATAGTCGCTCATCGAGAATGTGGAATTAAGTCGAAGAAAAGAAGCAGAATTCAAGGTGGAAAGTTCGAAGAATTTGAGAAGGTTTTGTAGCTATGGTTTAAAGAAGCTCGTCAATCGAACATTCCTGTTAACGTTGAGCTTCTAAGGGAGAAGGCCGTACAATTGTCAAAGAGTTTTGAAATGGAAAACTTTTCTGCATCACATGGATGGTTTGAAATATTCAAAAATAGGCATGGCTTGGCAACTCGTGTCCTTTCTGGGGAAAGTGCGAGTGTCAATGAAAACACTGTAGAACAATGGAAAGAAGACTTGGCTACTTTATTAAACAGATAAGAACCGAAAAACATCTACAATTCTGACGAAACTGGACTTTTTTATAAACTGATGCCTGACAGAACCTTAACATTCAAGGGAGAACCATGCCATAGTGGAAAAAAAAGTAAAGAAAGACTAACTGCCTTGCTGTGTTGCAACGCTGATGGTTCAGAAAAATTCCCGCCATTGGTCATTGGCGGATAAAAAAAAACCTCGCTGTTTTAAGAACGTGAAGAAGCGTTCTTGCGACTGCACTAGCAACAAAACAGCGTGGACGACATCGCATATTTTCTTGGATTTCCTTCAAAAATTCGACAGGAAAATGCAAAAAGAAAAACGGAAATTTCTGTTATTCATGGATCAGTGTCCTGCTCACCCACAAGATCTTCCAACTTTCAATAACACGAAAGTTGTGTTTTTCCTGCAAATTGCACGTGCAAGATTCAACCTTTGGATCTGAGTGTCATCCGTTGTGTGAAAGTGCACTACAGAAAAACTTTAATCCTTCGACTTCTGGCTACATCAGAAACAAAACGTGCATTAAAAGACGAATTGAAGCAAATTACCGTCCTTGATGCAATTCATACGTTGTGTTCATCATGGAGAAACGTTACTGGCAAGTGCATTAAAAGCTGCTTTAAGAAAGCAGGATTTTCGTTTCCAGCCGAAAATGAATGTGAAGAGCTAGAAAATGGAAGTGAAAACTGTGAAAATGACATAAACGAAGAAAATTGGCATATTGTATCTGGTGGACTCGCCACGTGCACTACTTTCAACGATTTCGTTGATGCAGATGAAAATTTAATCATAGCTCAATTGCGGGAAATAGGAGACATTGCAGCCGAAATAAATGGTGGTGACGAAGATGAAGAGGACGACTATGATGAAGATGTTGCAAAAGTTCTCCCAACTCACTCAGTAGCGTTTGAAGCTTTGAAAACTCTGCGTGACTATTTTCAGTTCAATTCCGGAAGTATATACATAGTATTAACAATACACTGTATTGATTTTTCACTTTTAAGCTCCCTTTTGTGGTTTTTCACTTATGCGCGTTTTTTTCGCTGTCCCCAACGCCCGCGCATAAGTGAGAGATCACTGTACTTAAGATTTTTAACTATTTATTTTAAGATATAGGTATATAATACCCTCGAATACTCGTTGTCCCAAAGATTTTCAAAATCCAAGTCCCCTCCCTGTCTTTTAATAAAATATTTTCAAAATGCCTTGTTTTGTGAAGGCAATGCACTAAAAACGAGTTACGTTTAATTTAATTTTGTGTAGCTTTATTAAAATGATATCACTCCCGAGAAATCAAGGTTTTATTATAATTACTAGCAAAATACCCGACCTTACTCGGTTTGAATTCGTTTACTCTTGATTGAAGAGATAATCAAAATATATAATGACTTAAGTTTTTTGTAGAATAAAAATTTATTTTAACATATTTCACCATCTTTATATTTTCTACAACTTACTTTGGATACAAATCCTACACATGCATATCCATTCATGTAATACATTTCAAATACATCGCACAATTGCTGTATGACAAAGCTACAAAATGACGAAAGGTGATACTAAGGTTACTACTATAAAAGACGATTTATAGGAAGATTTGGAATTCCCTTTCTTAAGTTCTTTTCATGTTCAACTCAATTCATTGAAATTACGATTTACGGCGAGTGCTCTCGCACTCATAGTCAACAAAACAATATTTTTTTACTTGTGGCACTCTTGCCTCCGGTATGCGACATTGTGAAATTTTGCAATCTTCTCCTGTCATTATTACAACGAATTTTTTAATGTTGGAAAAAGTTCCAGTTTGGATTAATAAACATTATTATTCTTTCAATAACGGCATTATTCTCTAAATAACGGCATTATTCTTTAAATAACGGCATTATTCTCTAAATAACGGCATTATTCTTTAAATAACGGCATTATTCTTTAAATAACGGCATTATTCTTTAAATAACGGCATTATTCTTTCAATAATGGCATAACTACACTTAAAATTTACTGAAAATTTATACTGACTTACCTAACATTTTTAAGTCTAATACTTTGTGGTGCTTTTGCGTGTGATGAGAAGGAAAACACATTTATTAAAATAATTAATATTTAAAACAGGAAACAGCGAAGTAAAACAAAATAAAAGATGCCGCAAAAAATTGTTCTAAAGATATTAATTTGAGATTCAATTTTATCTCTTGATCTCGCACAGTTGCCACAACTTACAACTAAAAATGTACAAAATTTAGAATTGTGAAATTAATTCAGAGCGAAAGAACCAGAAAAAATATCACTGCTCGCGCGATCTTGTTCATTCTCGTTTCATTGAAAAATATCGTCTGTCCCAAATATTCGGAAATTGTTTTCTTTGCGCAAATAATAAAAATAAGACTCGAAATAAATAAAGTATCAGAGATGAAATTCCATAAAAAAAAAAAAAAATTCTGAAGAATAATTACTTTTTCAGCAGTATTGGTTAAGCAATCGAAGTAATCGTAATATTCAATAGACATTCCAATTTTTCCAAAACTACCAAATTATGGTTGATTTAAGTATACTTACTCAGGTGTTTTAGCATGAAACTCAACTAAATATAACAATAAAGAAATGTTTAATATTGCATTCACTAAACTAATAGATAATGTATAAAATAAAATACAATGCAATCACATATCTGGAATACAATTTATGTGATGTCTACACAAACACATAAACACAAAATCGAGCATAGAACAGAAAGACGGACAGACAGACTTTCGCAACCAATGCCACTCACTAAATCAAGATAAGTACTCACTGTATGCAAATTTTCATGAAAATATCTTAAACCGCGTGGACGTGTATAGGGCACAACATACCGACAGACAGACAGACAGACACCAAACGAGAAAAAGGCGGATTCGGCATCAGAAGGGTCCAAAACGGATAGAAAACTTGAAATGGGTCGAAAATATTGAATGTACAAACAAACACTCCATTCTTATTTATATAGATTATATTAATGTTAAGTGAATAACATAATAACTGTTAGAATATGTTTTAATAACAACCTTAAGACTAGTTTTAATTAGTGCTAAAAGGCGTGATATGACTTAAGCCGTGAAAACACCCTTTCAATCTAAAATTGAATTAAATAAAAAAAAATAACATTTATGATAATACATAGATATTTAAAAATTTGAAACTTCAAAAAAGTAACAAAAAGCTAGGGAGCGCAAAAGAACTAATGCGGAATTGACTCTTCGAGAGCGATAGTTATCGAAAAGAGTCAAAGAGTTAACTCCCAAAAGAATCAACTCCCAAAAGAATCAGTGAGCGCAAACGATCGAATGCGGAAATGATTCTTCGAAAGAGCCAACTCTCGAAAATAATCAACTCCCAAAAGAATCAGTGAGCTGGTGATCGCATGCGGAAATGACTCTTCGAGAGTGGAAGCGCTGATTCGTTAAAAAAGAGTTACCGCTCTTCAGCCCTGATTGGTTAAAAAAGAGCTATAGCTCTTTTTTGACGAATCAGCGCTCGCTCACTCCGTCAAGAGAGCTAACTCTTTGAGTCAGCTCCTGAGCGGATCGCCCATCTCTAGTCTCGAATACCGTTGAGTATAACTTGCAGCATTTGACTTTTCCTGTCCGATCTTCGGAAAACGTAAATACACACATGATGCAATCAGCAACCTCGCGATTGAACTCTGATGACAATAACCAACAGTCTCAGTCACCAATTTCTAGAGATGTCGCAATGAATCCTTTTAATCAAGCATTTTCGAATCAACCCTCTTTTAATTATTATTTGAAAGATATTATTGATACTGTGAAAAAAATTTTCTGGTAAAGATTCGTATCATATTACATTATTCTTAAGTGACTTGGAAGAAATTTTTGAAACTTACTGTATTTACTCTGATGTATCAAAAATTTTAGTAACTAAGAAAGCGCTAGCCGATCCAGCTAAACTCTTTGTGACTACGTTAAAACAAGTCACTACTTGGGCAATTTTTAAAGAAAATTTATTATTAGAATTTAGCACTAAAGTTTCTTCTCTTGATATACACAAGTTACTAGTTGCCCGTCAACTTAAATCAAACGAAACTCTTTCCGAGTATTTTATTTCTATGCGGCAAATTGCTTCTCATGGTAATTTCGATGATTTATCTTTACTTGAATATGTTATTGCTGGTATCCCTGAGTGTGCTCACAAAATTATTTTGTATGGTGCTAAGAATATTCCCGAGTTTAAAGAAAAGTTGAGAACTTTTGAAAAACTTTACTTTAATAAACGTACCAACCTTTTCTCTGGTAACGATAAGCGTTCAAATACGGCTCCTCAATGTAAATTTCAGGACAATAAAAGATTTTTCCGACGACCCGAACGACATTCAGATAGATCTCAATCCGATAAAAGAACATCCAACCAACGTTGTTTTGGTTGCGGTGATAAGTCGCATAACGCCACGAACTGTCCCAACAAAGACAAAGGCAAGAAATGCTTTAACTGTAACCGATTTGCCAACCACATTTCGAAAGATTGTCCTGTGAACAACAGTCGCCAGAATGTAGCCATCGAGAATTTTGTTCAGTCAAAAAACATTTTGACAAAACCTGTTGAAGTTCAAAATTTTGACGTGAACGCTTTGATCGACACAGGTAGCCAAAAAACTCTCCTTAAACATAGTGTTTACGGAAAATTAGAAATGCCTCCTCAGTTAAATAATACAACTATTCGCTTAAGCGGTATAGGAAATGCTTCCATAAACCCTGTTGGAACATTTGAAACTACCATTACTATTGACGACTCAGACTTCACTTCCAGTGTTTGTGTTGTTCAAGATGCACACCTCGCTTACGATTGTATTATTGGTACTGATATAATACAGCAAGGTACACTAAC
Organism: Metellina segmentata; assembly: GCA_947359465.1. Taxonomy (NCBI): domain Eukaryota; kingdom Metazoa; phylum Arthropoda; class Arachnida; order Araneae; family Tetragnathidae; genus Metellina; species Metellina segmentata. Next base: position 116,757,574 of record OX375882.1, on the reverse strand, counting down.
TATTAACTGCAACACAATTAAACTTGAAAGGCATTCTGATTCGTTTTTAATTAACATTGCAAATGTTATCGATCAATCTCCAGTTGACTTAAGTCACATTTCCAATGTACAAATCCGAACAGAAACTGCATCTCTAATCGAAAACTTTAAGCCCAAACAAACTAAATCTGTTGACGTTGAAATGTCGATCGTTTTAAACGATCCCACACCAGTGTATTCACAACCACGAAGGCTTGCTCCTAACGAAAAGGTTATCGTCGAGGCACAAGTTTCACAATGGCTGTCCGACGATATAATTCGCAGATCAACCTCGAACTACGCATCCCCCATAGTTCTCGTGAAAAAGAAGGACAATTCACATCGTTTATGCGTTGATTATCGTAGACTAAACAAACGCATATTACGCAAACATTATCCTATGCCAATAATTTCTGAAGTTTTGGATAAAGTGGGTTCCGCAAAGGTGTTTAGTACTCTCGATTTACGAAACGGATTCTTTCACGTTAATGTCGCTACTTCTAGTCAAAAGTATACTGCATTCGTCACCCATGAAGGACATTACGAATTTAAAAAAGTTCCATTTGGTCTCAGTATCAGTCCTGCGTGTTTTTCCAGATACATTAACTGTGTATTTCGTGAACTTATAAAGAACAGTACCATTCTTCTTTACATGGATGATATAATAGTATGCTCTGAAAATGAACACGAGGGTCTAAATAAGCTCAAACAGGTGTTTAAAACTGCATCCGAATATGGACTGCAACTTAACATGAAAAAATGTAAATTTTTGCACCGTGAAATTGAATTTTTAGGTCATAAAATCAAAGATGGGAAATTGTAGCCTTCCGCAAATAAAGTAAAAGCTGTTCAAAATTTCCCGAAGCCTACCTGTATCAAAGATGTCCAACGTTATATCGGACTTACATCCTTTTTTCGTAAATTCATTTATAATTATTCAGTTATCGCTAAACCATTGAGTGACCTCCTTCGCAAACACATAGCGTTCAGTTTTGGACCAGATGCCCAAAACGCGTTTCACGAGCTCAAACGTATACTGTGTTCTGAACCTGTTCTATGCATGTACAACCCGCAAAGTGACACTGAAGTTCACACAGACGCCAGTATTGACGGTTATGGTGCTATTCTGATGCAGCGCTCTAGTCAGGACAACCAATTCCATCCAGTGTGTTACATGAGCCGTAAGACGTCAGAAACCGAACGTAAGTACTCTAGCTTTGAATTAGAAGTGTTAGCAGTGATTGAAGCTTTAAAGAAATTTCGTGTTTATATTCTAGGTATCCCATTTAAAGTAATCACTGACTGTAATGCATTTAAACAAACAATGGTCAAAAAAGATATTTGCAACAAAATCGCACGCCTTAATGCTAGAAGAATTTCAATATACCATTGAACACCGACCTAATTCTCGTATGCGTCGATGCAATAAGTAGACATCCAGTGTGCTTGTTAATTCAGGATAGTCCTTAAAGTTGAAAAGGCACAAGAAACAGATGAACACATAAGAACCATTAAACAACTTTTGAAAACCTCCCCACACGACAATTATGTAATGAAAAATAACATTCTGTACCAAACAGTGAACGGAATTGACTTATTAGTCATACCCGAACAAATGCAGACATAAAAGCTGCTCATGAACGCTGACACTATGCCGTAACACTGAACACATCAATAAATTACATTCCCAAGCTTAAACCAAAGATTTAACATCACTAATTGTGTTCCATGCATATTGATTAATATCTCAAAACCTGACACTCCTTTAAGTTGTTATCATATTGACCACTTAGGACCACTCATAAGAATTATAACCACATTTTGTGTCTAATTGATGCTTTTACTAAATTTGTGTGGCTTTACCCCACCAAATCTACGACCAGTGCTGAAGTAATTTCTAAATTGGAAATTCAAAAATCTACGTTTGGTAACCCAGAAAAGATCATATCAGACCGAGGTACTGCATTCAGTTCCAAAGAATTTAACGATTACTGCGATAACGAAGGAATCCAACATATCAGCATAACAACTGGCCTACCCCGAGCCAATGGCCAAGTCGAAAGATTAAATTCTGTTATCATAAACGTTATTGCCAAATTAGCGAAAGATGATCCTACGAAGTGGTACAAATTTGTTCCTGCTGTCCAACGAATTATTAACTCAACTTACCACCGTAGTATCAATCTAACACCCTTTGAATTACTTTTCGGAGTTAAGATGAAGCAAAAATCAGATTTAAAAATACAACAACTCATCAAGCAACAAATTCAAAATGATTTCATCCACACAAGAGACACTTTTCGTGAAAAAGCAAAATCACAAATACAAAAAGCACAAGACAGTAACAGAAAGACGTACAGTTTAAGATGGAAACCACCAAACAAATACCTAAGTAATAACATAGTAGTCATTAAAAGAACTCAATATGGCCCAGGACTCAAGTTGAAAACTAAATATTTAGGCCCGTATAGGGTCACGAAAGTGAAAACGAACAACACATATGATGTTGAGAAAATCGGTATGACCATACCAGTAGTTGTGCCGAGTATATGAAACCCTGGTCAAATAACGTATAAAACAGTACTGTGTAGTTTACATTTAACTGTACATATTCAGTGTTTGTACATGTGTTTCTTCAATGTCATTTAGAGTGTGTCTACAGTATTTCAAGTTATTATATGTGTGTCTACAGAGTATTTTCAAGTATTCAAGACATTTTGTGTTTTCTTTTGTTTTTCTCTTCACAACTTAAAATATGTGCTTTGAAGAAAAAAGATTTATAGGAAAATCGTACAGGCCGACCAGTGCATTTTCAGAAACGCGATCAACACACGACGGAGCATCCCACAAGTGCTCAAAATAATTCTTTCACATACTCGAAATCATCAACGAAGTACTTTACGATGCTGATGACCACATCCACGACGAAGAATTCAGTGGACAATTTTCGAGGAGTATTACGACGCACGACGTAACTGTTGATATCGCAAGGATGAGATTCACTGCAGTCGCCTTTCTGTTTTTTTTCCCTTATTTCTTCTACCGATGTGATTGGCCCTGAGGACAGGTCCATGTCAGGAAAGGCCGAGATGTGGAGATGGCAGCCACTCTTACCCTTTGCCCGCCTTTTCCCACACTGCACAGCGCGCCTGGTTCACGCCAAAGTCAACGAGCCAATCAGCAGCCAGAACTATGACATCACCACGTACACTTCCGCGCAGAAGTAGTTCTTTGTGATCATGATGTACGATGCCATGCCCGATGTGGCCATTGTCTGTTACCCGTCCCCATATTGTAACTGTCCCTATTTTATTTAATTAAATGTGATTACTATCAAGCTCTCTGTCTGCCCATATTTGTTAAATTGAAGTAAATTAATTTTCAAGCTCCAAAAAGTTAAAACAGTTTAAGTTAGCCACATCTTTAAATTGGTCAGATCTTGACAAAAAATACTTCATTGAAAAAACCTATTGGAGGGTTAAGATCATTCAAGTTTCGTATTTAAGTACATTTTAGTTCGATCGTAATTTTAGAGACAAGTAAAAGAGCGACATACAAAGGGATTCTGCGATGATAGATTGGTTTGGTTGAAAAATTGAAAGGTTCTTACCTAGGTCTACCTCATCCTCTTCAGTGTCTAAAGACACTTGCATCAAACTTAGATCGTCTCTCATCAGCAGAGAGTACGAGAATTCATTTTAGAACCAATTTCTAGAACAGGTCTTTCAATGAATTTAAATTAAAATATCAGAACATCAAAAACATTCAGAGCAATGGGAGAAATATCCACTTTGATGAAAAAGTTTGATTATGCCGAGCATTCATACCTTTTAAATATCCCATTTTTAGCAGCATGGTCTTTCAAATTAAAAATTATCATCCCGATAGCTTCTGCAATGTTTCGACTTTAAAAGCGCAATGAAAGCACCATTCTCCGATTCTTTAAACTACTTATCAATTTTACTTTGATTACCAAGTTGGCGATCAGAACAGAGATTGGGCTTCAAAGTTTTGCTACACTACTTGTTGCAGTAGCTTGACCAAAGGGCTCAAAGGTACTCGTAAATCAATGCTGTGCCCATATGGTTTGGCGCGAACCTCGCTGTCATCTCACAGATTGCTACTTTTGTATGACTTCCACCGTTTGGAGCCCAATCCTCGTACTGATCGCCAACTTGGTAATCAAAGTAAAATTGATAAGCAGTTTTAAGAAGCGGAGAAAGGGGTTTTCGTTGCGCTTTGAGAATAATTTCACAGCAAACATAGCAGAAGCTATCAAGAAGATTTTTATACTCGATGGGCATAATAAACAGTAAATCAATGCTAGGTATTAATCACAACTTGCACCCACGTACTGTAATTCACTTTGAAAAAGCCGGAGTAAAAAGAAATTTGGACCATTTTAAACAATTTAATACGCAGAATCCCCGCCTAGAATACCGAAAAGTTGACTCTGCGATCGAAAGATGTTATAAGGAAGGATAACGATTACAGTTCAAATCTCTAGTGATAAAGGCAATGCAAGTTTAAAATTGTTAAAGAATGAAAATTCTTGCGGAAACCATGAAGAGTGCGAGTAATTGAGAGCGCCACCGTCGTACAGTGAAGCTTCCAAACTTTCTTGTGAGATATTCGGGACCTCCCCCCCCCCCCCCCTTCACTCGCTTTTATCCAAAATTGTTGCTAAATATTTTTATTAGTTGGGTTGTTTTGAGGGAGGAAAAGGAAAGCTGGAATATGCAGACAAAAATGAAAAAATTGCGAAAAAAACTTGAAAAACGATTTTTAATGACTTTATAATTTAAGTGGACAAATCTCCCTCCTTGCGACAAATGTTTATGTTTTAGAGCTTTTCACCTCTCCAGCCCCTCAGAAGAAACTTGATGGTTAAAATAATCCTTTTCCCACTCCAAATCAAATTTATGTCCATAAAATATCGAAAAGTGATGAACATATTGTGCGTCCACAGAAAACAGTGGGTGGATTTGAAAACTGGGGTCATATATAAAATGACCTACTGAATTCGAATAAGAATCAGCAGGAATAGTTTCAGGGTTAGAAAAAAAAAGGTTTTTGCAGAGCAGTGTAATGGCATTATATTAAGGAAATAATAGGTTTTGGTTTCCTCTTTTCAAAAATATGTCAGAAATCTCCTTGGAATGGGGAAATGGATTTTAAAGTCTGTAAACGAAGTCACTCATACAGCCATGTCAGAAGCGAAAGGACAGGAAATATTTTTTGATTATTCCCCGATTTATATAATTTTAAACTAACACTTTAATGAGAGTGAATGATTGAAGTTTTGGGCTTGTATCATTAAATAAAATTCAAAAATGAATAAAATGCGATAGCAAGGCCAAATAATAATTTTTAGTTTCAACTTTTAAACATTTGCCCCGCTATATTTTCAAACGCATACATATTGTTTAATGTTAATCATATACATTTACTATCAAGAAGCTACCCATTTGCATGTCATGTCCAACGAATGTAAACTTAAAAGCAACAAATTAAAAAATGCGATTTAATTATTAAAACACGTACTATTTAAAATCAAATGCAAACCAGACGTTTTTTTTTTTTTTAAATACGATTTTTTTTTTAGAACCTGGTAAAGAAATTTCGTTTTTTGAGTTGGATGTCTGACACCGACATTTATCTCTGGAAAACATTGGAGTTCTAAACAAGATATTGTATTTTATTGATACAATTTTATCCAAAGCCAATAAAATGGGAAAATCTGGGCACTCAGTGAAATGCCACGAGAAATTTTCATACAGAATCCTTCGTCACAAGTGACTAATGGCAGTTTAAGTACTTAAAACTTAACGTGTGCTCAGTGAATTAATTTTCAGATATATTCTGATGTACAACATTCCAACACTTATAGCAAACTCATCCCACAAATATGAAATTTTATAGCTTCATGAAATTAGATTAAGTTTATTTTTCTGTTAGCCGAAAGAGAGGGTGGTTCCGTGCCTGGTCACATATGTTTTAAAACAAGATAAACAATAACGTGTTTTAACACGAGATTCATTACATATTTTCTTTGCTTATAGTAGCAGGGAATTCTTACCACTGCCCTCTTTCTCCTCTTCCTTCTTTTTCAAAACTTTCATCACCTTCTTTAACATGACAGATCTTTTATCTTCCTATACAAAAATGCAAGATGAAAATAAATGTAGTAATGTGTTACAACACAAATGTATATTAACATCTACTGAAATTGCAGCACATGACACAGCATTTTTAACCAAAAATGTTCAGTTGGACTAAATGAAACTTTGAATTCCATTCTGTCACAAAGGAATGTTTGTATTCTCCTTTGCTCATGCAAATTTTCATATTGAAAAGAGCCTTCGTCACAAGTGATTAATGGCAGTTTACAAACACAATGGGTTTAAGATAGAGTGCTTAAAACGTAACTTGTGCTCCAAGTGAATGAATTTGCAGTTCTTGATTCGGATACACAAAAATCCAACACTTAGAAGCAAACTCATCTCACGAAAATGAAAGCTTAGCTTTATGAAAGCTAGAGCAAATTTTTCTGTTAACCTAACCAGTGGGTAGGCTCTGAGCCTGGCCCCCATCTCTTAAAATAGGACAGAAACAACGTATTTAAAAATGATTTATTACATAATATTTTCTTTGCCTATTAGGGCAGGGAATTCTTACCTCCTCTCTCCTCTTTTTCATCTCCTCTTCCTTCTTTTTCAGAGATTCTACCATCTTCTTTATCTCGATGTCTCTCTTCTCATTTTGCTGTACAAAAATATAGGATGAAAATAAATGTAATAATGTGTTACAACACCAAATATATATTAACATCCGCGTCTTCGTTCATGCACAACTTTCACAAGAAATTAACTTTTGTGTTAACATATTTAGTCACAGTATATATTTACGAAGAATTTTCTAGGAATGTTTTTCGTCATTTAACAAGAACATTTCCCATTACTTTTGTTGCGTAATTTCGATTTAGTGAATAAATTGTTAGTTTCGTTATGATTTCTAATTTTCTTGAAATCAATAGAATATTTGTGTTCAGTTTACGTTCCGACTCGAGTGAATTTCTGGAGGTCATGAAAGAAAGCTCTTTTAAAAGTAAAAAACAAAGATTTGACCAATCGAATACCGCAAATTAAAAAAAAAAAAATCCCAGTACGACAGCTATAAAACTGTTCTTCTCAGTCAAAAGCTCAATATTTTTTCTGTTTTAGCTGCACAAGGAATAATTAAAGATCCTTCTGACTTGAAATGAATTTCAAACACTTTTCCCAAACCCAATTTAGTTAGCTTTCATGCTCCATGGACATTGTTTTATTAGAGGACTACGTAGATTGGAACTTGTGTCTTCAAGTGAATTTCAAACATTCATGCCTAAAAGAATATTTAAAACCCTCCAACAAGGGCTAGAACGCAAACTCATCAAGCAGACTGATATTCCCGACTCGGGATTAGAGCCCGGAAAAGGGAGAGATAAAAATCAAATACCAATATGTGTGCAATTTTGGTAGATTTTATTTAGCATTGCGATGCTTTTTGCTAGTTTCAAGATGTAAGAGCGTCTAGATAGTATACTAAAAAAAGCCTAAAAGAAAACATTGATCCATTAGGGATGGGTTGTGGCAGTAATTGCAAGCTGTAATTTGAAGGTCTCAACGTATCGGTCTACCGATGAAACGTATCGGTCTACCGATGAAACGTGTCGGCCTACCGATGAAACATGTCGGCCTACCGATGAAACGTGTTTTGGATCAAATTCGGATCACTTAAATACAATTCCAATCATACAGGAAGAGATTGACACGAGAAATGTTTATCTTGTAAACACAAAAACCTAACACGGACACTTATTACCAAAAAAATGGAAAGCTTAAATTAATTTCCGTGATTGGAATAGCCACAGGGTAGGTTCTGAATTTGAACCTATGCCATCAAACCGCAACTTGCAATGAAAGGAATAACGTAATCCTAAAACAAGAAATCCTTACCTCGTCTATCCAACATCTCGCTCCAACAAGCCCCTTGTGTTCTTGATCCAGTATTTTTCGCTATCGAGCCAAGTTCTTTTGCTCTACCTCTATTTTCCTCCTTCACCTTCTTCTGTTTTTAGGCTTTCTTCTCTTGATGTTATTTGCCTCTCTCTCGCGGCTGTCCGCCTGGCTGTCTCCATCAACTGCCTCTACTTCGCCTCGAGCATCTTACGCTCCTCTGCAAACCTCATCTTCTCCTCCTCCAACTTCATCCGATCTTTTAAAATTTCCTCCAACTTCTAAACGAATGCAAGAGAGAAGTGTATATTCATATGAAAATCCGTTGGAACAAGATACATGCAGGATGCAACTTTTTTTTTACCTAAAAGCGTTCAGTTTGATATAAAAACGCTGAAAAGCATTTAAAGGGAATTTCTGTTGTAAAGATACATTTGTTTTTGTTCACTTATATACTACTTTTATGAGATGTCTGATGATGATTGTATGAGATTTTTAGGTAATAAATGTGCATTTAACAGAATTTTCCTATCAATTTTTCATCATCTGACGAGAACATTCTCAGAACATCAACAGCCAGTATGCAAAGCCAGTTCAACCAAGGTGTAGACTGCTAACCACTCGGCTACCATGCTGGCATAGGATTTCAATACCAAATTGAGGTAAAATTGGATGTCATTTTGTTGAATTTATCATTACGACATCACAATTTAAAGATTTCACACTACTTAAAAAGATTTAAATGGACTCGAGTTCAGTTTCGTACATTTGGTACAAAAGATTTGCAGTATATTCCACATTTTGGGAATATTTTGGAGTTTTATGGCACAAGGGTTATACACTATCTACCAATAAGTATTTGGACACCCATGCAAATGATGATATCTGATATACGTCACGCCCTCCGCCGTTAAATATCGTGTGGGAAACAACATTGGCATGAGTCGCATGCAAGATGCCACGAAAAGCAGTTACCTGATTTCGAGAAAGGTGGAATCGTCGTGTATCACAAAAATGGCTGATCTTTAAGGGACATATCTAGCGAGCTGAATGACCCAAAATCGACAGTGGTCCATGTGATTCAGAAGTGGAAGGTAAGCGTTGATTGTCGGAATGTGCCCCGAGTCGGCACACCCACGCAACTGGGAGATAGAAACTGAAGGGGGGGTTCTAGAGAAATTCGGAAGAACCGCACCCAATACACCAGGATTTTCAACAAGAATCATGGAGTGTTGTTTCAATTAATACCATCCGTAAGGTAGCACATCTGCTTGTTTTTTAGGGTCATGCTGCCGTTCATAAGCCTTTGAGCACAAAATTCAACAGAGCTGCTCGATTAATGTAGTGCGAAGCACGTCGAAAGTGGACCAAGATAATAGGAAACGGGTTCTCTGGAGCGACGAATTAATGTTCACCCTCTACCATTCGGATTGCAGGGTCTGCATGGAGAACGCCTCCTACCAGAATGCATTGTTCTCACACTAAAGTTCGGCGGAATTATAGTCTGTGGTGATTCCCCTGGTATGGAACCTTAGTCCAAATTCATGGTAAGCTCAACGTCGAGGATACGGCAATATTTTGGATGAAAGTCCTTCCTACGCTGTGGCAGATTTACGGGTTGTTACTTCCAGGACAACAACACCAGCTGTCATGTTGCCACCATGGATTGGTGAGGTTAACCGAATGGATTGGCCTGCCAAATATAGGACCGGCTTACCACTCGAAAGGGTCTGTAGAGACCAGACCTGAACCCTATCGATAATCTCTGGGACGAGTTGGATCGCCGAATAAAGGGGTGCAACAAACTTACCATATAGGTGAAGGAACGTGTGTCGTCTCCAAGTAGAGTGGAAGAAAGCACCGCTAGCCGTCATAAGAGGACTTGTGGAAAGCATGCCCCGGAGGGTTGAGGCTGTAATTGCCTTTTGTGGAGGTTATACCAACTATTGAATAAGAATAAATTTAGCTTTTCTTTTCTATCACAGGTGTCCAAATACTTATTGCTAGATAGTGTATTTGGCAAACCAAAACCACTTTCTGGTCACTCTGATAAGCACACACCCGAACTCCTTAAAGTCGAATCTTTTAATGAAATCACTAGTTGTTTTAGTTATAGAGATGGCAGAAGAAAAGCCCAGCGTGTAGGAATGGAACACACAAGATAAACTTTATCTCGATGTATGTCAAAATGGACTATCCTCTAGTTTTGGACGCCTCATATATGAAGTAGAAGATAAGTCCAAAAATGCAAAGTAGATTTCGGATAGACTGAAAGAAAGTCTAATTATAAAACACAAGTCCAATTTTTAAAATCCAAGTCCAATTTTTAAAACCCAAGTGCAATTTTTAAAACAAAAATGCAATTTTTAAAACCCAAATGTAAATTTTAAAACCTAAATGCAATTTTAAAAACCAAAATGCAATTTTTAAAACCCCAAATGCAATATTTAAAACTTAAATGCAGTTTTTAAAACCAATGTCAGGTATGAATAAAAACAAGTTTGTGTGAAAAGGATCCGTCAATAAGTTCCCTGGGTTAAGGATAAATACTCCGAAACAGTTTAGTCTACAATTATGAAATTTAGGGCATTGTGTTGAAACAAGTTTTACGGATAAAGCAGAGCTACAGAATAACATAAATATGCATGTCCAATTCGAAGCCTAGTCAGTTTAACAGAATGATCTCTTTAAATACTATTTAAAAAAAATCTCTTTACTGATGATTCAATAAAATGAAGTTTGTCTTGAATTTCCCACATATTCTGCCACGATGTATCCAGCTTTTTAAACGGAATCGATATAATCTAAGGCTACATTCAAGTTAAGCTGCATACTTACGCCTTTGGCCGTCACGTCTGCTCTTTCGTTTAACTGGATACCTACGGATAAACGAATTAATGTCTCAAAGTTATCTTCCTAAAGAAAAAGTTGTCTTATGCATTCAATGCAAATGGGTGGCTATATGTATTAAGGTTCTTTAGGGCATCTGTTCAGCTTTTAGAATCCAAGTATATTATACATTTTTATCATTAGATGAAGTTATATTAGTTAAGGCTAAAATTATTCAGTTTGTTTCTGACGTAAAAACTGAATAGCAACCATTCAGTTGCCTGTAAATGGTTGCAGTCTAATACGGCCGTAACACCAGCATGATTTCCCTTCTTAGAACCGTCGATATAAACTCTATTGTATGATAAAAAAACGTGGTCTGAATATAAAAGGATTGTTGATAATGTAGGCTGGTGTAAGCGACTTTGTCAGTTGGTAAAATCACGAACAGTTGTATTCTTTCAGACCAAGGTGGAGGTGCGTTGTGTGAAATACTTACGGCCATATTCAAGAGTCTCGAGTAACTCGAGTATCAGTTGGTCCACGAGTAAGAGTTAACTGAAGGATAATCAAGAGCGGTATACTCAAACGGCGTGTTAAGTGATCCAGGGATTAAAATGAGACGCTCATCTGTGATTGGCTATTTTATGGTCGAGTGGAAGAAAGCACCGCTAGCCGTCATACGAGGACTTGTTGACTGCATGCCAGCGGAGGTTTGAGGCTGTAATTGCCTTTTGTGGAGGCTATACCAACTATTGAATAAGAATAAATTTCGCTTTCCTTTTCTATCACAGGTGTCCAAATACTTATTGCTAGATAGTGTATTTGGCACACCAAAACCACTTTCTGGTCACTCTGATAAGCACACACCAGAACTCATTAAAGTCGAATCTTTTAATGAAATCCCTAGTTGTTTTAGTTATAGAGATGGCAGAAGAAAAGCCCAGAGTGTAGGAAACGAACACACAAGAGAAACTTTATCTCGATGTATGTCAAAATGGACTATCCTCTAGTTTAGGACGTCTCATATATGAAGTAGAAGATAAGTCCAAAAATACAAAGTAGATTTCGGATACACTGAAAGAAAGTCAAATATAAAACCCCAGTCCAATTTTTAAAATCCAAGTCCAATTTTTAAAACCCAAGTGCAATTTTTAAAACCCAAATGGAATTTTTAAAACCGAAATGCAATTTTTAAAACCCAAAAGCAATTTTTAAAACCTAAATGCAATTTTTAAAACCCAAATGCAATTTTTGAAACTTAAATGCAGTTTTTAAAATCAATGTCAGGTATGAATAAAAACAAGTTTGTGTGAAAAGGATCCGTGAATAAGTTCCCTGGGTTAAGGATAAATACTCCGAAACATTTTAGTCTACGATTATGAAATTTAGGGCATTGTGTTAAAACAAGTTTTACGGATAAAGCAGAGCTACAGAATAACATAAAATATGCATGTCCAATTCGAAGCCTAGTCAGTTTAACAGAATGATCTCTTTAAAATACTATTTATAAAAAATCTCTTTACTTGTTGTGTAGAATCAACATCTTTCTAATCGGAAGGAATATGAATTGTCCTACCTCAGTTGTGTCCCGGGTGAGAATCAATCATCCTGACCGTCGAAACATCACTGAAACTCAAGAATTCTAAAGGAAAGTCCACAGAAGTACACAAGGAGACGATTTCTTAATTAAAACTTATAATTTTAATATATACTAGGGGGCTCCGCCCCCTGCTCGCTTACGCTCGCCAACCCCCGGGGATTGCTGCGCAATCCCATTTGGTTTGCTTCGCAAACCAACACTCCTTTCACAGATGTCATTTGGTTTGCTTCGCAAACCAACATTCCTTTCACAGAGTGAAACTATCTGAATAATTCGTATTATGCTGATTTCACTTTCCGGTACATGACGTCACAGCGAGGGCTTCGCGCCCTGCTCGCTTACGCTCGCCGACCCCGGGGATTGCTACGCAATCCCGTTTGGTTTGCTTTCTCAAACCAATACTTCTTTCGCAAGTGATTTAACTTTTTTTGCTTTAACACTTAATGCACCCTAAACTAATAGCCGCATCAGTAAAAAATCTTCTGCATCTTGTTCCCTGTACAACTTTAAGTAAACATTGTTAATATCCAAACTTTACGATCTGTACTTTGTCGGTAAACTGTCTTGAGAACAGAGGGGAAAAAGCGAGCCTTTTTCCTCGCCAAATAAAAAGAAATCGTTTTTATGGCAATTGTTGCTACGATAAATTTGATATCTGGCAAACCCGATAGTCAAAAGTGTAACCCACTACTGCTTTCGGAAGCAGCTATGCGATCTGAAAAATACGAAATTTGTGTCACCAACTTTTGATTGCATCGAATTTATTTATGAACCAATTTTAAAAATAATTGTACCGTAAGAAAGAGTACATTGTGAGGTATACTGCAATATTTTTAAAATTAAAAACTAACAGTAATACTATATAGATATGACCATTTTAGTTTTGTATCGGAAGTTACGATCTGAAAGTTCCGAAAATTGTATGACCTACTTTTAATTGCATCGATTTTGTTTATTAACCAATTTGAAAAATAATTGTACCATAAGAAAGAGTGTAATGTAGTGTATTCAGTGATGTTCTCAAATTTAAAAAATAATGGTTTTTGCCGTAGACATAATGGTTTTAACAAAAAGTAGCGAAAATATCCGAAGATTCCGAATTTTGTATCACGAACATTTGATCGCATCCAATTTAATTATTAACCGATTTCAAAAATAATAGTACCGTAAGAAAGAGTATATTCTGAGGTATACAGCGATATTTTAAAAATTGAAAACTAATAGTAATTAGATATAGATACGGCAGTTTTAAAAAAAAGTAACAAAAATGTCCCGATTTTTCCCGAATTTCAAAAAAATATTATCAAGAACCAAATTTAAATTTAAAAAAAAACTCGACGAGCTGCAAAAATTTACGTTGAGAGGTACTCTTAAAAAAAAACTCACGACTAAAGACTGAAATTTTGAATGTGTTTTGCTCACTCGCGGAAGAAATTTCACTTCTTCAACTTTAACACTTAATAAAACCTAAACTAATAGCCGCATCGGAAAAAAATCTTAATAATTATCCAGGGAATACGATGAAGAACAAAGCATGTTAATTTCATATTTTTCCGATCAGTACTTTCTCGGGAAACCGTCTAAGAATGGAGCTAAACAACAAAAATTTCAATTCTTCGGCGGCGGCGGCGGCGGCGGCGGTAACTTTTTTTTAATATAGAGAGATATAGAACATTACACTTCTTCACAGGTATAGAATCAAAGTAAACCGCAAGACAATGTTTAAGAGCGACTTTTTTTTAAATAAACTAACTGAATTCTAATTTGTATATTTAATTTTGTTAGGATCGTAGTATTGAAATTATATTGGAGGTTTTCTTTCACCTCACTTGCTCCGTATTTTATTTCTAATTCCATAAAAGCTTTTCAAAACTTAGAACAGGCTCTCACAGGAACATTCGTGACATCCTCCCACCACTGAGTATCAGGTTAATGAAACTCAGGAATCAGTTCAGTTCCTAAAGGCGGACAGGTCTTAAAGTTCGTCCAAATCTTGACTTTCGAATTCGGTTTTTAGGTAAATTTGAAGATTCTATTTGGACAGGCACGATACCAGAAGCGTCCACAGAAGAGGAATCTGGTTCTTGATCTTCCACAGTCTGTTGTGAATACCCGTCTGGAACTGATGGTTCTTCAATTTTCCGTATCTCCAACGGGTACAATCTCTGGACTGGCCGTAAGAAGGATCCGATTTTTGTTTTGACTTCGACGACTCGCACTTTACCGTCTTTCCCAGGAAGCAACTTCACAACTTTAGCTAATGGCCAGTTGGATCTTTTCGAATTACTATCCCCAACTAGGACTATGTCTCCTACTTCTACGTTAAATTTTCTTCGAACCCTGGAAAAATCTCTGAGTTGGCCTAGATACTCGATTCTAAAACGTTTCCTAAGATCCTGGCGTAGCCTTTGTTTATAAGCAAATCGTCTATTTGCCTTGTTGGCATCGATCAGATCTATCTCCGGAACTCCTGTTTCCCTGATTTCCTGTAAGAACATGGCAGGAGTCAAGGCTACAAGATCATCATTGTCTTCGGAAAGATACGTTAATGGTCTTGCATTAATAACGCTTTCAGCATCGCAAAGAATCGTGTACAGTTCTTCGTACTGCAGACAAGCCCTTCCCAGGACTCTTATAAGAATGTTCTTTAACATACCAATCAGGCGTTCCCAAAATCCACCCCACCAGGGTGCAGAAGGAGGATTGAATTTCCAACTGATGCTCTTCACAGAAGCATAATCTTGCAACCTTTTCCAATCAACCGATTTCAGCTCGTTGGATGTTCCAACTAGATTTGTTCCATTATCGGAGTAAATAGTACTTGGCCGACCCCTTCTGGCGATGAATCTTCTTAAAGCTTGAATAAAAACATCTGTCGATAAAGATGTAACTAGTTCGATATGGACGGCACGAAATACGGCACATGTAAATAGTACTATCCAACATTTTGTTCTATTCCTTAGAACCAAAGGTCCACACAAATCAACACCAACAACTTCGAAAACCTGGGCTTTTCTAACTCGATCTTCAGGAAGAGGGGCACTGAGAGTTTCGAAAGGTCGAACTGTAAATCTCTTACATTTAATACATCCACTGAGAACTCGCCTTATGGTTTTTATACTCTTAAGTATCCAATATTTCTTCCGTAGTGTAGATATCATAATCTGAAGACCTGCGTGGCAGAGTTCATTATGCTTATTCAAAATTAATTTAACAACAATAGGGTGTTTAGAAGGAAGAACTATGGGATAACGAAAATTTTCTAAATCCTTTCTCATGCTAATCCTTGATTTGACTCTTAACAGGCCATCTGAATCAAATAGCGTTTGCATTTGAGATATTCCTGCTTTGCAGTCCTTCCCAAAACTTTGGCGCTGAACTTGTTTCAATACTGTTTTTTCAGCATTTTCGATTTCTTCAACATTCAGACCGCCATAATTTCTTTCATCGATCTTTACTTTGACATTTTTGTAAAAACGCAATATCCATGCTATTACTCGTATTATTTTGTCGTATGTTGAAATTCTAGAAAAAGCAAGATTATCTGATTCAATGTTGGCAGCAGACACTACTGTTTTTCGTCTTTCCAAATTGACAACCTCAAAATCTGGGCCCGCATCCCAGACTGGCCATTTATCACAGAGTTGTTTCAACCAATTTGGTCCTTCCCACCAGCGACCTTTCTTCAATTCCCCAGCAGTACATCCCCGTGACGGAAGATCAGCCGGATTTAAAGTACCGGATATGTGTCTCCAATCCTCAGGATTCGTTAAAAGTCGAATTTCTTGTACTCGATTGTACACAAATGTTCCCCAGTTTTCATTTTTTCTGATCCAGTAGAGCGCATTTACTGAATCAGACCAATAGAAAATCGGCACGTTCTCTAACCCAAGATCAATTTTTGTTGCATGTGCAAGCCTAGCTCCAATCGTACAAGCTAAAAGCTCCATTCTAGGTATAGAAATTGGACCGGTGGCATTTCAGTACAATGTTACCTACTCCCTCCCCCGTCCTCACAAAATTTTTGGGTGCACGATTTGGCGAGAAAGGGCTTGGCGTGTTAAATTGGAGAAAAGCGATAAATAAGTAAAACATTAGTACCATAGACGCCAAAATCTCGGTGCACCGAGTAACAAGTGTGAAAATCGATTCTTTAAGATTTCGAATCTTTTGAAAGATTGTTCCTTATATTAGCCGGTGTGTCCATCTTCCGGAATAAGCGGAAAAGAGAAATAAAGTCGAAGATAATTAATTTCCAATAAGGCTGATGTATTAAGCGGTTGGAAGGACGACTTTTGATTCTGGAAATCAAAAACATTTTTGAAGAAAACAATTTTATTTGTATTTATATATGTTTCAGGTTTTTTTTTTTTTTTTTGCATTTGTTATAGATTTTTTTTCTGATTTTGTGAATTTAGTTCATTTATCTATAGCCTATTGAGTTGTTCTAGTGTGACGTTTAATCAACTACCTACCTACCTTGTTCATAAATAAATTTTTGTATTTGATATGAAAAAATTATGATTTGATAAATCAAATTGATTTAAATCAAAATGATTTAAATCAAAATTTTAAATTAATTTTTTTCTTACTGTAATGTTTAAAGATATTGAAAATGAAATAACTGAACAAGATGCATCTTATTTTATTCAAATAAGTTAAGAAATATGCTTGTACTTAGTTTACCCCAAAATTATATTGAAAACAGGGTATGCCAATTTCAATCATGACTTAAATTTAAAAGAACACTGATTGAAATCAAACTTCTAATCCTGTTTTTTTTAATTGAATATTAATAGTATTAGAATGAAATATCCTGGAACAGAATGCATGTTCATTTATTCAAAAAGGTTACAAATTTGCTCCTACTCAGGAACACCTGAAGAATGACCTTTTTTATCTGAAAATAATTGGATTCCCTAGTAGAGATGGTAGTATAAATTGGGATGTAGTGGTGCCAACTTTTAAAAATTATTGAGAGATATAAAACGAACATCACTTTATATACAAGGGTATTTCAGAACTATTCATTTTTTGAAAAGCAATTATGAATATTGTCAGTGTATTTGTCGAATATTTAAACCTCATATTAGAGAGAGACCAGGACTCAAACAAACATATCGCACCCCGGCAAGAAAAGTGACGCAGCTCAAAATTGCAGAATTTGAGAAACATCAACTTAAAGGATACTATAAAATTTATATTGAAATAATATAGACTTATTTAAAGCTTTAGGTAAGTATTTATGGTGGTAACTTCTATTATATTCTATAGAATCGTAATATAACACGCTGGGGCACCTCATACATATTTTTGAATGACATAACATCAAGATTTTTATTTTTTGACTTGTATCACTTTTCTTGCCGGTGTGCGACAGGTAGAACGCAAGGTGTTCTGGTCTCTAGAACTGTACATCTCTTCTGGTAAAGTAGTCTATTAAGAGAGATCGAATCATTTTGCATAGTTAGTTATTTCTATTATTCGTCATATTTATACCGCTATGTTTGAGGTTCCTGGGTCTACCATAAAAACTTTCAAGGGGATCAGACTCCTATGGCACGCTCGGTGTTGATGCTCTTTTAACAATTTATATAATTTCTCATTGGAAATATTTGCCTCTCACGTTTGTGGGAATACAAGGAGCTCAGGACGCTAGGAGTTCGCATCTATAGTAGAATAACACTTGACTATAACAAATATTTCTTTCTACTCACTAGCACAGGCACTAGAACAGGCAGAGGTTGAATTTCAAAGCTTTTTTTTGGCTAATTTTGACACTGATTCTTCACAGTTGGAAGGTTACGGAGGTTTGAACTTATGCCTTTCAAGAGGGTAATCAACACTTTAAAATTTGTTTTCAGCGTGTTAAAAACTAGCATGGATGCCCTCACTTCATAGTTTAAATAGTAAACATTTTGGAATAAAATAAACTAAGGTTAAATAGAAGCTAAACTTAAATAGAAAAAAAGAACCTCTTAATATTCACAAAAGAAAAGTACTCTTCTAATAAGCCTGTAATTAAGAAGATCCAGAGGCATATACGTGTTTTGATTTCCTTTGTGACAACATTGTATTCCAGATATTTCCTTTTGATTCTAGAACAATTTGGTTCCGACAAATTGAAAAAGTTTAAATGTATGCTTTCGTGTCTGGCAGACAAAAAGGTATTTAAAGGAATAAGTAGAGGTTAACAAAAAGGCAAGAAAACCTCTCTGTCCATCTTAATGTGGACTTTTTCTATAATTATTGTGCTGTTATTATTAGGAACGACATACAGATGTGAACTAGTATTTTCATTAATGAAATTTACATTCATGAACATTCATGAAAAGCAAAACAAAGGTCACGATTGACTGATTCAATTAAAAAAATTATCTGCTGTTCTCAGTGCCAAATTTTTTAACACCAAACATTCAGACTAGCGAAACCCAGTCTCAAAAGTGTCATTAATGGAAAGTAATGTTTATGTGATGTAATAGATATTGTTTTACATGCAATAATTAATTCATTTTAATATGTTAATTATGTGTATAAGCATACCTTTATTAAAAAGGTTATTAAGAATATGCCTGGACCATGAAAACTTAAGACAGTACAAAAGGTGCTCGAGTTGTAAGACGCATATGAATTCGTATGTGAAAAAAATTGGCGTGTGGTATGTAAAAGGTTAGCCACCCCTGGGCTACTGGAAACTTGCCGCCCCCTTCCTGCCCTCAGTAATGATATTTACAGTAAAGTTAGATATTATAAATTTAAAACCAAGTTCAGTAAAAGAAAGGTGATAAAACAATAATCAATAATAATTTTTTCTGATAAAAAGCTTTTGCAGGAGTTTCAACTTTTCTTGTTCATGTAACCCCTGACTGAGCTTTAATACACTTTTATTCTTCTTCCTTTTTAAAATAAAGTTATTATATTATCAAATTATTGGAAGGTTCCTGATTCGAAATCCGGTCAGGGCATGGATATTTGTAAGCGTATGGTGTAGAGGCGGTTGGTGTACCTTAAATCTGTCGTGGCCGAAAGTCCTCACGTTGGGTTGGTGTGGAAGTTTGGAGAGTGAGGTGCCAGCTCAGATGTTGCCTCATCATCTGACCGTGGTTTAAAATTACATGGCGATACACCGAATGGCTTAGGCTGGGAAGGTGGTAACTGGTTGAATATTATCAAATTATTGGAAGGTTCCTGATTCAAAACCGGGCCAGGGCATGGATATTTGTAAGTGTATGGTGTAGAGGCGGCTGGTGCACCTTAAATCTGTAATGGCCAAAAAGACCTCAGTTTGGGTTGGTGTAGAAGTTTGGAGAGTGGGGTGCCAGCTCAGATGCTGCCTCGTCATCTGACCGTGGTTCAAAATTACGTGGCGATACAGCGAATGGCTTAGGCTGGGACGGTGGTAACTAGTTGAATACCATTATCAAATTATTGAAATGTCTTAGTTCAGCAAAATTGTAGCAGTGCACTAATTAGATTTTTTTCAATTATGCAAAAAAAAAATACATTCAAAGCAAAATCATACCATAATCTGGTTAACCTCATGGAATTTTTCAACGTTTTCAAACTTTTAGGGGCAAAATAATAGATCTCATGAACTCGTGACTTTTTCTCTTTTGCACATCCGTCGTCGCCCTTCTCCCTGTTGTGAAGATGGGGTTAGCTAGGGTCACTTCTTGGGTCCTCACCCCAGCTGGTTTCACTGGACGCACCGCGTCTTCAGTTTCCCACCGTCTATCTTTAACGCCGAACTAAAATTCCGCTCTTCTTATTCTTTGTGGAGGAAGACCCCTCCGCGGCACCCTTGACTTTGGGCATATCAGATTGCCAAGTGAAACTAAAATTCCGCTCAGTCCTATTAAACATTCAGAAGGAGATAGAGAGAAGGCCTTCGGCCTAAGTCCTCCGGAAACCCGTTATTTTCTTATGGGGAGCTAAGAGTTATGGGACAGTTGAAAGGGAAACCACACCGCAGCGAGAGAGGGGTTGTTTTTGGAAAAAGTAAGGGATTACGCGATTTCCGTGAGTGATACAGAACGTTCTAACAGTTGCTGATTTGAAGCCTTCGAGAAACAAAAAAATCTGCTGTTTTGTACCTTATGTCAATGACTCTTAAGCAGAGAGGGCCCCGGAATACCACGGGGCCCATAAAATGTATTTTCATTAGGGTTCGAGGAAACTTGTGACAGCGTCTTTACAAGTGTGCATCTTTAAATGCAGTGAAAAGAGTTTCTAATACAAGATGGTAAGCAAGAACAGATGCTGTATTAGCAATAAAACTTGGTTTCACCCATGTTAAACAGGCTTTAACTGAAATTTGTATTTCAGAAGAAGAAAAGAAAGTTACCATAGTGGAGGCAACTTCTTACGAAATAGACAAATATGAAACTCCTCTAATGACAATTATTAGGAATACTATTTTGCAAAGAATAAGTGTAATTCGTTTGAAATGCTTGTTAAAATATTTATGAGCTACATCAGTGTTTCCAATTTTTCAGTTCGGTGAAATTGATTGCATCGAAATTTATGTGTTTAGAATTTTAAAAATTATGTTTTTGCTTTAGTTATAATCCCTCTTAGCACTCAGAATTATCCTTAGTCTCAATATGTGAATATTGTGACCGTCGTCACTGATCATTGTAAGGAGAATACTCTCGGGGCGATGGAAGATATAAACCGATTTTATTTAATTTTTAACCCCTTTTTAGTCTCCCGAATTCGCAACTTTTCCGCGATATTACGACTTGAAATTTTTTTTCAGCCCACCTAATACGCATTCTACCTTCCGCCTCCCACATATGCATCCACATATTAACTTTATTTATTTAAAACCAAGGCATACTTTCAGAATTTGAAATTCTGTCGATAACTTTCGAAGTTAAATATTTTTTCATTGACATAGAAGATGTGTTATTTAAAAAGTGTTTTTGGTAATTTGGGAACTTTGCACTGCAGAGCATCGTAACTTATCATTAAAAAACAAATTCGCCAAAGTTTTGATAAAATTAGGGGAAAATTGTTATGCTACGTTGCCAATAACCTGCCGTGTTGCCTCCATTGCGATGTTAATTAACAACCTACTTACCTAGTTAACTATCTAAAAACAACGCATTTTACAACACCATCTGACCCCAATATGATCTGCTTCTTTTCCTTGAACCTTGCTCAAGAAATAAAGATTTTTTTTCACTACGATCGAAATTTGTACAAAAAATTAACATACTATATATATTTCCCGTATCTCTCTCTATATATACAAATACAAATATTGACGACCAGCGACAGGCTCAAGCCCAACAAGGCTGGTACATAAGAATACACACTGATTGTAGTGCGTTCTAACTAACAGCTAATATAAATGACCGGTAAATATATACGAAGTGAGGCCTTAAAAACAAAGTTTCACTATAACAACGGTCCCTTTCAGTGAAGTCCTTCCATCTTAATTAAAAGGAACTACTAATTTTTAAGGTTTAAAACCTTTTATATTTTGGGATCAAAAATGAGTATTTACAAGTTAAGTACATGCTTTAAGTGAAAAAGACAACGTATTGCTTTTAAGTAACGGCAGCGAACCCCCACTTCTACTCATATCCATCCCCGCGCATCCTGGGAAGCAAATGCTGCGATTTTGATTTTATTATTGTTGCTTTAGGTAGTTGGTAATTATTAGTTAACATCGTACTAGAGCAACGCAACGGGCTATTGACGACGGTCCGGGATCAATCCCTTAAGGGAAAGATTCGAGGACAACACCTCGTAATTTTGAATCACGGTCAGATGACGAAGCAATACCTGAGCTGGCACTCCACTCTCCAAACTTCCACACTAACTCAACGTGAGGACTTTTGCCACGACAGATTTAAGGTGCACCAGGCGCCTCTACACCATACGATTACAAACACCGGACCCGGATTCGATCCAGAAACCTTCCGATCTAGAGGCTAACTCCTTAACCACTATACCGGTTGGTCGGTTTGTTGCTTTAGGACTTGACTACAATCCCGATTTTTTTTTTCAAGTAATAAACATATTAAACTGTATTCTTGTCAAGTGTCGATTTTATCAGAGCTGTCCTTCATTTGATTTTTCATATATATTTATAGTAGGTAATTGTCATTTTGTTACTTTCGTTAGCTATTTTGAAGATGAACGAATTAAAATGCGACTTCCAAACTTTATCAGTGATATTATCATACCTAGCACTGTAACTGGCATGAATTTTAAAAATGTCGTAACATTTATTTAGCCCAAAGAAATGCTTAAAATTCTGTCAAAAATAACACTTTTCCATTTTTTGAAACAAAATTTTGGATTAAATATGATGTTTAAAATTGTTGTTGACAAAGTGAAAAAAAGACAATTTTGTACAGATTATAGAGATGTAAAACAAGTTTGTCTACGTTAAGTAGTTTTTGAGAAACAGAACTTCAAACATGCAACATTAAGCGATCTCACACAGCTCATCAAAGTTGCAAGTCCTTAAAATGCTTCAAACTTTGAAAATATTTAATTTTGAACCTAAATTTTTTGGATATCGTTATTTATGCATAAACTAAACCCCTGTACCGAATTTTATGAAAATCCATTACCATACGGCCACAGGTTTTTCCCGCTTTTTGCTCATTTCACGTGGAATGACTTGAAGTTTTTTTATACGTGGACAGATGATCGATGTTTGAAAGAACTATCAGCGAAGGAACAATTTAAGTGCCAAATTTCAAACGTTCAAAAATTAGTGAAAACAGCAATCAGAACAAAGGAAATGGCTCTTAAAAAAGGAAGGGCACTTATGATCCACGGAAGTTCAAAACTTCACTTATATGTAGAAAGTAGCTCATTTTTTTAAATTTATAATTTCAATAATTTGAACTGCTTTCTCTCCTACTTCATTTTTTGTATATATATTTAAATTCCAAATACCAAGGCTTTGTTAATTTCCTATCAAATTTTTTTTACATGATATATAGAAATACAGGTATGCATTTTTAGTTATTATGAGTATAATTTTTTTTACTAATAAATGTGCGCTTAATTAAATAATAAAGCGACGGGTTTTTTTAATATTTTACGTAGTGTTTCAGTTTTATTTTTTACCTCAAGATCTATTCAATGTATCTTCAATTCCATACCTGTAATATTAGATTATAGTTAAAGGAATACTATTAAAAAAAATTCAAGCTTATATATATCATAAAAATTAAAAAAGAAGATACACTTTTAAATTTCTTGAATTTTTCAACCCTTTTTTTAATTTAAAATGTTTCAACACATTTTGAAGAAAATTGATAGTTTAAACTTTTATGTACAATTCTCTGGTATACGAAACTGCAAAAAGTTTGTCCAAAGTGTCGTCATTAAAAAAATAATTTTTAAGGTGTCAGGTCCTCTCAAAAAACTTAAAATTTGTAGAATTATTTTTCAACTTTTTTTTTTAACATTTTCATATTTTTTAACAATTAAAATGAACTTTTCTCAGCAGATAGGAAATGCTTGCGTTAAAATAGGTTATAATGTATGTTAAACTTGTAAACTAATATTTTTATGTTTCTTGAAGACTGAAAAATTTTTCCTTTCATGGAAAAAAATACACATTTCAAGATATTGAAGCTTAAAGACATAAAATTAACCTTACTTCAAAACATACAAACATTTTCAAAAATCTATAAAAGTTGATTTTAGCAAACATTAAAATTGCAAAAACGTTATTAATAAGCATTCAAGTCCTCAGAATTCACAAATAAAACACAAGTCACATAAACAAAATCAATTTTTTTTTATTAATTAAAGAAACATTTTCAATATTCTTAGATTTGTTATGGCTCTCAGTGAAGCATCATCAGTAAAGCATCGAATGAAGAGGGGAGGGGTCGTTTTTCTTTCTCTTGAGACTTTCATTGGTTGGTAGGCTGCTAAGCTGAGCTCCTGCTTGATCTGTTCACTGCCCCTGGAATGTTGAAGACACAGTAAGGTTCTTTTAAAAACATATTGAACCTAATATATATATATATATATATATATATATATATTAGGTAGCCACGCCAGGGTGGAGAGTAGAGCACAAAAACAAATGCAAAAAACTTTCAAAATATTTTTTTTTGAGAATAGATATGAAGTAACTCTGTAAAACACCACACACCAAAAATAAGTAATAGTAGTAAGTTTTTACAAATATGTTTCTACAAAAGGTGTTCATGTTCTCAACACTGAATATTTATACAGTGGTACATGCATATGGAAATTTTTATAGACAACCAACTCTTCTAATCACTTATCAACTATTGTACATATCTTAAAATTTTTATAATTGAGATACTTTGTATTACCCCATGATGCAATTATACATAAACTTTCTGAAAGTTTTTACATCAAATTCATCTAACAAGGATACATTGTTCAATTTTTTATATGCATAGTAACAAATAAAAACTCCACAGTTTATATCATCATTTTGATTTATGTGAGGGGGGATAGAAAATGTCCATGTTATAGATGAATTAAAGAATGAATTGAATATTTCCCTCCATTTACTAATTAAGTCTGAACAATTTTTACTAGGAGCTTTGTTAAAAGGATCGTAAAACTCAAATACATGTTTTTCAGTATCAACAAATAACATCACCCAGTGACTATCGAGATTAATAGGGAAAAAAATGTTTCCTTTGACTACAGTACCAATTTGAAAGAATTTAAATGTTTCTTTGTTTTGTGAAAGTGCAGCTGAAGATACGGACTCAATAAACATAAAACGGTTTGAATTTTCTGTAAGTTTAAAAATAAAAGAATCTACAATTGTGTCGTATAGCCATCCCCTGTTAAAGCACCGAGAGGCTTGAAATAAAATGCTTTCTTCTTGTAATGTTACATCTAGATCTAATGACTTTAGCATAAAATTTGTAAGTTCTGTACCATTCACTTTAACTACCATATTTGAAACATTGGTTTTATCAATATGATTATATTTTAAAAAATTACAGACACAAGACTCTGAAAATTGATTATATTTTAGTTTCTTCAGCTTCTTGAATGTAACTGTTCCACTTAAAATATCAGAAATATATTTTCTGAATTCCGAAGTGTCAAAAGGTTTGTTGATATTCGAGTAGCTAAGTAATTGATGAACATAATAACACAAAAATACACCACAATTGACCCCATCTTCCTGTATTACACGAATTGGATCCACAATCTTCCAAGCATTTGTGGCATCGAATTTATTTAAAATATTCTTGCAAGTTATTTGATGAATCAGAACAGTTTTATTACTACAGTAACCTTTCGAATCCAAAAAATAAATTAATTTTTCCCTTTTACTAATAAATATTAATACCCAATGACTGTTATCAACACAAACTGGAATAAATAAGAACTGCACTGTTGTATATAATTTATCACACAAAATTGGCTCAAAATTTACTTCAGACACAATTAACTGTGCCACTGAAGAATCAATGAATGAAAAATTGAGATTGCCTTCACATAGTTTGTAGATAAATGCATCTATTATAACATCATACAACCAGCCTGCAACAAAGTCAGTGGACTGGGTTGCGTCATTTTCTTCTGTACTGTTGTATGGATCCAGAGATTTTAAGGCCAAACTATTTATAATAAATGGACCTACATTATATGCTGATACTTTACTGTGACTAATTAAATTTAAACTGAAAGATTTATCATCCGTCAATTTAAATTTTTTTGATACAGGCTCATGTAAAAAAGGTTTATCATCATAATCTTCAATACTAATAACTTTTTCTGCAATACTTGAATTTGTTTTCTTGTTAACATCATTTTTTGGATATTGTTTTCACAATGTCGCCAAATATCGGTACAATATCGGGAAAAATTGCGTAATGTTTAAATTATAAAAAATATGGGTAAGACAACATGGTGTCATTATTTACACTATTACTACATGATTATAATGTTATTAAAAGCGTTATTTACAGTCTTCCTCGTTTTATAAAACTAAACGATATCTGCCAATGTCGACAGATATCGTAATTCCGACATTCACAGACATTCAAAACATTGGCCAATATTGGTAGAATGTTGGCCAATGTTGTTGTGCTACCTGGGCATGCGGTGCCTGAGTTTGCTTGATGCGTGAGAAAAACGTTTAGTTAAAAACTTCAGGGTGTCGATCGAATGAGCCAATTGAAATTTCATTTTCAATCGCAGACCCCTTCATGGGATTATTTAGTGGATCGAATTCGAGGCCGGTATCTTTTTCATTCCTGTCTATCAACGCTTTGAACAAATTATGATACACTCATTGAGCAAATATTGTTTAAAAAGAACACATGGGAATGGCTGCAAAGGGTTACTGATGCAGTGAAACTAGTTTTCTAAAAGGGATGCTGATGAAACGTAGTCAATCTTGGTGCGAAGAACATTATGTTAACCTTTTCAATCGCAGAATCTGAACACCGTCTGTAGGATTAATTGGTTGGGTCGGAAATTGAATTCGAGGCCACTGGCTTCATCAAAATGGGTCGGTATCTTTCCCATTCAATTGACACCTACAGATTTAACGTGCACCAACCCCGATGCACTCTCTACTTTTGTTTTCACCCATGTCAAGCGATTGGTGACTCAGATGGTCCGTGTCCAGATCAGGCCCGCCGTAAGCGGGCGTAGACCGCACGTCCAGGTGGGGGCAAATCTAGCGATCGATCACGTAATATTCAAAGTCATTGGGTCAGCAGCAAATTATTTCTGAATAATTTGTGGACTAATTTTTAAAACTATTAAGTAGCCTCAGCTGTAAAGCAGTTTCTTGATCCATTATGTTTCGCAATCACTTTCCAAAATTCAAAGTATCCATTCTCCAAATTCAAATTGACAGGATGTGCCCCTCCGTAGGACAATAAAACCATCGTCCTTGGAGAGGGGTTTACAAAACCTGTCACGTGTTGCAGCGCTCTTGAGAAAGATTACATTGGCAGTATGAAAACGGAAATTTCTCAGAACTGGGAATTTGGAAGAGGTCCCTTTCCACTCTCCACGTAGGGACACACGAACGGACCGTCCGCGGTTCCAATTACCGCAGGGGACCTGACCATAGTAAAGATAAGGACCGGATGCGCGCAACAAAGGGGGAAATCTATTCTTCCATTTCTCCCGTTCTTTCCGTCTTCAAGCGAAATCTGGTTGAAACCTCCCCGTCTGGAAAAGGCTAGGAATCCCCACAGAGCTTCGTTCTCAGTTTGTACACGCATTCGAACAATCGCACATCAAGTTGCAATTATTTTGTTTATACTTCGTCTGACGTTGGTCTAGGTATAATTAAGGATAATTTAACTTGGTTAGTGTGATTATAATTCAATGTATCATATGTCAGTGAAAATATAAGTGCAAAAATTTGGTACCTACGTTTATTTATCGGCTTATCATAATAATTGCTGCGCCTAGTAATCATCTGTTTGTAGCACATATACAATTAAATATTTACGAAATTTGAAATAAAAAACCGGCCAAGTTCGTGTTTGACCACGTAGTCAGTACTGGCTATACAAAATTCTTACAAAACATCTGAGCCAAAACTCTATGTATTTTTTAGAAATACAAATTTAATTTTACAGTTCCTTTATACGGAATTTCTATAAACTTTTTATAAACTCGATTAAGTGGGTCGATTATTACTCGTAAACTTGGAAAGCCTACTTATCGCTGATAGCATAAATTCAAGACGAGTTCAATTTCTGTAGATCAATATTTATATGGTAACTAGCCACTGCTTGGCCAGCATTGCGTTGCCCGTAACAGTTCTTTTCGTGGGGTCAGGTGAGACCACTGCTCGCTAACCCCCTTTGATTGATACGAAATCCCATTTGGTAAACCAACACTACGAGCAACGCCGTGATGGCCTCGTCATTGCCAAATGCGGCCAAATTCGAATTACGAAGAGATCCAATCGACATGATGTCACAATCACACAGGGGGCGGCATAATCGATATTGCACACAGGCGTTCAAACAAACAGCTAGCGGCGGGCCTGGCCACAAGGAGTAATGAAGTAGTAAGCACGTTCTTCAACTTTATAAACCAGCTTTACAATTTATTTTAGTGCGAGCCAACGGCCATGGGAACTGCTTCTAAAACACACTGATGGGAGGTCTCTACACGGTCTATGTGAGACAAGATGCAGTGCAACAATTGAGGCAGTGAAACCTATAACTAAAAAACTACCTGACGTTTTAAAGGCCCTTCAATGTGTAAAAAATCAGTAGTTTATCGTAAGAGGAAACGGCGAAAGAGTAAATGGATTCCTCAATTATTTTCAAAATTTGAAACTTTAATTCAGCTAAATATTTGGAAGGACATACTAGAGCAAATTAGTACAAGAAATTTAACCCTTCAATCATAATATATCTCCCTTGATATCGAAATGAATAACATTAAAGCGTTAACTGAAACAATAGATAAAGATTTAAGTAAACAATGGTCTGTATAAATAGAGCTAAAGAGACAGCTTCTATTATGGGTATAGATGCAGAATTTTCCAAAAAAAGAGGACGGAAAAGGAAGCTTTTGAAGTGGAAAGAGAAATGCCTAAAGTATTAGAAACCGAAGAAACAAAATTCAAAAGTTCAGTTTTTTATATAGTAATCAATAAAATAGTTTCTCAGTTATAATCAAGGTATGAGCAAATGAAAAAACATATGCAATGCATTCGAAGCCATATTAAAAATAAATTCTAATTCTAATGACAACAACGCACCTAAAAAATTAATTGAAAGCTATCTAGATGATTTAAGCCACAATTTCATCAATGAAATTCAGATGTACAAGACCGTTCGCGAAGCTACTTTTTCACATTAACCCAAATTAGAAAATAAAGGTCTTCCACTCCCTTTAAATGATATCTATAGATTAAAATTGCAATCTATTCCCCCAGAACTTGGCATAACTTTAAGAATTTTGTTTTCTCTTCCCATCACTGTGGCTTCTGGTGAAAGGATTCAGTAAACTACCTATAATCAAAAATAATTTACGATCTGCTTTGGGCAAGGAAAAATTTGAATCATCTAAGAATATTTTCAATTGAGGCGATCAACTGGCGTGCAAAATTAGCTTCCTTTTTTGACGGCATCGATAAATTCATTAATTCGAATAGAAGATGTACTGCTCCCTCCTCAGTACTCCAAAAGTTTTCGGAGTTTTGACTAGTCTTCAGCGTCAAAGGTATATTTTAGCATGGGTTTCTTACAATCTTTCTACAGAGATATTTATTATAGTTTTCTGATTATACTTCGATATCCTTATCGAAGTCCTGCTCGATCGGAAGTTAAAAACACAAGCTTAAATTAAAGTAAACACAAACTAGTTTATACTGTTTCTAATTATCACAATTTTCGCATAATTCGTCGTGAATTTATCTTAGCTCTGATGAAGCAATCATGTGCTCCTAGACCAATGTTATTTATTCCTCTGATTCCAATTGTACGCATCTTTCAACCTCAAGTATTACAAGGGTAGCAAAGAAACTGAAAATATCTGTACAGCTTAGGTAGCACAGTGAGCACATGTAGTTACATGAGTGAGCACATGTAGTCTTCTCTCACGAGTCTTCGTTTGAAATTCATTGCATCGAAATTTAAGTTTAGAATTTTAAAAATTATGTTTTTGTTTTAGTCGCGCGCGCGCGCGCGATCCCCCCTCTTAGCACTCAGAAAATTCTCCTTAGTCTCAATTTGGGAATATGGTGACCGTCGTCACTGATCATTCTAAGGAGCATACTCTCGGGGTGATGGAAGTATACATTTTGCTGAATGATTGGTTGAATAACATCTTTTAGTTTGTCACTTGAGGAACAAGAATGCACGTATCGCTTTAAAAACATTCAAACCTCTTTGCAGGAACGATAACACTTTACCACATACCACATGGGTGCATAAGCTTCTAAAATAAATTCTGAAACAATTTTTAAGTTCATTTAAGGATTCACGCACGTAGGCACTCGCCAACAGAAGAGGGGGGGGGGCAATTCAGCTTACGTCTGAAATGGATGAATCCCATCACATATAGTCTTCTCTTACTTCAGATGAATCCCATCACATCTGAAGTGAGAGAAGACTTCATGGGCAATTCAATAAAAGATACTAAGGCTAATACTTTATTTCATGTCACTGAGGATGTGATGGTTTACTTGGTTTACGGTTTCAAAAAGTTAGAGGACACTGATTTAATTGAGCTCGGAATATGTGGGGTCATTTAAATGGTGTCAAAAAGCTCATTAAAGATGTTCAACCAAAATTATTATTTGTTCATTGTAACAACTATTCCTTGGACTTGTGTCACCAATAAGCATCTAGGACTTTTCACTACTTTTTGAAGGCTTGGGTGCAGGAACAAAAGAATCTGCTGAACTCTTAGGTTTGAAGCTGCCACAGTCATCTCGAAAAAGAAAGCTTCTATGTCGGTATGAATACTCCAGCAATTCTGAAAGTTTCACCCCCGCCAACATCAATAAAACTGTTGGCCTTCGAAAATGCTTGTTTGAAGTGGTTGACACAGTAACCACCAAAATTGAAAAACGATTCCATCAACCAGGAATGGTGAATCTTGTCAAATTAGAAGTGCTTACAGATGCAGCAAAAGAAGAAATTTAAAAAGGTACTTCCTTTCAAGAAAAATTGTGTGTTCATGCAAGTGAATTCGATCTGGAAAAATTGGAACCCCAGTTGGTTCTGTTATCTAGTGTAATAAAAGAAAAGTTTGTGTCAACATTTGATATCTGCCAGAAGTTGGCGGCAGAGTCGAGTGTAATTAGGGAGCTTATGGATGAAGTGTCTAAACTTGTTGAATTAATCTCCATTGCTCCTGCTCAGGCACGTGCCAACAGGGGGGGGGGGGTTAACCCCCCCCCTGTCACTGAGGAGAAGGGGCGAAAGGTATATTTCGCCCCCCCACACAATCAAGGAACATTTTTAAAATTTTAACTTTAAAAGTAACATTAAAACAGTGCCGTTAAAACAACTTTGGTTTCTAATTTCATTTCCTGTCACGATAGTTAAAGCTAACCCCCTTAACACAATTCTCTACAGAGACCAGTCCCCTTACATCCCTCTTTCCTTTCAGTCTTTTCTCCAATAGGTCAATATATCTTCCCATCCCCTTTCACCTTTGAACTCAAGCGAACACTTTTCCTTTCAAATCGCCTGTCTAAGAAAAAATTACTTCTTCGTTTCACTACCTTCTTACCATTGAAAGTACCAAAAAATTAAATTCTTCCTTTGAATGCGTGGAGTAAAGTGGCCCAGTATCGCTTTCTATTGCTTGCTTATCGTTTTTTTTTTTACGACTTCAAAATGGTTCTGTTCTACTCCCAAAATGAATGCACGTGGTGCTCGAACTTGAATGCCACGAGATGACTATCTATTTTCGAAGAAATTGCTGTATAGTGGCTTCACCCCCTAGACCCTTCAGGGCTCGAACATGTCTTTGACGGGCAAACGATTCCGCGATCACCTTTCTTTTGGGTGCCCACTTGGACAGTTTCGAAAAAAACGATTGATTTTTATGACCGACTGAGGGATTGGATGTTAGGGTTTTATGGCACTAGGTCCCAAAGAGTGGACAAGAAGCGCCATACCAACTGACGGAAATGTCGTTTGAAGTTAAGGGCATTCAACAAATCGCAACAAATCTGTCATTGCTTTTATTTTGATTATTTACAATATAGGGTCTTTTAAATTGTCGGCTTTCTTATTTGAAGTAAATACGGGTAACTGCCTAAGAGTGAACTGTCCTGAATTTTTTCCTGATGGATTGTTCAGCCTTTTTACTGGGGGTACAGTTCATACATTTCGGGAGAACTCCCCCCCCCACACACACACATTCAACAAACCTTGTTCCGTCTATGCTCCCCCCCCCGTCTCCAAAACGTTGGCACGTCCCTGCAGTCCTGCTTCTGCAGCTTCAGCCGAACCGAATGAAAACGTATTTGCGCACAAACATGACTCAAAAACGGTTAACACATATCCTACTCCTTAATATTTATGACTCCCACACTGCAAAAATCAATCTGAACTCTTTTGTTAAAGAATTTGTGAGTAGAACTGCTTTGAGAAAAGGTGTATTTGGCATTTAAATAATGTTGCAATAAATTTTTGGCACAAAACTGGTTGTAGGGACGACGACAGCTTGTTACCACCTTACACGAAGAAATAAATTAAAATAAAATCTAAAATCACTTTTATTGTATAAACGTGATGCACAATGAACGAACATAAAAATGAAAGAAAGAAGTGATTGAACAAGTAAATCAGCATATATCTATCAAGTTTGTTGAGCTCGGTTACAGTGCAAGATTGGATTTGCATATTAGACAGTTCTAACTTTCAGTTGGGTACCGCCACACTGGTAAATAAGGAAAAATTAATTCTTGATTAGTTTGTGGCCTCAAGCCTATGATAATTTTGAGTTTCACACTTACCTTAATTTGAAGAATAACATACAGACGATATTATCTTCGTTGTTGTATAAATATCATTAATTTAAACTTCTATTGGTTAAACTCTTATAAATTGCAAGAAATTGGTAAAATTGAAGGTAGAAGTTTACGTTGAGTGCCAATAACAGAGCATTCTGCTTGATGCCTTGTAGTCGCCGCTTTGGAGTAACTCGTTTTTATTGCATTAGCTCGTAAAACAAGTCCCTGCAGGTAACTCATATTCAATTGTATTACTCTCAGAATTAACTTGTAAATGATACCGGAGCTGTATTAGTTACTCAAGTGTCTGTAGCTGCAACAGTGATTCCAAGTGGATAAGTTAAACTCAATGCCGTGAACGGAAATATTCGAAGGTCAAATAATATACACTGGTGAAATAAATTAAGAGAATTTGCATATTTTATCGAATTACATGAAAAGAACTGAACTGAATGTAAAACCACTGCTTCTAGACAAAAATTTAAATTTTGTACGTCAAATACGTAAGCGTACACGTGTGTGTAGACAGAGCCAGTAGAGAAACAGGCTTTATAAGCGCGTGTAAGTTAAGACGCATTTCGTTCGCTAGCACACCTCGGCGAATTTCTTGGTGTTATTTTGCAACAATCGGTTAATTTCAAATTGTAACAGTAAAAATGAGTAACCACCAACGTTTAG
The DNA here is from genome assembly GCA_947359465.1 of Metellina segmentata. Lineage (NCBI taxonomy): Eukaryota > Metazoa > Arthropoda > Arachnida > Araneae > Tetragnathidae > Metellina > Metellina segmentata. The sequence continues at coordinate 116,724,012 of OX375882.1, read as the reverse complement.
ATCATGGAATGAGGTGGCGAATTGTGCTAATATAACTGCTAATTAAAATGACTGGTAAATATATCCGAAGTAGGGCTTTTAAAACAAAGTTTCACTACAACGACGGTCCCTTTCAGTGAAGTCCTTCCATATTAATTAAACGGAACTACTAATTTTTAAGGATTAAAACCTTTTATATTTTGGGATCAAAAATAAGCATTTACAAGTAAAGAACAAGCTTTAAGTAAAAAGACAACGTATTGCTTTTGAGTAACGGCAGCAAACCCCCACTTCTACCCAAATCCTCCCGCGCATTTTTTTCTACCCAGGGGAGAAAACGTCCCTCTCCAACTTGAAGGTCGATGGCCTTAACGGCATCTTGTTAGATCGCCCCCATCTGAATCTAACACTTTCTTTTCCGACATCTCCCTCGGAAAAAAGGCGAGAACGTGTTACGAACACGCCCTGAATAGGGGCTCCTAGCCGCTCACGAAACGTAACCATTACACTTGTAAACCATTTATTTTTTATATTTCTTGAAGACTGAAAAAAAAATCCTTTTATGGTATTCTCAGTATCTTTTATGTGTAGGGTCATTCCACGCAAAATGAGCAAATCGGCTGTGGCTGACACATCACGAAACCCGAATTTATTTTGCATATTTCGGACCATTTTGCCTATTTGGAGTTTTTTGCATGTTCTTTTTAAAAAAAATTGAAAAAATTTATATATATTAGGTAGCCACACCAGGAAGGAGAGTGGGGCACAAAAAAAATGCAAAAAAACTTCCAAAATATTTTTTTTTGAGAATAGATATGACGTATCTCTGTAAAACACCACACACCAAAAATGAGTTACAGTAGTTGCAAGTTTTTACAAATATTTTCCCACAAAAGGTGTTCATGAGCAATAGTTATCTCAACACTGAATATTCATTTTACGGTACATGCATATGGAACAGTTTTTATAGACAACCAACTCTTCAAAATCACTTATCAACTATTGTACATATCTTATAATTTTTATAATTGAGATATTTTGTACTACCCCATGATGCAATCATACATAAATTTTCTGAAAGTTATTACATCAAATTCAACTAGCAAGGATACATAGTTACATTTTTTACATGCATAATAACAAATAAAAACTCCACAGTTCATGTCATCATTTTGATTTATGTGAGGGGGAGAGAAAATGTCAATGTTATAGATGAATTAAAGAATGAATTGAATATTTCCCTCCATACACTAATTATGTCTGAACAATTTTTACTAGGAGCTTTGTTAAAAGGCTCATAAAACTCAAATACATATTTTTCAGTATCAACAAATAACAACACCCAGTGACTATCAAGGTTAATAGGGGGGGGAAATGTTTGCTTTGAGTACAGTACCAATTTGAAAGAATTAAAATTTTTTTTTGCTTTGTGAAAGTGCAGCTGAAGATACGGACTCAATAAACATAAAACGGATTGAATTTTCTATAAGTTTATAAAGAAAAGAATCTACTATTGTATCGTATAGCCATCCCCTTTTAAAGCACTTAGATGCTTGAAATAAAATGCTTTCTTCTAATGTTACATCTACATCTAATGACTTAGGCATAAAATTTGTAGGTTCTATACCATTCACTTTGACTACCATATTTGAAGAATTGGTTTCATCAGTATGATTACATTTAAAAAAATTAGACACAAGACTCTGCAAATTGATTATATTTTAGTTTTATCAGTTCTAGAAACGTATAAAATCCAAAAATTGTTTTACAATTTTTTATGAAAGACAAACTGCAATCTACGAAAACCTTTTAAGTACATTTTGGTCTGCGTCAGTATCCTAGATTTTACTGCTACAAATGTCGACATCATAACTTAGCTCCACCGAAATGGAAAAATTTTGTTTTTTAATCATAGTTACCCAACCAGAAAATCATAAAATGACGGATTGGAATGCGCAGAACTGCTTTAACAAAAGAGATTTTTTCATATATCTTAAGAAAGTATCGATATTTTTTTGCATTGTTCTTGATTAAAATGTGACTGAAGCTGGTGTTTAAGGTAGATAAATTATGTTTGAATATTTTTCGTACAAAACGGATTATAATCTTCTGCACTTTACTAATTAGAAACGTTTCCTAAATTAAATTAATACATTTCGAAGGTAAGTTGCTATATAATGATTATACATGTTTATTGAAGTGTAATAAAAATTAATTAGACAGTTATTGATTTTGTGATAATAAACCAGTATCTATTCAGCCAAAAATCTTTGAAATGGCATTTAAAAGTAGGTTAAAAATTTTATAAAAGATGAGAGGCAAATTCTTTATTCTCCAGAATAATAACATGTTACTGACGTTTAGATACTAGATTCTATTATATTACTACATTTCCATTAGTCAAATTTTGTAGAACTATAATTAAATCCGTAATTCACATTACAATCTGAATGTTGCCGTGGAAGTGTGGGTTTTATGGCGCAAGATCCAGAAAAGGATTGTGGAAGTTTGGAGAGTGGGGTGTCATCTCAGGTGTTGCCTCGCGATCTGACCATGGTTCAAAATTACATTTTGTCCTCGATTCTTTCCCGTTGGGATTGATCCCGGACCGTCGTTAACAGTACGACGCCAATTGAAATACCTACAATCTGAATGCTCAGTCTTTTCAAAAGTGCTGTCAAGCAGTCTAAATCAGGTCTTGATTGTTGCGGTTCTTGCTAAGATCGGATGGAAAAATTGTACAATTAAAATCCATGCATACACCATTCCTTGATATTTTAAATGCAAAACTGGTTGAATGTAGCACTGGGATAAGGATAAGAGTTTTTTGATTAGTGAAAGCCATGTTGAAAACATTCTGAACATTTTTCAATTTGTAAATGTTTAATGCAATTCAAAGTAAACACTATATTCACTGTTCTTTACTCGAGCACTAATTAGTTATTCAGGAGCTTGACAAATTCTTTTATATACCAATTTTTCAAATCAAGGATCGTCTTTTTTAGCATTACTCAAAAAATGTTTTTAGATTTAATAAATTATCTATTCATGTATGAATCCTATTTAATTTTGTTAATTAAATAATTTTTTTTCTATACTGTTGGTAATCTTTTTCAACCATAAAAGGTGTCCCAATTATGCGCCTCTGTGATCGTTATTTTCTTGAAGATACATCCAATATCTGGGTGACATGAGATGAATATGCATTGCTTACAATATAGATTACCATTAACTATTTTATAAAATATAATGGAAACTTCATTAAAAGGTTAAATTTTAGATTGCGTGTATATTTTTTTCCAGATCTTTGAAGACTATTTACCTGTTAGGCTAAAATAATTCTTGTACTCAAATTTGTAAGTTTTTCAAACCATACTGTTTGAATTTTACATATAAACCTAGCAAAGGGATGTGTACAGGAAATGCTTTAATTTTATAAATTAAAATTATTTTTCATAAAAATTTTAAAATATGACACTAGAAAATATTCTTTACTATAATAAATGAATAGGCCGTATGTCACCATCTATTGATTTTCACAGAAAATGTGAAGATACCTGTTTTTCTTTCCTTGTAAGAACTGCGTTTCGTGTAATACTGTGTGTTGATCCTTTAAATGACAAAAATCCTATTCAAGGGAATTTAAATCGATTTAAAAAAAAAAGGTGTTCTTCTGAATACTTAAAGTGGTTACTTTTTTAATACAGCAAAATAAATAAAACATTTTTAAGTGCACATTGTGTTTAAAAATTTAAGTTTTTTTTTAGTTTCTGCTTAGAACCACATTATGTATATTGTAAATCTACTAACCATTCCTTTATACATTTTACACTTCTATGCCAAAAAATATAAAAATGAAAGTAATGAATCAATAATATTAAGAGCAGCTGTTAAAATGAAAATTGTTGAGAAAAAAAATTCCTTAACATTAATGTTGGTATTAAATTTCTTTTGGGTTGATTTTTTATTCTGCAAGGGCCATGCAGTTTTGGGAGTTTTGCAAAGTTCATCATCACTTCTAAGGATGTACAAGATTAAATTCACTTTGGACTAAATAATAAAGCACATATTAACATTTTATTGCTACTTTTTTTAGCCATAACATCTTTTAATACCCAAATTACTTTCACTGAAGAGCCTCCATCCTGGAATCCAGATTTGTGTATTCTATTTTACCATGTTAAGTACCCAAGCTATTTGAATATAATTTAAAAAATTAAGAACTTTATTGTATCTGCTCTTTAGCTCTGTTTCAAAAATCTTTGAACAAAAATACCAGAAATGTGCTTTAATGATTAATTACTTAGACAATAGATCTTGCTTGGAATTTAAAATTTTATTTTAGTGTTGTGTTTGTATGGTGCAAGGACCAAATTTAATCATACATCACCAGGCATACAATATCAAGTAATGGATAGATACACAACCATAGTTTTACGTACACGAGAGAAATACATCCAGGAAGGCATTGAACTTGTGCCGCCTATAACTTGGAGGTTTATATGACAGTGGACATACCCACAACCTTAGTGTCGTGGGAATAAATTATTGAAAAAAAAATACTAGCCCAAAGAATAAAAATTGACAAATATATCCGAAATATTCTCCAAAAATAAAAAGCGTATATAGTATAATATACATTTGAAATCCACAATGCAAATTAACAGAAAGAAAATTCAGTGACTAACAGATAGTTGGGAGTAGAGGCTAAAATGGGAAATACAGGTTTTTCAAGCAAAATAAATTCTTGATAATTCATAACATGTATCAAGGCATTTGGGCTCATATTTAGTCAAAGCATTCTTTTTTTCACCTAAAAAGAACCCACAATTAAGGAATTTATTGAGATATTTTAAACATATTTAACTAATCAGCAGAAGCATTTACAACAGCAAGAAAATTTTCATTTTTGTGGTGTTTGCAAAGGCTGCAAAAAAAATTAATTAAAGAAACATACATCACATCTGTTAGAAAAAGGAGTGATTTTTAAACAAATAGTCTCAATTAATTTTGCTAGTTAGCATTAAAAAGAATCCAGCTCAATGGAACTTTCATAGGTATTCAAGATTAAAATATGTGATTGAACGGATATCTTCACTGCCCACTAAAAAGTGAATTTGGTTGAGTAGCATTTAAAAACAAGCAAACTCAACACGATTCACCATTTAGCACACACATAGCAGACAAACAATGGAACACTCCATAAAAAACAATCAAATATGCGAGTAGTTGAATATGTCACATCTGTGAAACATAACAGACTACAACCTAGGCCCAATACAGAAGGGAAAGATGTCAGACGTTTGATTTTTTTGGGTGCAGGCCATATTTGGCCTATCTGCAATACACACAAGATATACATCAAGTAATAAACATGCATACAGTGAAATTTTTACCGACACAGATGAGAGAAATCACACATGCACTGCCTACAACTCACAGGCTTCTAGTGCAGTGGGCAACACCAGAAACATAAATCGTGTTTTCTTTTAATATGCAAGTAAAATAAGCAATCGGAACAGGAATTTTATCTGCCCACCCAAAAGTAAATTCCATTGGGTAGCATTTAAAAACAAGCTAACTCAACGCAATTCACCATTTAGCATAGCAAATGAACAATACAACACACAAAGGGAAATAAAGGAATGAAATAGGTAAAATAGGCACCTGACCGAGAAATTTCATCTGCCCGCCAAAAAGTAAATTCCGTTTTGTAGCACTTAAAATCAAGCTAACTCAACGTTATTTACCATTTGGCACAGCAAGTGAGCAAAACATTTTAAAACGGGATATAAAAATGAAGGGAAAATAAACAAAAATGATGAGCCTTCATCTCACGGTCAACAAATATATTCTGTTGGATAGCATTGAAATACAAACTAACTTAACGGAACAAAACAATTTGCGAAGCAAATGTAAGTGAAACAAAATGTCTAATTAGCAAGTGAACAATACATTTCAAAACGGGATATAAAATTTAGGGAAAATAAGCAAATAAAGAGCTTTCATATGCCCGCCAAAAAGTACATTCCGTTGGATAACATTTAAATACAAGCTAACCCAACGGAATAACATAATTTGCGAAACAAATGTATGGGAAAGAAAATCTTCAATTTCAAATGAATATATTATTGCTTACACAAATTTGGCTTCTAAATGAAAGAACGTTAGTTCGGCAGAAAAATTACCACAGCCCACTCTCCATCTCCTTCCTTCGATAAATGCAAATGGCAAATGCTTCGACAATTTCATATAATCATTCGTTTAAAAACATCGATCCAACAAATGAGGCCGCCAAAATTAAAAGCGCCAAAAGGACAAAAAGGAAAAAAAACAACACAAAAGTAGAGTAACCCGGTGCAACGAGAAAGAAGTTGCCAAATGAAAATATAGAAACTATGGTCGGTGCACCGGGTAACATTGTACTGAAATGCTTAAGTTTCATAGAAATTGGTTTCAAAGGAGCAACTCTACTTCGAGCTTGCACTAATTGACACGTTGCGACTTGATTGTTTTGAGTTCGTACAAAGATGCACGTTGCATATGCCATCTTGCTGGCATCACAGAACACATGAATGGATACATCGGTGCCAGGTGAAAAATCTTTCAAGAAACATCTAGGTATTTCAATGTCTTTTAGATATTCCAATTGCCTCTTCCATCGGTTAAACTTATTGGCTATCTCAAGAGACAATTCTGTATCCCACGATACTCCAATCTTCCAGCATTCCTGCAACATATGTTTTGGTCCCAGAGTGACCGGACAGGTAAATCCGATTGGATCAAAAATGCGATGAACTGAAGAGAGAATCTTCCTTTTCGTTATCGGTTTTTCATTATCCTCAGAGAAATCTTTAGAATTGACGGACAAAGTATCAACATCTGGTCTCCAATTCAATCCCAAAACAGGAACTTTTCTCTCTTCTATGACTCTATTTTCGGCTGTGTGCTCCCACTATCTAAGGTTGAATTTTGCAGAGCTAAGAAGAATTTTAGACTCCGAAATGAATTTGTCGAGTTCCTCTTTGCTACTCACACTGGAAACACAATTATCAACATAAAACGAGTTCATGAGTTTCTTCGCCGTTTCTTGTAAATGGGCTGGTGCATTTTTAAAATGATATTCTAGCGTTGCACCCAGCAAAAAAGGGCTAGACGAAATTCCAAACACAACCCGTTTATGTTGAAATATCTTGGGATCTTCTTTCTTGCCATTCTCCCACCATAAAAACTTCAGAAATGAACTATCTTGTTCTTGAAGTTAGATTTGCAAAAAAGCTTTTTCAATATCGGCAATTACTCCATACTTACCAAATCTAAATCTATTTATGATGGATGGTATGAGCTCCACGACATTTGGTCCTTTTTTGAGACAATCATTTATGGACGGGGAATTTTTCTCTCTCGCTGAACCGTCAAAAACAGGTCTGACTTTCGTTGTAGAGTTTTCTATGTAAACTGGATGGTAGGGTAAGAAATGTTCGTTATTGCCTTTCTTCTCAAAGTGGATTTCTTCTATAATACCCTCCTCTAACCAGTTATGGAAAACAGCCTGATAGTCCTTCAGTTTTTCTGCCTTTTCTAGGGATTTGACGCAATTTTTCAGCCTTTTTTCAGCCATGTTCCTACAGTTCAACAAAGGAGGATGATCTTGTATCCATGGAAGACTCACAATGTATCTTCCTTCTTCATCTCTGGAAATATTCTGCAGGAAATGAATTTTTGTAGCTTCTTCAAGTTTCATCCTGGTCTTCTTTTCCCCTGGATCGAGAATTCCAAGAGTATCGAGTCTCCACAGATCGGAAATTTTTGATTCATTAACATGAAGTGATAGGAGTGTGTTTGAAAAATCTTTAGTTTCCGTTTCCTTTGTTTTTCCCATAATAGTCCAACCTAAATGTGTATTCACGGCTGTCAATCCCTATATAATTTGTTTGATTTCACCAGTGAATAATTTTCCTGCTATGTCAGCTCCCAATAACATATGAATTTCATTAGGATCTTTCTCAAAAAGACAATGTTGGTTCATGAAAATGTCACTGAGAAAAATACCATGATCCTTTATTTTGTTTATGCACCGGGAATTCTTCAGTTTAGGAATAGGTGCACATATCTTTTTCTGGTCCATCACTTCAATTTCGCAGGAATAACTCTTGTCAATACTTTTCAATGTCACAGAATATCGTTTATGTCTTACACTTTCCTCCATTCCACCGAAAAGTCCATGAGTAACTATTGCCTCTCCCAAACATTTTAACTTAATTTTATGAGCTATAAATGTAGAAATGTATGACCTTTGGCTACCTGTGTCAATAATAATCCTAATAAAATGATTTGAGCCATTAGCATTGATACTCACAAACAACGTTTGCAGATACACCTCATTAGAACAAGAATGATTTGAGAGAACAGTATTTTCAGTCACTAATGGAGTATCATTATCATTTGAGCAGTAATAATTTGAAAAACACATAATATCAGAATGCCTTTTTTTACAAATAGAACAAGTTATTTTCACTTTACAATCACGAGAAACATGCTTCATTTTTAGACATCTAAAACAGGCACCCCTTTTAGATAAAATAGCCTTTCTTTCAGCCAGGGTTAAACCCATAGCATATTTGCAATCAGAACTTAAGTGGGAATCAGAGCAAAATACACATAATTTATTATCCTTTGCTTCCGAACTCGATAACAAATTAGCAGCTGTTGCGATTCTTTCAAACTTCCTCCCTTCGAATCTCTCAGCGACGGCACCTATTTGTTTTTGTCGAGAGCGATCATGTCGAAGAATCCGAGTATCACAATTGAAATACGATGTTTCACATCGTTCTCGTGAATTTAATTGTTTACTCAAAAATTCGATCAAATTATTCAGAGTAAAATCACCACTGTTGAATTCCTTGTGAAATTCGAGAATCAAATCATGAGGTAACAGTTTCAAGATCATAGGACACAATAAACGTCCATACGTCTCAGATGAAACTCCAAGAGAGTCCAAGCTTCGTATTTGAATTTGACAGCTGTCATAAAGTTTCCGAAATCCTCTAATGTCATTGGACCGTTTAAGTGGTGCGATACGTAACAGGTCATGCATATGTGTATTTATTAGAACATTTTTACGACCGAATCGATCTTCTAACAGTTCTAATGCCTTAAAGTAATTTTCGGACGAAATGTCAAAACCTTCAATAGTACTTAACGCAGAACCTCCTACTTGTGCCTTAAGATAAATAAATTTGTCCACTGGATCTAAAGACTCATTTTTATGAATTGCCGTTTCAAAAGAATTCCAAAACGTGTGCCAGTGACTCACATCTCCATAATATCTAGGAATCGTTATTTTTGGCAATTTCATTCTTACATTCTGGTTGAAGTTCGATCCTTCCACGTTTACATTTACATTTGATTGAAGATTATTGGTAACGGATTGATTTAAAGCACGTAAACGCTTCTCAGCTTTAAACTTCCATACTACGACCTTTTCGCGATACGATTCCGCTGATTTTAATTCTTTGTCTACATCATCAGGTTTCAAAAGGCGTACTAGTTCGTTATCTATTAATTTCAAATCCTCAAAGGTGCTATTTAACTCCTCTAGTGTCTGTTCTATTTCATCTTCGTCTCCTTTCGTTTTTTCTAATATTGTTTCCAATCTCTTACTAATTTTCGTAACGGACGTTAGCAATACGCCACGTTTCTTCTTACAAATTAGTACTAACGGATCTTCGGTCATATTTAATCAATGCTTTCGAATACAAAAGTTCCTCAAGTTCAAAAACGAAGGTTCCGTTAGTTCAAAGACTAAATTCCGTAATTCAAAACGAAAGTTCACTTTAGAATCACTAAAATTCCAGCACTCAGTCAAAAATGTTTGTTCTCTGTCCCGGCAGAGATGCCAGTTGTTGTGTAGAAACAATATCTTTCTAATCGGAAGGAATATGAATTGTCCTACCTCAGTAGTGTCCCGGGTGAGAATCAATCATCCTGACCGTCGAAACATCACTGACAAACAAAGCTGAAACTCAAGAATTCTAAAGGAAAGTCCACAGAAGTACACAAGGAGACGATTTCTTAATTAAAACTTATAATTTTAATATATATATAGAACATTACACTTCTTCACAGGTATAGAATCAAAGTAAACCGCAAGACAATGTTTAAGAGCGACTTTTTTTTAAATAAACTAACTGAATTCTAATTTGTATATTTAATTTTGTTAGGATCGTAGGATTGAAATTATATTGGAGGTTTGCTTTCACCTCACCTGCTCCGTATTTTATTTCTAATTCCATAAAAGCTTTTCAAAACTTAGAACAGGCTCGCATTCGCGACATTACTAATGATTCAATAAAATGACGTTTGTCTTGAATTTCCCACATATTCTGCCACGATGTATCCAGCTTTATAAACGGAATCCATATAATCTAAGGCTACATTCAAGTTAAGCTGCATACTTACGCCTTTGGCCGCCACGTCTGCTCTTTCGTTTAACTGAATACCTACGGATAAAACGAATTAATGTCTCAAAGTTATCTTCCTAAAGAAAAAGTTGTCTAATGCATTCAATGCATATGGGTGGCTATATGTATTAAGGTTCTTTAGGGCATCTGTGCAGCTTTTAGAATCCAAGTATATTATACATTTTTATCATTAGATGAAGTTATATATTAGTTAAGGCTAAAATTATTCAGTTTGTTTCTGACGTAAAAACTGAATAGCAACCATTCAGTTGCCTGTAAATGGTTGCAGTCTAATACGGCCGTAGCACCAGCATGATTTCACTTCTTAGAACCGTCTGTATAAACTCTATTGTATGATAAAAAAAACGTGGTCTGAATATGAAAGGATTGTTGATAATGTAGGCTGGTGTAAGCGACTTTGTCAGTTGGTAAAATCACGAACAGTTATATTCTTTCAGACCAAGGTGGAGGTGCGTTGTGTGAAATACTTACGGCCATATTCACAAGTCTCGAGTAACTCGAGGATCAGTTGATCCGCGAGTAAGAGTTAACTGGAGGATAATCAAGAGCGGTATTCTCAAACGGCGTGTTAAGTGATCCAGGGATTAAAATGAGACGCTCGCTGTGATTGGCTACTACCGTCTCCTCACGATCACGTGATATTGTTTACATTGGTTACAATTCCAGAATCTGCATTCATACTGATAAAACACGTACTTCTCCGTAGAATTGATTCCAAATTGTGAATAAATAGGACTCGTACAGCATTTTAATATGGGTTTTGGAAAATAAATGCAAAGGCATTTAATTTCAAATTGGATTTTTATGGAAACCTAAATTTTGCAAGAATTGTACACAATGTCTTTACAGATGTATGTAATCCGTTTATCTTTGCACTTGTCAGTATGGGTGTGTGTTGGTGGTGTGAAAAGTAACTTGCATTATCAATTTTCTTTCATTCGTAATAAATCAACAGAATAATTTTTATTCTACGATGAATTTTTGTATCCGCCATGGTCGTATTCTACAGTTCCTCTCTCCGGCTCAGTGGACGGAGGTGCAGCCATCTATCTTTTCGCTAAGCTTCTTATCTTGTTTAAGATTACGCAGCTACCTATATTTTCATTTTTCTTTTGAATTTCAATAAAATCATGTTTTAAATTTTCCATTTAAGCAACATGAGGACATGAGCTGCTATGCTGTAGGTGCTTCGTAATGATACGTCCAATCGAGTCGTCGCAAGAATACTGTAATTTAGCATAGAATGAAATGTGTCATCCATTTTGTTTCGCTGAATTTCCTTCTCAAAAAGGTAGTACTGCGCATGCGTAACTCTTAGTCGCGAGTTAACTCGCCGATTTCGTAGGATCAAAATGTAACACCGAACCGGCAGTTTAAACCACGGATCAGGAGTTGTGAATGCGGTTTTTTCGAAAACTCGCGGATTATCGTTGATCCTAGAGTTAACTCGGACTTGTGAATACGGCCGTGAAAGGTCATCAAAATTTAAAGATGTTAAAACATCACGTACTCTAAAACTAAATGAATGGATGAACGAAAGTTTAATTAGTAGTAGCTTCCCAATTTGCTATTAGTTATATTATTAATAGATGCGAAGGATTAGTTTTCATTTTTTATAAAGTATTTAACCTTTAGACTAAGGTCGGTACTGCAGTTATACCATGATCGCGCCAATTAGAATTTATACAACTGTCAGTACATCAGTTGTACCATAAAAGTTATAAGAATCGCGCCAAAAAGAATCTGGCTTGTAATATCTATAGTCGTTGTCAAAATGTTAAGACAGTTTCTGACACCTAAGCTTAAAATTAGGCTCTCTGGTCATAATGTACAAATTCTTTGTACAAGGCTATGTGCGAAATGCCTCAGTTGACCTTCTGAGGCCTTGATGAATTGTGGCCAGAGCTTGGAGAGGAGACCTGGCAGCAGATGCATAAACAACAAATCCACTCAATGGCGGATCAAGTCAAGTGGGGGCCCCAAGCGGTAAAATTTTCGAGGCCCTCAAACTTAAGTTAGAAAGAAAAATTTAAAGAAAACTCGTTAAGTTAATAACTAAAAAGAAAAGTAATAAAAAAATGTCATACCATAACACATCAAATAAATTTATTACAAAAATATTTTTTTTACATGAATTTCCGTCTTTTTTTATATGTTGCAAATTTGTCAATTATTTTGGTAGTGTCAATTGGGTTCTTGCTCTATAAACAGAATGGTGCAAAAATCAATGTCTTATTTTAAATTATCCATCAACTTTTTTATCGTGTTCTTTTTTTTCTTCTTTTGATAAATCCCCCCCCCCCAAAAAAAAAAAAATATTCGAAAAGGCTCCACAACAATTTCTTACGTCTGAGTTGTTTGAGATAATTCTGCCGTGCTGTTATCACATGACATAAAATGAATTGACTATGAATATTTTCTTATTGTAAATTCATGTGTCCGGCTTCTTGTTATCATCAAAACAAATTTCTCTTTTGTTGTCTACGAGTTTGTTCATCTTCTACATTAAATGATAGGCCCTGATGAATAAGTTCCCTCTTTTTCCACTTTTTTTTTCAAATTCTTCCATGATATTATTATCAGCATTCTGTAATGACTTTAGTAAGATAGATCCTTTCAATAGTTCGCATTCAATGTATTGCAGTGATTTACTTGTAGCATTTATTTGTTAGTATTCCAAATAACTGCATTAGGGCGAATTCATATTTCTCCATTTTCTTCAGTCCTTTTTCTTCCTCCACTTTGGTAAATTTTTCTTCTCAATCATACAATTTCAGTTGAAGCCGTATTTATATGTTTCATAGCTAACTAACTGAATCACCCGGCGTTGCTCAGGTTCAAAAGGTTGATTGAAAAGTGAATTAGAATAATCACATTTCTTGCATAGAAAAATGCAATCATTCAAGTTGTACGTAAAATACTGTTTAACATCATTTTAACTTTTTCATATCTTCTACAATCTACTTCGGATGCAAATGTATAACATTTAATTCCTGAATAATACACTCAGGAACATTGAAAATAGCGAAGGAAGAATGATACAATCGCGAAACTTTGCAACTAAGTACAATGAGATCCGATATGCAACTGATCCAAGTTTGGTGCCAATGCGCATGACCCTGCAATGAGGAAGTGGAACCGGCGCATAGTGGAAGATTCCTAAACGTAAACATTCCGACTCTAGGAGGACTTCAGTAAGCGAAGAATGAAAGACATTTCTCTCAGTTAAGCGAATTTGATCAGCATCGGCATGAAAACCGCAAGCTGGTCGACAAGCCATGTTGCTCGCCAGGTCGATCGCTCGGAGTGTGCCGTCAGAGCATATTGAGAGCAATGGACACCTGCTGAATACCGGGTCTGGTGCGGCCAGGACGAGAACAAGGCGAGAGGATCGTGCGGCAAGCCCTCGTGGATCCCACAGTGACTCAGATGTAGGTGTGCCAGTTGTTCCACAAACCATTTCCAGAAGCCTTGCGGAAGCGAATCTGTAATCCAAGCTCCCTTTTCGCGTAAACCTTTAACACCAAAACATAGGCGACTCCGTCTACAGCGATGCCATGCCAGAGCGACGTGGTGTTCAGTGATGAATCCCGGATCGTTTTTGGGACAGATGATAACAGGGGTGTAGAGGAACCCTGGTGAACGGTACAATTCCACCCACGCTGTCGCGCGACACACTGCCCGCACAGCAGGCGTAATGGTCTGGGAGCCATAGCCTATTATAGCCTGTCCACTGTAATTTTGGTACCTGGAACCTTAACGGGCCAGCGTTATTTTGATGACATTCTTCCACCTCACGTGGGACCTTTCCTAAATGGTCTTGCTCTTGCACGGGCAATTTTCCAGCAAGATAATGCAGCTCGAGTTGCTCAAGACTTCCTACGTCATGTTCAGACTCTTCCATGGCCAGTCTGCTCCCCGGACTTGTCCCCTTTAGAGCATGTGCGGGACCAACTGAAACGCCAGATGCCGCCGTGTCACTCTGTATATGATTTGGAGGTGGTTGTTGAAGATTTTTGAGCCATCTGCCTCAGGTCACCATCAGACATCTAATCAACTCAATGCCGGACCGTGTTGCGGCATGTATTACAGCAGAAGGCAGAAGTATTGTAGTTGCACTGTATTTGTATAATTGTACCCACTGTATTTTTTTAATTGTCTTGATTTTGGGATCAAGTGAATCTCTCATCTGTGTATCATTACGTATATTAAATTTCATTTCAATCCGATGCTCCCTTCTTGGTGCGCTATTTTCAATCTTCCTGAGTGTATATTGCAATAAACAAAAGACTAAGACATATACAAACGAAATTCCGATGAAAAAATACAGATTCTGAAAAACGAAAGATGTGCAGTGTCGAATTTCGACTTCCTGAGCTGAAATAGAGCCATTCGAAAAAGACATTAGAATATTGATAACTAGCCACTGCGTGGCAAGCCCGGCGTTGTCCGTGCCCCTTGGTGTAAGGTAATAAGCTGGATTAAAATTTTCCGCAGATTTCAAATCCGTTGAAATTTTTACTCTGTCTTTAGGCCACGTTCACATGGAGTTTTTCTAACGCGCGTTACAACGCGCGTTTTAGAAAAGTCCATGTGAACACCCATTTGAGCGTTTTGCAAGGTCGGCTTTTCTTAAGCATTAAAATGTGTTTTTTATTCCTCCAATTCAAATTTCTATCTTTGCGGTGGTTGAAGATAGAGTGAAAATTTCAACATATTTCAAATCTGCGTAAAATTCTATGCCAGATTGATACCAAAAACAAAATGTTCTTCCTTATAAAAATAAATTTTCTGTGGTAAAAACTAATCTTTTTACGAAACGTATTTGGCTTGGACTTCTTTTCGGGTCGAAAAAGTGGTGTGAAGCAGAAGGGAAAAATTGACGCTGGAAAATTTGAAATCACGTAAACGTAGGATTCGTGCTTATCCACTCGGATCGTAAATATGTCATTTCCATCATGGAAGCTGAACAAGTAGCTTATCTTTGGTTTTTGTATCGTCTCTATAAGCGACAATTCAAAAAACAAAGGAGATATTGGGTACATCCAATTTTTGTGACAAATTAACACACGGGAGGTTTACGACTTTGTATCCTAAACTGAGGGAGTACGAACCAAAGTTTTTTAAATATTTTAGAATGTCGTTAAAATTGTTTGATGATTTGCTGGAGGGGGGGGGGAGATATAAGGGATATCTCCTCATGTGAGAACGTTGTCAGGGATGCCATTTCACGGGAAGAAAAACTAGTTATAACGTTGATACATAATTTAGGTATAGTATTGTTTGTATGACTGAAAAGGAATGTTTAATTTAGAGAGGTTCGAATTTTCAAAAATTAAATTGAAATATTTAATTTTCTTTTTGTCATGGAAGTATATTTTCATCATTCAAAATTTTATATCCTTACTTGTTCAAGTTTTTGTGTTCCCCAGGTCATTTAAAAAGCTACGATTTCCCTGCCAGCTATGCTATATTACAATAGGAGAAAACTCCTAATTATTTTTTCTCTAATTAGGAAATACAATTCGAAAAAATGAATAGCAAGGTTCCTGTGTTGTTGGATCTTCCCGATTTACGTATCTGTATTTTCGTTTGGAATAAGTTTTTATTTTCTAAATTCTATTTTAGGTAATTTACATTATTTTTAAATTTACCTTCATAAACAAAGAATAATTTTTTATACCTTAAACTAATGTAATAAATTTTTACACCAATACGTGTTTTTCCTATTGTATTATTTGTAAACAATATTTGCACTTCTGACATCAAACTAAATATTTTTGCGTTTACTCTAAAACTTATCTTAATTTTCTTCAAATAAATAAGCGTATTTTTTTTATACTCCACAGTTTAAACAAAGTGAATTGTTTTGATGGTGTAGCATCGAAATACAGAAGTATGATATATAAGGATCACATCACACATATTATTTAAATTACTACAGTGTATGTAATTTGTAAACATATTTTCAACATTTAAAAACTTTCTATTTGTGTTTCTCTATATTAATTTTTTCTGAATGTCTTCTGAAAGAACTAAAAATTAATGTGTGATTATGCGTAGGAGAGAAAGATTGCTTTTAAATCGAAAGAAAACTTTAGGATGAGGTCTCCCTTAAATAGTTACTTTTAAAAATCTAAATTAAATTTTACTGATTACTTCATATTAAATGCACGTAACTTTAAAAAAAAAAGGTCAAATGTTAGTAACAAATAAAAATTTTATTCACAATTTGGTGAAAATATGCTAATGAAGCTACAGAAATTTTTTTGGAATAATCAAATGCAAGTTTTGAAGATCAGAGCATGGTCATTTATGGCGCCAAAAACTAACCGATGAGTCATGTAACGAGTGTGACTGAATGTTCCAGCAAAATAGAATCGAAAACAAGGACATAATGAATATAATTACTAAACTCAATAATGATAAAATTGTTCTAAAAATGTCGTGAAGTGGCATACACTCGAACTAATAAAATATCTGGAAATTAAAAATCGACTTACCATCTTCATGAAAATATGATATAAAAATTGCTTTAAACGTAGTAGCATTAAGGATAATAATAAGATTGAGTGGAGGATCTGAAATGAACAAAGACCGTCGTGTACAAAGGGGGCTGGTACACGTTAAATCTGTAATGGCCTCAAATGTCATCACGGTGGCGTGGTGTGGAAACTTAAACGAACCGTCTTCGGTATACGTTATCTCAAAACTAAAATTACATATTATTCCCCTTTGTTGGAAACTATCTTCAAAACACGGAATGATTAAATTTGCATCCTATTTTTAATGGTATTAAATACAAAGCAGTAAATTAAGGCAACTAAGTACTCCATTTAAGATATATCTTTTCTATAAAACGAGATAAATAGTTCTTTTTGTGTTCGTAATAATTATCTTCGTCAAATGCTTCCAAATTCAAATAGCAAAAATATAAAAGTTACAATTGAAAAATTATTTATTTAAAGAAACTCACATTTAAGGTATCGATCTGGAATAGAATTTTCAGCAGATTTCAAATCCGTTGAAATTTTTACTGTACCTTTAACGATCGCGAATATAGAAACTTCAACTAGGGAATTAAAAACGCCCTAACGCCAGTCAAAACGCGTGACATGTGAACAAGCGTACCAAATTCCTATGTATCTCGAGCATCAGCGGAAGCGCTCGAATTATCGGTTCCCCGCGGAAGCAATAAAAACGCCCGATTCATCAGTTTCCTGCATGTGAACGCTCCAGTAGAACTCTATGTATTTTGGCTACCGCGTTTTGTGTCAACATCAAACGCGCGTTAGATTTCGCCTCATGTGAACGGGGCCAATTTTACGAAAAAAACCCAATCAATCCGTCAATAATATGTTTTTTATTTCTTACTCTCATTCGCCGAAAAGGCAAATGTAATTTTTTTTTAACGCGAAGGGAAAGAGTCACAATTTTTTGCGAAAATATAAAAAAAGGTCACGTGGGGGAGAAAAGCTCATTTTAGGGGGTTTCTACTTTCGTCCGGACGCGTTGGAAAAAGCAGGTAGAGAATAAAATTATTAAATTCATTTAAAAATCTTCTAGATTGAATTCTAAAATTCGCCGCAACCCAACAATTGCAAACAAATCGAACTACCTGTGTGCCAAATCTCAATGCTGTAAGTGCCAAAGAATGGTCAGGATTTTGCGGCCACGAAAAAAACAAACAGACAAACACTTCCTTGTATCTCGAGATTTTATAGAGATGATGTATGGAAATTTAGCAATGCTCAAATATGACCACGTTTCCCTGTGTTAACTCAAATACATGAACACTGGATTCAAATTTATAAAATAAAACATGAATTCTAGTAGGCCAGATCTTAAATAGCCAAATTACGCTTTTATGAGCAGAGTTTTTCGTTTGGGCTTTTCGTGTTCCACTACAAAATGTAAGTTATTAAAAATTAAATATTTTAATTATTACTAGCACGGCGTTCCTTGCTTTTTGAGAAAAACGCGTGTCAGAAATAAGAACCACTGTATCCTTTCAGTTTCCTGTAGAACGTGTTTCCTTGTCCATATCCCCCCCATTTATTAGAAGAAAAAAACTTTAGATTTAAAAATTTAAGCCTCAATAAGAGAGGCACTTTTACTGTGTGCCAATTTTTCTTGATTGATACAGATTGGTGTGAAGATAGGAAAGTAATAGCCTATGTTTTCAGCAGTGTTCTAAATTCCCAATTGGGTTGATCAAACGGTGTATATATATGTATGCTCCTTCCATATAGCTGCAAAGGGTGAGAAAGTACACATATCAGTCTGCTATTAGCAGTGATAGAAGTCGGATACGAAATATATTTCAGTGTTAAAATTGCGTTATGGCTGACCTCTCTGATTTCGAAAGAGGCATGATTAATGTGTTCCCCCGTCTTGCTGGAGCCTCAGTAACGATAACGGCCACCCTTCTATTTGTTGGGAGAAGTACAGTGTCAACTGTAATGTCAGCATATTTGAAACAGGGGAAAACATCTAAAAAGCACAACAGTGGTCGAAAATCGAAGCTGAATGACAGAGACAGAAAGGTTTTTTGAAGCGGATTGTGGCAAAAAATAAATAAAAAAAAAAACATGACAACAACATCCCAGATAACATCTGAGATGAACACACATCTACAGGAAGCAGTTTCATCAAAAACTATCCGACGTGAACTGCATATATTCATGGTAGAGCGGCTATTTCAAAACCATTGATTACACCATGCAATGCCTTGAAGCGACGAATAGGGTGTCGCGAGCATAAAAATAGGACACAACAACAGTGGGAGAATGTAATATGGTCAGACGAATCGTCGTTCACACTATTCCCGACAAATGGACGTATTTACGTTTGGAGAAGCCTATCAAGTTGACTGTCTTCGGCATACGGTTAAGAGGGACCGGGAAAGCAAAATTCGACTAAAAAGTCAATTTCTATTTTATTACTCATTTATATCGTTCAAAATCTCCTCTTTCCAATGATATATCACACTAGGTAATAGAATAAGAGTAAGTTTGAAAATTATGCGCGCTTCCAATAAGCACTTCACATCCTTTCAAATGTAAACAAAAAAATGTAAACATCCACGGCCTTTCAAATGTAAACAAACCGTTTGTGGACATTTCTAATCTTTGTTGCACAACAATGTATATTATATTTTTTACTTTACTTTACGCAAATTATTTTCGGTAATCTGGTAACAGTTAACTGTAATCATTTAGTTTGTTTCTAACTATTTGGATTAATTTTCCCATGCGATATAAGTTGTTAGCACTTTCTGAGACATGACATTTGATCTATTATGGTAATAAGAATAAATGTTGGTTTTCTGCATAATATGCAACAATCTGTCTGGGCAGAATATTTTTATTTACTGTCAAGTAACTTAAATCCAAATCACGGTCTTTGTCCAGTTGGGAATGAAAGCTGGTGGAAATTTCAACGTGCTGTAGCTAAAAGTGATGTGTATTACCATGATAAACACACGCATATTGCTTTGCCTTATATTGCCTATATTATGGAGGCAATTCAATCAAATTTCAGAGACTTGGCGAATCCAGAATTGTTGAAAAAATATGTTCACGGAAAGACTCAAAACCCAAATGAATCGGTGAGCAATGTTATTTGGACTCGTGTTCCAAAAAATAACCATCCAAACTTTAAAACTGGGAGTGTTTGATGCTGCTTCCTGCTGCAACAGTGGAATTATTATAAAGTGCTATACATTATCTAAAATTGAAATCAATCCAGGCTGCCATTGTATACAAATTTTGAGGAAACTGGACTAAGACCCTTGTAACGTCTTGAGAGCATCCAGAATCATTATCGAGAATCGCGGGAGCTCACAACGGGAATCGTTCCCGAAGTCCACCCCCTAGTCCGACTGTGGAGGACGTGACGACTGGAGGAGGCGGGGAAGAGACACCTTGGAAACAGAGGCGCCGCAGACGATTTGTAGAACTTTTATCTTGAGGAGGATGTATTGTATCGGTGATGGACATCGTTTTTAATTATAAAACTGTAGCTGTAACTCTCACTATAAGTATTTTA
The DNA here is from genome assembly GCA_947359465.1 of Metellina segmentata. Lineage (NCBI taxonomy): Eukaryota > Metazoa > Arthropoda > Arachnida > Araneae > Tetragnathidae > Metellina > Metellina segmentata. Next base: position 116,703,499 of record OX375882.1, on the reverse strand, counting down.
ACCAGGAAGTGAGGTACAGACCTGCCTATGGAATGCGTTATATTTTTTAGCTACAGTTGAAGACCGTCTGGAATGTTCGTGTGGGATAGTGACGAGTGGTTATTTTAAAAGGGCCAACTTACCAGAATTTCATTGCAATTGTAAGAATCGGTGCACACCGAAAATGCATTGGTTACAGTTTTGAAACATCCTGTTTCATGTTTTAGTCAACCTGACTTGTTTAGTTTGGAAACGTCCCATTTTCCTTTAAGAAGTCGTCAGACTTTGTGTTTTGAAACAACCTGTTTCAATTGTTAATTTAAGTCGACCCGACTTGTTTAGTTTGGAAACATCCCGTTTTCATTTTCGTTTTACAAGTCGCCAGACTTGAGTGTGTTTTGAAGCATCTTGTTTCAAATTTTGGTTTGTGTTAAGTCAATCCTGACTAGCATTTAAGTCATTCTGACGTAGATATAATATCAGTTCTAATTTTTTTGTGTGTGGTTGTTTTATACCATAGTGTTATTTTAGAAAAATTGATATAGCATTGTGTAATGATCATATTGGAAGAATATTTTGATAACAAGTTGTGTGTATTATACTTAAAAGTTTATTTTTCTAATACAATAATCATTTTTTTAAATTGTTATCATTGGTGAAATCAAATTTGATTTATTTAGAGTGAAATTTTGTCGACCATTTTGGAAAAATTATAATTTTGCTTTAGTATAGAGGCATTGCACTGAACAGTTGTCGTTACATATAAATACGAAAGTGCTTTTAAAATACGATAGTATCAAGTTTTATGTTTAATTATCATTTGAATGTGCTATTATCATTTGGTAATTTATTTGAGCAAGCATGGAATTTAATTACTTCCTTTAAAAGAATGTATAACAAAGTACTGTGAAAATGCAATGAAATACATTTGGTTCCTTATCCTGATTCAAATCGAAAGTAGAATTGATTTGTTTTATCTGAGTTAATCGATAGTATTTGATAACATAATAGTATTATTTTAATAACTGATTTTCAGTGTTTTGTGTATTCTATTTTGTGTGCTTTAAGAGTGTGGATTCTAGGTTATTTTAGAATTGTGTATCCTAAAGAGTTGTTAAATAATTGTATGACGTAGTAATTATTTCATTGTGTTTACACTGGGAGAGCTAGAAAGGAGGAGGTGAAATTTTTGGCAATTGAATTGGGAGAAGAGGTTTCTCCAGATGCTAAAATGATTCACTTGAAAAAAAAATAATAGAGGGTTCTAAATTATACGATGCAAAACGTGTGGAAGATTTAATGATATATCTTATTAATGAAAGAAAGGAACGAGAGGAAGCTGGACGAAGGTTGAAAGAAGCTGTTTGGAGGCAGGAAAGTGCTGAAAGGGCGTGTGAATTTATACGACGGAGATGGGCTCGTATAGAAGCGGAAGGGAAGTTTGGAGGAATGAAAAGATTTTGAGAAGAAGAGGAGTGGGAACTAGCTGGTGAGAGACTGAAAACTGCTCGAGAAGAGACAGAAAAGAGAAAATGTGAGTATGAAACCAAATTACACGAATTTTAAATGCTGAAGGAAAAGAGGTTAGAAAGAAAAAAAAACAAGAGGAAGAAAAAAAGGAAGAAGTAATTTCAGTTCCAGAGTTTGAAGCTGAGATAGATATTGACGAAGTCGATTTGTTTTCTTTCCCGCCAAATGAGATGGAATCTTGTGAAGGACTTGAACTTCTGAAAATTGATTCCCAAACGTTCGTTGAAATGCAGAAGGAGAAGAGTTTAGAAAGAAAAAAACAAGAGGAAAGAGAAGCCGTTGACAACACTCCAATCTGTTTGCCTTTAGCAGAGGTGGAGCTACAAGGAATGTTCGGGCATGTAGTAACCAAAGTCGTGGTTGCCTGTAATCCCTCTGACAAAGAAATACATTTGTTGGGGAATGGAACTGCTACATTTCTAGAAAAGATGAAGGTGGATGATGTGCCATATCAGGTGAGCACCATTCAACCACATGCTCAGAGACAAATGGCTCAACAAGTGGAAGAAAGAAAAAAGACGAAAAAGAAAGGAAAGAAGTTATTAATTATTATTTGGAATTCGTTGACTGCAGAGACGCCAGTGATGATGAAATAGAAGAAATACAGGATATACTTAAGGGTTCTGGGAGAAATGGTTGCATGGAACTGCCATGGGAAATGGAATAGACCGAAAATTGCGTTGAGGCTTCTTCAGAAATTGAAGATGAAGATGAAACTGATCCCTCAACGATTCTAATAGGCAACATCGGCCTAGGAATTGTGACTGGCATGTCTTACATTTTGTTGCAGCACAAACTAACTTGTGTTTGCCTGTCGCTCCACCTTCACCTAAGGGAGTTCACACACTTGTTATACTACCCACAACTGCAGATCCTTACAGAAATGCACTGCACATTGTCTCTCAAGCTATACCTTATTTATCTTCCGATATCCACATGCGTGTACCGCTTTTCTCTTGTCCTCAGCCTAGAACTAGAGAAGCAAGCTACGGGCAATTTGTGCCCATGGTTCCAACTGGACGCAAGAAATTCGTTCGACTAATTGCAAATGAATCGAATCAGAATAACAAGGTGACTGCCAAAAAGTAATTCCACAGACACAAGAAAAAAACTCTCAAACTCGGAGTACGCAGGTGTTTTAGAATTAAAAGCGTTGATTCTTACCATAGGGAAACTGTCATGAGTGAAGCCTTTCCCCTTCATGGTTACTCACCTAGCACACACACACTCTTAATTAAATGTAATTAAGTAATTATGTCTTAGGTATCTTTTATTTTTGTTTTATATTATTTATATAATTTCTTTCATTCAATTTTGTTGTGTAAAAATTGTGTCAGTACCCTGAATTTGATGATGCCCTGATTCAGTCTGGTAGGTTGGTACTGGCCCCCTTGTGTCAGCACTTATGCTCATTACTTTTCATTCTCTTTTAGGGACTTTTCTTCGATCGAGATCTGCAGAAAAGTTTTCCTGGAGGGGAGAAGTCTGTAACGTCTTGAGAGCATCCAGAATCATTATCGAGAATCGTGGGAGCTCACAACGGGAATCGTTTCCGAAGTCCACCCCCTGGTTCGACTGCGGAAGTGACGACTGGAGGAGGCGGGCTGGGAAGAGACACCTTGGAAACAGAGGCTTTTTCTAGCCGCAGACGATTTGTAGAACTTTTATCTTGAGGAGGCTGTATTGTATCGGTGATGGACATCGTCTTTAATTATAAAACTGTAGGTGTACAATTGTGTAAATATTAACTCTCAATATAAGTATTTTAACCAGGAAGTGGTTTTACTTTTTCGTCGATACGGTACACCATGTTATCGATGAAGAGCGAAAACTCTCCGAATACAGTAAAATAGCCAGCCAGAGAAAGAAAAGTATTAAAAAAAAATTGAAGATATATGTATTAAAAATGAAAGGGATCACCCTTTCTATAAATCAGGATTTCATTAAAGTTAGACGTAAAATTATTTAGAAAAATTCATTTGAAATGTTTAAATCCATATTTCTCAAAACTTAGATTTTTAAGGTTCATGCCCCATTTTCTCAGAATCTACTGAACATAATGACTTCATATTTTTATGACATATTTGTGTTAGATCTCTAAAAATTTTAACATGGGCATTTTTTGATTTTTTGAAAAAAATGTTTAAATAAAAAAAAGTGAGCTGTTAAAGTTTGTAAAACATATCAGTCTAACCAGCATAAAATTTTTTTGTTGATTACTATTCTAGTTATTGAGAGTAATTTCGTGAATTTAACATGGAGGAGATAGGTCTTTCCCCTTGCATGGCGGCGGTTCAGTGATGATCTGGGGTGCGATATCACATCGTGGTCCTCGCCCATTTGTTGTTCTGAATGGCCGTGTTACAGGAGAGGATTATGTCAGGCTGCTTCACCCAATGGTGCAAACTGTGTTTCCTGATAAACGACCAGTCTTCCAAGATGATAATGCCCCCATTCACACCTGTGGAATTGCCTGGTTTTCTGAACATTTCCGATGAAATAGAGCACCTCATCTGGCCCCCTCAGTCCCCTGATCTCAATGTAATTGAACCTTTGTGGGGTATTTTGGAAAACAAGCTGCGCAGTCGATTCCCCCTTCCAAGGACACTTTCAGAATTAGGGACTTTTTTGCAATTTGAATGGGAACGTATCACTCAGAATGTTGCACGTGACTTGTATTTGTCAATTCCACGTCGGATACAAGCTGTAATTCATGCAAAAGGAGGACCAACGGCCTATTAATAAAAAAAAATCCTTTTTTCACAGGTGTTCACATTATTTTGTCCAACCCCTGTAGATACAGTATCTGCACAACTTTCATCGAACCCTAATGAAAATACATTTTAAGACCTCGGGGCCCCTTCGGTATTCCGGGTCCCTACGAGGCCGCTTAGTCCGCTTACCGCTCAATCCGCCACTGGTATAAACCTGTAAAATATTTATTTTTCAGTCATTTTTCCAAGCAATTAATAATTTTGATTGCATATACTACTCCTCAGTTTACTGAATGAAATCATTTTCAGATATGTTCTCCAAAGAAATTTGGATTGAAATGTAATTGGGGAACAAATTACATTCTACAACTGAGTTCCACAAATCTGACATGACACTTTCTCATGAGGTAATATAAATTGGTATGGTCGAGGATGCTTTTTTATCATGCTTAACACATTAGCTTCATTTAAATCATACTAATGTATCAACAAAAAGAGTAACTGCCTACAAAACCAAAACTAATCACTCAATACTCCCTTAATGAAAAAACCATACTCCTTAATTTATTTCAAGTAATGCTTCCCCCAAATCAAAATGAATAAAACAAACTCCTTAAATTTATCTGATAGAAGTACAAGAAAGGTTAGTTGTAAAATACAATATAATCAACCCAATTAATAATCATATTGTTAACTCAGCAAAAAATTAATTGAACTATCATTTATACAAGATTATTATTATTATTTATACAAACTAGATCGAATTATGAATTGCTTTAACTGTATAAATTTGAACACAATTAAATAATCAAACACAATGAGCGAAATTTTAAATTTTGTATGAAGATAAATATTACATTTAAGGATTTTAGTTTGCAAACCATAAAATATATGGCAGATCAAGAAATGCAACCGCAATGTTTTAAAATCAAGTTAACGACAAAATACAAAAGAAATGACCTGAGAAATGTTGCAAAATTAGAAGCCAAAACATGCTAAGATATTCGAATCAAGGTGATGAAAAATTAACTAAATGCCGAGAGATTAGCCAGAGCAGGAATCCTAATGTAATGAAACAGCAGGAAAGAAGATAATTTAAAACGGATCATACACCCAAGTAAAACGATAAGAAAATATTGTTTATATCTTCTAGAAATGGAACGTAACGCCGAAAAAATAATGGATTATGGACCAAGATTTGACGGAGGAAAAACCCTAATGTTAAATTTACGCATGCAAAGATTTTCCCCATTTGCACGAATATCCTTCCCTAAAGTATTCCTCCCCCCCCCATTCCACGCAAATTGAGCAAATCGCTGTGGCTGACGCATCACCGATTTTAATGAAAATTAATTCTTATATATATCACATATAGTAAGGAGGAACTGCCAAATATTAGGTGTCCAAGATGTATAGATATGTAGGTCGGTGTCTAGGGGGTATGAATTTACTGCTTAAAATGACAACGAACTTCTTAAAAAAACAACAAAACATTTATTCACAATTATATAGTTTAGAGGGGGGGGGAATTACTACAACAGATATTTACATACAACGTTATTATCTTACATACTTCCGTTTTTTTCTCTCTCTCTCCCTTTTGGCGCCCCATCACAACAAGCGACGCAGCCGAAAAAAGCGTCTTTCTAACATGGACGTTAATGGCGATCTCCCCTATTCTAAAAGGAACATTCTTATCGCAAGAGCGCGCCAAAAGGGAAGTGTTAATACAGGATTAGTAGCTCCATCTATCGCTAGATAGAGCAACTGGCTAACTAAATCCTACAATCGGCCATCCTGAAAATATCACTGGCCTCAGTCATGATCTAATATTTTGTGAACACACAAACGCTTACTTAATTAACTCTAAAAGAATAGAAAAATCCAAATACAACAATGAAAATATAGCATACTGTTGACATGACCTTTACATTGAGAAAATCTAAATACCATTAAGAATATAAAAATAAATTTAACCTAAACATCTTTTGTGTTTAGTCAGTTGAAAAATATTTCATCAGGTCCGCTGACGTGGTTGTCACATTTGGACCAGGACTATCATCAATTTTCTCAACTTCGTATCTATCTCTAGGATTTACTCTGGTTACGCGATATGGACCAAGGTATTTAGCCGGCCTCAGTTTCAATCCGGTACCAAATTGTGTTCTCTGGATCGCGACTAAGTCACCTATTCGCTTTTTATCATAAGTCCTTTTATTCTCAGATTGGATCTTCTGAATGTTTTTCTTCGCATCTTGTCTCAGGAAATTTCTTTGTTCATGAAGCTCCTCCATCATCTCTTCAATTAACAGGTCTTTAACTATTGTGTCTTCTTTATTTCTCATTTTGGCACTTGTTAGTAGTTCAAAAGGTGACCACTTGGTACTTCGGTAGACTGGTAGGTCATCCTTCAAGATAGTTTTCATCGAAACATTAGTGGTTTCTGTTTTTTCTGGCTTGTCCTCGGAAACTATTTCTGCCAGCTCATTCCTGACTTGAGCATCTCGAATGTGGTTCAATTCCACTTCTTCAGTATTCAGTTGGGATATCTGTCCACACCAGGCTCTTGTCTCATATTTAGAAAATTCTACACCATCATTGGTAAATTTCAAGGAGGCTTGCTCCAAAATATCGGAACCTATGACTGCTTGGAAACTCAACTGTGACTTAGGCACCACAAGCCAAACCAAAGAATAATTATTGTCATCTAAGACGAAACTTAGTTCAAAAGAGCCTTTGTTAATTGGTATAGAGGTTAATTGATAAAAAGTTCACCAGAACTAGATACCTTTTGTGTTATTGAGTTAAAGAATAACTACATTCGTTTCGGTAATGCACGTATGTAAATGCTATTTATGTGTACTATTGTATTAATATATGCAAATTTTGACTAGCACACCAGGTGTTAATTAGATTAATGGTTAATTGAGAAACAGTTCATCAGAACTAAATACTTTTTGTGTTATTGGGTTAGAGAATAACTATTTCGTTTTGGTAAACGGGGATTTCTGCGAATGCTTATTGCTAAGGCGTAAAGTTAATATAAATCATAATTTTAGACTATTTAGAGTGAGGTTTCCAACCCTTTTTTTTTATTTCTGCATTCTGTGGCGTAAATTTAATTCCTGCGTTAAATTCGTTTGGGATGGCGTATCTCGCGAAAGCAAGGAAGGAGGATTTGAAGGTGTTGGCAGATGAATTGGGGTTAGATGTGTAGCCGCAACACAAAATCCTCGATTTAAAGAAATCAATATTGCACAGCGAAGAATATGAACAGGAGTTTACCGAAAATCTTTTAAACAGTATCATAACAGATCGGAAAAATGCCGAGGAAAGGCGTTTCTTGGCTGAAAGTGAGGAAAAGCGCCTCGCTGCTGAAACTGAGCAAAAGCGCATCGCTGCTTTGTCTGAAGAAAGACGTTTTGTGATGGAACTCGAGAAACGTTCTGCTTTCGAGTTAGAAAAGCTAAGGCTCGAAATGGAAGGTCGTCACAATACAGAAACATCAAATGAAGGGAATTCGAGCAACTCTAAGCACATCTACGATTTACAAAGAGTGATGCAGAAGTTCGATCCTAAAGAAGGAGACATCAGTCTATATCTGGTTCTTTTCGAGAGGCAGGCAGAACATGCTCACATAAAAAGGGAGGACTGGGTGTCACAGCTTTTGGGTTTATTACCCTATGACATTACTCAGTTAATTGCTAGAGAAGAAGCGGCCGTCGCAAATGACTACAGTCACGTGAAAGGGTTATTGCTAAAAAGGTTTAAATTAAGCCCAGAAACCTTCCGATTGAAATTTGTCCAGCTCAAGCGGACTGAAGATAAATCGTGGAGGATAAAAGCCGAAAAGAGTTGCATTTCAACAAACTACGACCTTATATAGCCCGAGTTGAACAGGTGGGGTTGATTTTCGAACAAGATCAGGACTTTGGGGAAATCTTTTATGCCCCTACTCGAAATAAGAGTCAATCTGCAGACGATATTAAGGGTCATATGTTCCAGACTACAGAGGCGTTGTGCGAAGAACAGCGACACCAATTAGTTCAGACCTTGGAAGGGTTTCGAGAAATTTTCAGTGCACGACCTGGCCGAGCCAGAGTTGATGGACATTCAATCAAACTAACTAAAGATTGTGTGCCAAAGAAAATGCATCCCTATCGGTTTCCTATCGCCTTTTACATTAGAAAACTCACCCCATGCCGAACTCGGTGGGCCACTATTGAACGGGAGGCGTATGCTGTTCTAAGGGCGTTGAAAAAATTTGACACTTGGATATTTGGAGCACAAGTCCAAAATGTCTCCGATCATAACCCCCTTACTTATTTGACCCAGGGAATACCACAGGGTGCAAAACTTGCATGTTGGGCTTGGCATAGCAAAGATATAACATGAATATATTGTACAGAAAGGGTAGTAAGCATGGCAATGCAGATGCCTTATCGCGCATCAAAATTGATGAAACCTAGTTTTTTTCCCGCTATATATAAATGTATACATATTTTTTTCTTCTCAAAATTGTAATCTGATTTAGATAATTTTGATAATGTTTTTGTGACATGTGTTATGTATTTTATGTGGGAGTTCATGAATGTTAGTGTAGATATTTTTTTTGAGCTCTCACGCTTCTCTCGAAGGACTGGATATCGTAATGAAGACCAGCTAATTAATTATGACTTTTAGTTATGATTCTAGATGGCGATTGGCAGCAGCATCATCACTTATGACTTAAGTGATGGATGTGCTTCCCCGGAGGGACATGTAAGGTTCGCCATCTCGCATCTTACAAGAAGTGAAACGCCAAGTTGGCAACCCTACATAGAAAACGCCAAGCTGGCAACCTAAGAACAAAGCTTTTTCAATTAAAAGAAACGTCCACAAGATTTCAAGCCGAGGAAGTGCGGCAAAAGCCAATTAAAAAAGTCAGAGCAATAAATAGTTACCGAGACAACTAAAAGATAAAATCCATCTTTAGAACAGGAGGTCAAGTAAAGATTATATACAGCCGGTGGGAGGAAAGTTACACTTTTCCATGCCTATCCAAATGTAATTGCTACTTTATACTACATGTAACTTACGTGACGTGACCGATTAAATTTAGTAAAATATACTCCAAATATGGAATTTTGACTCTGTGTCTTTTGAGTCTTTTACTGAACTTTCACGACGGAGTGCATCAACAACCATCGGCCTCGGACCACTACTCAAGGGTAAGTGAGCCTTCATGAATTCTGTTCCTCTTGTTAATTGTATAATTCCGTTAATTTAAATAAATATTAAGTTTCAATCTAGTGATTGTTGTCGTCATGAGACATGAGTCGGAGCTGAAGATCTTAGCAAGTTAATTGCGACCATAAATTAAGACATGTACTGAATCTATACGATCACATCGATTAAACATCAGCTCCGGTTCATCTGGTACCGTGACCTATTATGTGAGAGATAACTTGTGAGCTATTTTTTATGCTTAGTGTATTATATTTGTGTATCGTATTGCGTTGGAGAATTCATGCAGCATGTATTTATATCGGAAAGGAATTGGTTCTTATGACACATGTTCTTTGAGTTCGCTAATACCTGTGATAAAGTAGAGGTTCTATTGTTTTATTATATCAAATAGTGTGTCGTAAAATTATATATTTGATTAGAAATAATGGCTCGCAGAGGTAATGGACGAAGACAACCTGATCCCGTTGAAAATGAGTTAAATCTGCCTGTTCGGCAGACAGTGGCTATGAATATGTCTTTTATTGATTTGATTCCAAAATTCTCGGGTGAAGGTGTTGTAACAATCAGAAGTTTCTTATCGAAATTAAATGAAGTAGCCAGACTGAGTGGTTGGACAGAAATAGAAAAGGTCTGCATTGGTTAACTCAAATTGACTGATACCGCAGGAAAATGTTTTCTTTTTGAAGGAAAGGAAATTCAAAATTTCCATGAATTTTCTCAAAAATTAATCGAAAGGTTTGAACGTCTCGTACCTCTAGAGACTCAATTGCAAAAATTAGCTTTGTGTTGTCAGAATAGTACTGAAAAGGTATCGGAATTTGCATCGCGTGTTAGAGCCTTGGGAAATCAAGTTTTTGGCAGTAATGGTGCCGCAGTTATACCGGAAGTGCGTCAAGCGAACGACCGATTGCTTCAAGCACGGTTTGTGGCAGGTCTTAAATCAGACATTCAACGCTATGTCTTAAGCAAAACCCCTATAAATTTCGAGGAAGCCGTTACAGTTGCCATAATTGAAGAAGCTAATAGTGAAATTGCAGAATGCTCTATCCTTAGACAAAATACAACTGCCAGCGGGGATCAAGCCATTTTAAAATTGACAGAACATTATTGACAACTCAGGTCCAAAATTTAAGTGCACAGACGACAATAAACAATGTAAATGCAAATCAAAGTAGGGATAACAATCAAAATAGATCCAGTACTTGCTTTTACTGTGGAATTCGAGGACATAGAAAGATCGAGTGTAGAAAGAGAATGAGGGATGAGCAGTATAGACGTGGATATTCTAATGTTAGAAATAATGATTATAATTTGGATAGAAATAGATATTCGAATGATCGTGATGTTGACAGACCGCAGTCACCAGCGAATTTAAACTCGCGAGGGAGACTTCATTAATATATCAAAGGTCCAATGGACGTTCTCCCATAGTTTCCAAAATGTGCGACCAAAATTTTTCACTACCTGTTATTAAAGTAAAATCCTATGATTACGAATTTTCGGCCTTGATAGATAGCCGTGCAGCAGTTTCCCTGCTTTCTCCAAGTGTTTTTTCACGCATAAATATCAATAATGATTTAAAACCGCTAAATTCGCAAGTTCAAATAAAAGCGGTGAATGGAGGTTCTGTCGACATCAGTGAATCATAGAAATAGGGAATGTTACTTTTGAACAAATATTTTATGTCACAAAATCAGATATTTTATCTTCTTACAAAGCAATTTTGGGATTTGATTTTTTAAAGTACAGAGAAACCTCTATTGATTTTCAGCGCAACCGTCTAAACATTTTCGATATCTCTGTCCCCATTATGAATCTTGAGGTACGAAGTTCTCAATTAACTGAACAAGAAATTACGTTAAAATTAAAACAGAAAACGATTTTGTGTCCCCGTCAAAATGCTGTCGTTCCTGTTAGAATACAAGTTTTACCACATTCCAGTGTAACAGCAAAGGTTAGCTGCAGTTCAAAATTGAGTAAAAAGGGTGTAGAACTTGTATCCCCAGTTGTTAAGATTGATGCTCTGATGGGGGAAGCTTATGTGGAAATCACAAACAATTCATCAGATCTAGCTATTTTAAATAAAGATATGAAAATTTGTTTGGTAAACAATTTCTAGGAATTTCCGACTGAAATCCCAATCACTAGCAAGTTACCAAATGAATTAACAGAAAATGACTTTTTAATTTTTGGTTTAGATCCTATTGTGAAGAAAAGAGTGATCGAGCTTCTCTTAAAGCACAAAAATGCTTTTGCTCGTTCAACAATTGAGCTTACTGCGCGGCTAATACAAAACCACACTAAATAGATCTAGAACATAACTATCCCATTAAGTGTCCTATTTATAAAATCCCATACAATTTAAGAGATGAATTCCGAAAACAAATTTCTGATTTAGAAAAGGCTGGAATTATTTCGAGATCTAAATCACAGTACAGCACCCCAGCACTTTTTGTTAAACAAAAGTCTAAATGGCGTTTGGTTTTGGATTTTAGAAAGTTAAACAATATAACAGTTCCACAAGAATTTGCAATCCCTACCTTGGACGACATACTACATGAACTGTCTGGTTCAAATTATTTCTCGGCTCTTGACATGAAATCGGCTTTCAACCAAATTCCATTGCATCCAAGGGATAGGCATAAAACTGCATTTTCCTCTCCCGATGGTGAAAAATACGAGTTCAATCGATTATGTTTTGGTCTTAAGAATTCTCCAAAAGCATTTCAATCTATTGCGCATGAAGTTTTGTGGGACTTCTCTACTATTATAAAGTAAAGTTTTTGTGTGTGTGTATGTTCGTGAAATGGTTCCCCTGACGAATTTATGGCATTCACACTAATGAAATTTGGCACACATGTAGTACGATTTTTTTTAGCAATTTTATAGACAGCCCGATTCTTAAAATTTGATCTAGAAAATTTTAAAATTAATTTAATGCGATGTTTAATTATTATTCCCTTTCCTCCGAATGGCAACAGTCATGATCGGTATTGAATGAATCCGTGTTTTCTGCGCGTGTGTAGCCGCCCTATTACTGGATATCCTTTTTGAAATTTTTTGCAAGCATATTAACTTTTAGTTAGTGTCAACTTTTATGTTTAAATTTTTTTTACTGTGCTTACTTCATTTTTGCTACTGGATAACGGTTGTGTAATACGTTTGTTATTGTTTCTTTTGTAGACTATCGTAGTTTGGAATTTGATTTTTGAAGTATATTCACTTTTAGTATTACTGAATATACGTTATGAAATTTATTGCATTTTTAAAAGTATATTAACTTTTAGTTAGAGTTAAGTTTTAATCTTTTATATTTGTATGTTTTTATTGTGCTTACTTAATTTTTCGAACTGGATAACGGTTGTGCAATACGTTTGTTATTGTTTGTTTTTTAGAATACGATAGTTTGGATTTTGATTTTTTAAGCATATTCACTTTTAGTTTGGATTATTTGGATATTTTTTTTCAAAGTCTAGCGATATTTTTTAAAAAATCTTTTGTGCAATTTATGGTTTGTTTCATTTATGCAATCTTTTGTTTGTTTCTGTATAGTACTTCGATTTTTATACAGTAAATTTTTATCATTTTTGTTTTGATGTCTTATGGAAAGAAAAGCGATATTTAATGTACAACTTTAAAAAATTAATTTATTATTATATTTTTGTTTTATTTGGTTTCCTAAAAATGTCCACAGTATTGAAAAGGGCTTTAACTGCACTCACGCCAATCTTGGATTTCTATCATTTATGCAAACTAAGAACATTTCTTCTATGTAGCTCTATGCTCACAGGATCATGATATACTTTTCGAATTTCAACATTTTACTGAGAAGCAAACACATGTTCCATCAATTTATTGTCGCCATGTAATCCGAGATTCAATCGGAGAAGGTATTGTAGATACGACTGAATCAGATCACTCAGAATGGAACAGTATGCACATTTGAGAGATGCGTTGATGAAGGATGGAAATGTTGCAAAACAAAAACACACAGAAATTGCTAAACTTCCAAAAAGATATCAAAACCAAAAGTTCAAGGTACTTTTGTACATTTTTATGTTGCATAAATTATCAAATTTAAGTATTGCTATTCTTAATTATTCGTATTCTTTCCTAAACACACTCAAACACAGACACAAACAAAAAATTGCATAAAATAATAACTAAATTATGGCATTTCGCTAAAACGGCCTCTTTTAATTTACGCCCCACAATGTTTTGTTAAATGACCAAAACAAATGCTGTTTTTATGCTTTTGTTTAGTATCAGCTTCTCCCTTTAGGCGACACTGCTACATTTTGCCTCACAAAAATATCAGTAATGTTTGCATAACATTGACATAATCTTACTGCTTTGTCGCTATAGTGTACTTAGACCAACATCGACTTTATACAAAGTCCACGTCACAACTAAAAATCCTATCGCGAGGCTACTTTTACACTCTACGATACAAACTGAAGTCGGTTCAGACTAATAGGTGTAGTTAAACATAAGTAACTTTTTCATATTCGTCTTACAATACACTCTACAGAAATAAAGAAGTATTAAAATGTATTACGTAACGGCCAATCACGGTTTTGTTTTTAGAAATATGCTACAAATGCAGTCTTGGATTTAAACATTATTTTATTAATGACACCAATGCTCTGACCCTTCACAATGCTGGCTTCTTATATCACTGCCTTTTTTGCATATTGGGGGCTGTAAATTTAAAAAATACTGTTATTACGAAATGATGTTATTTTGTTCATCTTTTATGCTATTTTTGTTTGTTTCTGTGTTTGGGTGTCTTTTGGAAAGCATAGCAATATTTAATTATGTTCATTTATGTAACGTATAAATTTACAAAAGCATATACTTTAACTTTTAGTTTTAATATCTTTTTGGAAGGCAATTTTTGTGGAGTTTACGTATAGCAACGTTTCCACCTTTCATCAAAGCATCTCTCAAATGTGCATAATGTTCCACTCTCCGAGTCCCTCTGATTCAACGATATTCAAAACAAAAGTTTATACTTTTGTAAATTTATGTTGCCTATCTTATCATAATTAAATATTGCTATGTTTTCCAAACGTCACCCAAACACAGAAGCAAACAAAAAATTGCCTAACAGAGCAACAAAACTATGGCATTTCGTTATAACTGCCTTTTTTTTTTATTCATGGCCCACAATATTTCGTTATATGGCCAAAAAAAAACCCCGCTGTTTTTATGTTTCTGTTTAATTTCCAGAAGCCAATCTTAATTTCAGAGGCTGCAATTTGCTGCACAGTAAGATGGAAGTATTCAAATGTGTTAGGTAACAGCCAATCACGGTTTCGTTTTTAGAAATATGCAAAAAAATTTAGTCTTCGATTTAAACATCATTTTGCCAATGCTGGCTTCTTATATGACTACCTTTTTTTGCATATTGGGGGCTGTAAATAAAAAAATATTTTATTGCGAAATGCTGTTATTTTGTTGATCTTTAATGCTATTTTTATTTTGTTTCTGTGTTTGGGTGTCTTTTGGAAAGCATAGCAATACTTAATTTTAATAATTTATGCAACACATAAATTTACAAAAGCATAAACTTTTACTTTTGGTTTTTATATCTTTTTGGAAGTTTAGTGATTTCTGTGTACTTCAGTTTTTTTATCGCAGCATTCCACCGTTCATCAATGCATCTCTCAAATGTGCATACTGTTCCACTCTGAGTGATCTCATTCAGTCGTATGTACAACACCTTCTCCGATTCAATGTCGGAATACATAGCGACAATAAATTGATGAAACAGGTCTCTGCTTTTGAAAAAGATATCCAAATAATCCAAACAAAAAGTTTATATGCTTTAAAAATGATAATCCAAACCATCGTACTCTAAAACAGAAGCAATAACAAATAACATATTGCACAACTGTCATCCAGTTCCAAAAATGTGGAGGAAACACAAAAAAATATATACTTATGAAACATTATGATAATCCAAACTAAAAGCTTACGCTAACTAAAAGTTAATATGCTTTTAAAAAAGCAATACATTTTTATAAAGTATATCCATTGATGGGGCAGCTACATACGCACTGAAAATACGTATTTAGTCAATACCAATTGAACATTTGCTATTCGGAGGAACACAATATTAATTAAATATCTCATTACATTACTTTTAAAATGTTCTGGATTAAATTTTAAAATTTGTGGTGGACTATAAAATTGTAAAATATTCACACTACCTATGTGCCAATTTTCATTATTGGAAGTACTATAGATTCGTCAGGACACGCCGAACAGACAACACACGTAGTACTTCATTTTATAATTGTCTACAGTTGGCAAAAGTTAAGCATATCGTGGAAAATGTTAATTTCTGGAAGCTAATCTAAATTTGATAGGCTGCAATTTGCTGCAGAGTTAGATAGAACTATGCAACTGTGTTATGTAACAGCCAATCACAGTTTCGTGTCGACAAATATAAAAAAGGCAGTCCTATAAGAAGCCAGCATTGTGAAGGGTTAGAGGAGTTGTATGTAAGTGCTGTAAAAAGTGTTTGCAACTTTTGTAGCATTAGTTTTCAAGACGGGCTTGTTTCTGTCACTTCCACAACACATATAGCAAGCGCAGCCGTTTTGTGGGATGCCTTAAAGTTTGGCAATCAATCACTCATGTTGCTCTTTTCTTTGCCGTTCATTCCGTCATTTCATCATTATGCTAACAGAAACTGCTGTCAAAACACCTGTAGCCCACACCCAAAAGGTTACAACCCCTGCGGTTCATCGATATATTGCTGTTGTAGCAAAGCACTCATCATGCATGGCTCTGCCAAAGGGCAGATCTTTCCCAAATAAATAAATATGTCAATGTCATCATAAAGCAAGTCTTGCGAGAATTACCCCATAGTTTTTAAATTTACAAATCTATAGACATTACGCATAACAGAAATGAGTCCTTAAAACACACAACACAGTTTTTTTACACATTGGAACCATCTGGAGTACTCTCGCACATATTGGAGCACTGATTATACTTCTCACGAATCTGAATCTACCTTCACTATGCAATGGCACAACACTCTGTCAAGAAACTCATGCCAAATATTATTCAAGCCACCATCGTCACTACACATGCTGCAAGTTTAAACATATTCATTCCTAGAATACCAATCATCACTTCTGATATCCCCCCCCCATCCGAATTTAAAAAACTTCAATTCCCAGTTCATTTAAGTTTCACTGTCAGCATCAACAAGGCACACTCACTTAAAGTCATACGACACGGTCTCATTAAACCGTGTTTCTCCCACGGTCAAGTGTTCAACTGAATTTAATACCTTTCTACTTTTTATAAATAGATATCACTTCAATTTCTTGCCACATATGGTTATTTTAATAAGTGTACATGTATACTATCTCGGGGAAAAATAATCAAGTATAAAATGCTAATTTTTATAATTTGTTTTCCTTTCCCACATGGCACAGACTTATTTCATTTCATTTAATTGTTTCTAAAGTTGCATTTCACATCTACAAACATTACTAATTTTAAAAATTCAGATAAGGAATAAAATAATTCACTTTGTACTCAAAATAAAAAAAAATTACCTTTTATATCTCTATTAATCTATTTTATTAAAAATTACCTCAACATACAAAAATATTTCTAATTTTTCTGTCTCCCTATTATTTAAGTAATTTGGGGTTAAAATATACTGTATTGCCCAAATCAACAGATTTCATTGTTGTGTTAAAAATAAGATACACCACACATTCAAGTTGTAAAATTTTAAAAAGAAGAGACTCATTTTTTCGGTTTTCAGTACAAAAGCGTGTTTTCTCTCTCCCTTCAATTTTCTCAACTGCCTTTTCCAAAAACTTAAATCTCTTAATTCTTAGAAAATACAATTTTTGGCATTGCAGTAAAATGTGTAAAATATGCATGTGTATAAGACGGATTTTAAAATAATACAACAATCAACAGAAATTCTACATGTTTTTATTAAAAATTTCAGCGAATTTGAAATCTGAGGAAATTTTTAATTAACATCACACAAAATCAACACAATTAGCTATTAACGAGGGTATGGAATTAATTCCCTAATTGAGAGATCCGAGGTAATTTTTAATTAACGTCGTACTATAGCAACTCAACGGGCTCTTAACTGCGGTCCGAGATCAATCGCCTAAGGAAAGTATCCGAGAAAATTGGGTAATTTTTAATTAACGTTCTCAAGCACTACAACTACCTATTAACTAGGGTCGAAGTTTTATCCAATAAGGAAAATATACGTGTACAACCACGGTCAAATTATAACATAACACCTCAGCTGGCACCCCACCCTCCAAGAAATTGTCATGTCACACCAATTGGATCTCTTCGCAATTCCAATTTCACAATAACGAGGCCATCACGGCGTTATCCGTGGTGTTGGTTTGCGAAGCAAACCAAATGGGAATGCGTAGCAAACACCGGTGGTTTACAAACGTTTACAATGGACACACCTAACCCCACAAAGTACAGCCCGGGAAACGCCGTGCTAGCCACGCAGTGGCTAGTATTACATAAAGGAGCTCTTGTGTACATTGACGATGTCATTTTGCACAGTAAAACTATTAACGAGCATTTTTTACCCTTGGACAAGGTTCTGCAGCGTTTCAAAGAGTACAATCTTAAATTTAATCCACAAAAGTGTCAGTTTCTCACAAAAAAATGCAATATTAAAACCCCCTGTTTTGGCTTTGCTGGATCAAGCTGCTGAAATTCAGATTACAACTGATGCTAGCGCACAGGGTATCGGTGCTGTTCTCGAATTGTGTTATTCTCCATCCGACGTTATGCCTCTGAATTTCTTCTCTAAACAGCTAAACCCCACTCAATCAAAGTACAGTGCTACAGTTCTGGAATTCTTCGCCATTTATTGTGTACTTAATTTCTTCAGAGCTTTTCTGATTGGACGAAAATTTAATGTATATAGTGACCATAAACCGTTACAAGGTTTTCTTTCAAATAAAAACCCATCTTCCAAAGTCTTGCGTTGGAAATTGGCTCTAGAAGAGTTTAATTACGAAATTTGTTATGTGAAAGGGGCACTGAACTCAGTCGCTGATCATTTGTCTCGTTGCATTAATTCAATAACAGTCGTTTTCCCAGATGCAGAGGAACTGTTAAAAATGCAAAACGAGGATTACAAATTGAAGGCCATTATTGACAAGTTGAATGCTTCTGGCACAGATTCACAATCAGATAATTATCTTCTAGATGATAAAGGCGTGTTAATTCATGTTTCTAAGCGGCACAGCAAATCTCCCAGAAAAGATGTTCGGACACAAGTGTGCGTGCCGCATTGTTTAAAAGGTAAAGTCCTAACATCAATTCATTCAGAAATAGGTGGACATCTTCGTTTTTTTAAGACGTACAATAAGTTGGCCGAAAATTTTTTCTGGCATGATATGTATAAAGATACCAAGAATTTTGTGCGCTCTTGCACCACTTGTCTTTCACGTCGTAGTGCCTTTAAAACTAGCATGGCGCCCAATGAACCCGTAGATCAGAGTGTATTACCAGGAGAACGTTGTCACATGGACGTATTCGGACCATTAAAGACCACTGGGGCAGGGAATCGCTATGTTTTATCCATGATTGATGCTTTCTCCAAATACATTCACCTTGTACCAATGACGGATCTCAAGTCACAATCTGTATCAAGGGCATTCTTTGATAACTACATAGTTCACAGAGGTTGTCCACAAACCCTGATTACCGACAATGCAACATATTTTAAAAGCGCAGAATTTTCAGAATTTTGTAGAGTTCATGGTATTGAGAAACGACATATTTCAGCTTATTCAGCTCATGTTAACGGTAGTGTAGAAAAGCCTAATCAGTCAATAGCTAATATTTTGGCCGCGGCCTGTAATAATGTAGATGATTTGGATACGAAATTAACACATACTATGCTGGCATTATATTCTGCCATTCATGAGACTACTCATACCTCACCATTCTTTTTGGAAAATGGCAGAGATATTAGACTACCCTATAGTTTATGCGGTAAAATACAAGGACAGTTTCAATCAGACTATGTACAGCAGATGGTTCAATCACTAGATGAAGTTTTTGAGAAGGTTTTGTTTAATCTCAGGAGCCATGAAGATAAAAACATAAAACGCAGTACGATTAACAAAATACATGAACAATTCGATTATCCTGTGGAGTCGCTTTGTTTCGTGCGAAATCCTAATTTAAAATCAGAGGTTTCAAACAAACTCAAAAACAAATACCAAGGTCCATTTAGGGTATTAGAGAGATTTTCAAGAGTCAATTATAGGGTGCGGCATGCAGAAAATGCGAGAAAAACACTCAATGTGCATGTTAACCGCATGATTCCCTACACGCAGCGTTTCAGTTACTTGCATTTGACGAATTCTAATGAGGATGTTGACATGGACACAGAAATTTCCGAGAATGATGGCAATAATGTTTATACACAGGGATTGGAGCCTAGATATAACTCAAAAATTCGCTAAATTATTAATAAAGTCACGCAAAATTCAATTTTAGATTAATAAATTTTATTTCTGTCTCGATGAGTGTTGTGGAGTCTAATACCGGTTCGGATTACAGGGTGGTCAGCGAGACAGAGAAAAAAAATACTGTGTTTATGTTGTAACTTTAACTTACATTGTCACCTTCCCCTGTTAACCACATGTTTGGGTTAGAATTTCTAAATGTCCAGCATTTTACATGTCTACCGTAATAGTAATTAGCATTTTATTTTATTTCTTGGTTGATTAATGGGTTATAATTTTTGATTAAACACTATTGAGACATTATGTAAGCTATTGTACTATGGAGATGTAAACAATTATTGCATCACGACTGTATAAACACATGAATGATCTCATTCCATACCAAGCGTTTTTCTTTTCAAGTGTTATTTAATTGTTCAACAGTTTATTTGCATTTATCAAATTTTAATTTGTGTAAGCTGATGACAACAACACTTTCTTAGTTATGGAACACAGTTGGGAAGAAGGTATAGATTGCCCTGTACTCGTTAAGAAATGTGAAATTTTCTCGTAATATGTGAATGCCAATTACAAAATTAAGAAAATAAAGGAATAGCAGAAAGCTAAGAATTTGTTAATGTTTGTTTTAAGTTCTCTTTACAGTCATGAACAATGCCAAACTTCAGACTGGAAGTCTGATTGCAACTACTTCAAATGGCTTAGTGATGAGGGTGCTAAGCGTGGGTGCTCGCACGAGGACTCGTTACAAGGGTAAGTCAGCCTTCATGAATTCTGTTCCTCTTGTTAATTGTATAATTCCGTTAATTTAAATAAATATTAAGTTTCAATCTAGTGATTGTTGTCGTCATGAGTCATGAGTCGGAGCTGAAGATCTTAGCAAGTTAATTGCGACCATAAATTAAGACGTACTGAATCTATACGATCACATCGATTAAACATCAGCTCCGGTTCACTAGATTTCAATAAGTTATTGGCACAATTTAAAAATGTTTATAGTGTTACATTCTTTAGTAAAAGGTCTTTCAGAAAATATCAGAATATAGTTTTATATCCGTCACTGCTCATTCTCAGGGATCAGCTAAAATAGAGATTTTGCCAATTTGATACAAATTTGAAATTACACTAGTACCTCTAAAAATGGGGAAGACAGTATCAAAAATTATTCTTAACAAAGTACTTCTTCTATCTAAAAGTTTGGTATAATTTAGTGTATGTGTTTGTTTTCCTTAGTTAAGAAAAAAATAATAAAGAAGTAAAATAATTGAAAACAGCGATTTTTCAATTTTTTAAATACAAATTTGATTGTGAAGGAAAACTCCTAAAACCTCAAATATTTTCAGGATTATGTGTCAAGATGTATATTACCTTTCCTGAAATTTCCATCATTGTAATTTGTTTATTTTCGACCCAGGAATATATTTACCAAGATGAAAATTATATTTATATTTTATAGCATGAGGGTCATTCCACGTGAAATTAACAAAAATCAGGAAAAACCTGTGGCCGTATGGAAATGAATTTTCATTAAATTTGGTACAAGGGTTTAGTTTATGCACAAATAACGATATCCAAAAAAATTAGGTTCAATATTAAATAATTTCTAAATTTGAGTCATTATAAAGACCTATAACTTAGAAGCTCAATTGTGATATCACTTAATGTTGCATTTTTGAAGTTCTGTTTCATAAAAAGTACTTAACGTAGACAAACATATTTTACATCTTTATAATCTGTACAAAATTGTCTTCATATCGGCAAAAACAATTTTAAACATCATATTTAATCTAAAATTTAGTTCCAAAAATGGAAAATTGTCATTTTTGACAGAATTAAAAACATTTCTATGGGCTAAAGAAATTTTACGACATACTTTAAATTCATACCAGTTACAGTGCTAGGTTTTTTAATATTACCGACAGAGTTTATAAGTCGCATTTTAATTATTTCATCTTCAAAACAGATACACAGCTAACGAAAAAATCCCAATTTTTTACTCTAAATAGGCATAAGAATTCAAATGAAGGGCAGGTCTGATAAAACCGTCATTTCACAGGATTACAGTTTAATATGCTTATTACTTGTAAAAAAAATTCGGTATTGTAATCCGAGTCCTAAAGCAACAATAATGAAATCAAAATCATGACATTTGTTTTCCAGTCTACGTATATTACGAGAACTTCAATGATAACAGAGAAAGTAAAAACAGAAATACCAAGTCATTTTTAACTTAAAAAGTAAATTATATAAGCAGAAAAAATCAGTGTCAAAACAAGTTTAAAATTTTCAACTTAGTAACATAGATATTATGACTTTTTACTAATTATCTTTTCAAGTTCACGATGTGGTAAAACTTACATGTTAAATTTTGCATCTTCTATAGTTGAAAGTTGATTTTATTGTGCTGCCGAATTCTTTTTAAATTATTTGCTTCCTTTGCTGGTGATTATGATAAATATGAAACACGAATTTGCGTCGTACAATTGGGAATATGAATGTAACAATGAAAGTTACGCTTTCCCGTAATGGCTACGGTCACTCATGGAACAATTTTGGATTGCCATCGAACATTCGCCGATGTTCAAAAGCTTTTGGTTTACCAAACCAAGCACGTTTATAACCATAATTCATTTAATAGTGTTTATTTATTCTGTTACCTGCACTTGAATGTAAATTCAATAACAAAAAAAAAAAACGACGCACCAAGAAGGAATCATCCGATTGCTTTGAAATTTTATATGCAAAAATGTTTTGACCAAATCTGCAAATAATTAAAATTTGGTGTCCATTGAATGAATAGTGCGATCTCCAGCGCATCGGAACTGCGCATCCAGCAGATGTATATAAGGAGTTGTTCTTGAACTGTTGTTAAAAATTTCTGCTGCATTGCGATTTAGGATACCTTTCAACGACTGAAAAAATTCCTCGCCGCAGGATTCGAGCTCATTACGAGCAACTTTCAGAGTTTCAAAGAGTCCGTATAATTGGATTGAAAGAGGCAGGTTGGGCAAATCTGAGAATCGCTCGTCATGTGAGTCGAAGCGATGCGGCGATTAGAAGATGCTGGTAAGAGTGGGTGGACAATGGCAGATTTCAGCGTCATGATGGTAGCGGTCGACGTAGGGCCACAACAGATCGCGAGGACAGAGTGATTGTCAGATCAGCTGTCACAGCGCCTGATTCATCGCTATCAACCATCAGTCGTGCGACCCACACACGAGTGTCCACCATGACCATTCACAGACGGCTGAGAGTACGAAATATACGCTCGTACCGACCGTTACGCCACCTACCACTCACGCCTGCACACTGTCGAGCCAGATTACAGTGGTGCTTGGCTCGATCAGGCTGGAATGATGCTGACTTGGAACGTATAGTCTTTAGCGACGAATCCCGCTTCCAACTGTGTCCCGACGATCATCGAAGACGAGTCTTGAGACGCCCAGGGCAGCGTGCCGATCCTGCTTTCACTATTGCACGCCACACGGGCCCTCAACAAGGAGTTATGGTCTGGGGTGCCATTTCCCTTAATAGCCGGACCCCTTTGGTGGTCATTAGAGGTACACTTACTGCACAGCGGTACGTTGACGACATTCTGTTTTGCTACCGTTCCTTTCGCAGTACCCTGGGCTTATTTTTCAGCAAGACAATGCCAGACCACATATGGCACGTGTTGCTATGAACTGTCTTAAAGCTTGTCAAACACTTCCTTGGCCAGCCAGATCACCAGATCTCTCTCCCATCGAGCATGTCTGGGATATGATGGGTAGGCGACTGTATGCGGTAGGGAATGTTGATGACGTAGTCCGACAATTGGAGGAAATTTGGCAAGAAATACCGCAGGAGACTATCCGGAAGCTTTATCGGTCTATGCCACGCCGTGTGGCAGCTTGCATCCAGGCTAGAGGCGGGCCGACACCTTATTGAGCTCGTTACTGTAACTCTGAAATAAATCATTCAATTGCTCTGAAATTTTAATCATTTTCTATTGTGTACATAATTTTAATATCCACCCATTTATGTCTCCATCGGTCATCTCCTTCTTATAGAGTTTTTGTTATGGAGTGCATCTTTTTCAAAGGCGGAGGTGGATGTCTTACAGACGCCTTTTTTGATTCATCATGCGATAACATAAAACGATAGTTTCAATCGAGGTAAAAATGTTCCTGGGACGAAATTAAACAAATTACAATGATGGAAATTTCAGGACAGATAATATACATCTTGACACATAATACTGAAAAATTATGAGGCTTTCGGAGCTGTCCTTCATAAGGAAATTTGTATTTAAAAAAAGTTGAAAAATCGCTGTTTTCAATTATTTTATTTATTATTTTTTCTTAACTAAGGAATAGAAACACAATCACTAAATCATACCAAACTTTTAGATAGAAGAAGTGCTTTGTTAAGAATAATTTTTGATACTGTCTTTCCCCATTTTTAGAGGTACTAGTGTAATTTCAAATTTGTATCAAATTGGCAAAATCTCTATTTTCGCTGATCACTGAGAATGAGCAGTGACGGATATAAAACTATATTCTGATATTTTCTGAAAGACCTTTTACTAAAGAATGTAACAATATAAAAAACTTTAATTTGTGGCAATAACTTTTTGAAATATAGAGTCTCAAACAGGCTACTATTAGTACTAAAAAAATTACATATGTGTGACCTTGAACTTTAAAATTCAATAAAAAATAAAATATATGTCTTGGACATTTAATGTTTGTCAGTTCGTCCTTACTTTATGTGATCTATTTAAGAATTAATTTTTCATTTTAATCGGTTATGTGCCAGTCACAGCGATTTGCTCATTTTGCGTGGAATGACCCCCATCCGAAATCATAGCTAATGCGCATGCGCCAACCTCCGAAAATTTGAAATTAGGATTCTTCCTGTGTCCATCCGCTTGTGTCAAATACAAATATTGACGACCATCTACAGACTCAAGCCTAACAAGGCTGGTTCTTTGTTTATGAATTCCCCAATTCCCACTGACTATCCAATTGTATCTTAAATTCGTACACTCCCTTTGAATTAACTATATTTTCTGGCAACGTGTTCCAACTGTCTATTGCCCTATTAAAGTAGTAGTTTTTCCTTAAATTCCGATTAAAATGTGTCTTATTCAATTTATACCCATCGCCCCTTGTTCTGTTATCCCTATTGAAATTTAAGCCCTCTGTGTCCCCTTGTTTTACCAACTTGAAAAGCTGAATCAAATCCCCCCTCCTTCTTCTTATTTCCAGTGTATACATGTTTAGCTTACTTAAACGTTCATTAGAGTCGAGATTTGCTATCCCCTTTATTATTTTTGTAGCTCTGTGCTGAACTCTTTCAAAAGTTTCTATGTCCTTTCTCATATATGAAGCCCAGAATTGTACAGCTTATTCTAGATGTGATCTTACTAAACCCTTATATAACGGCAAAATTATACTCTTATCCCTTGAAGTTACAGTCTTTTTAATATACCCCAATAACCTATTAGCCTTTTTACCCGCAGCTGAACATGGGTGACCCATTTTAAAATCCTTGTGAATTATCACCCCAAGATCCTTGACTGTTTCCCCCTTCTTTACCTTTACTCCCTGCAGACAGTACTCGGCTCCACTCTTCCTGTAACCCATATGCAGAACTTGACATTTCCATACATTAAATGACATTCCCCATTTTACAGCTCATTCGGATATCTTATCAAAATCCCATTGTAAATTCTCTATCTGTAACTTGGTATCCACTGTCCCTCATATTTTTTAAGTCATCTGCAAATATACCCTGAGGCACCCCACTTATAACTTCTGTCCACTGTGAACAATTTCCTTTTACCTGCACTCTCTGCTGGAACCAATATAACCAATTCGCAAGAAAAAAATCGATATTCCCCTCTCAGGTTACGGATAGGACAAGAGGAGCATAACAAGAACCAATCGCAAGCAGCAGAATAAACGACATCAGGAAGGAAGAAAGACAAACTTTCTGATAGTTTATTTTCGATTGTAGGGAAATTTCATGCCATGCAGAGATAATCTTGAATATCCCTCCGTCATGTGCCTCCATCTACTGGTGAATTATGAAACTATCTATAGAAACTATCTATATTTCCATTTCTACCATTATCTTTTTGCCATCAATTATAAAAATGAAAGTAGACTATCAAAACCTCTTTATCCTCTTCGAGAAACTGTATTTCCTGTTTAATCACCTGTTATTTGCCATTGATTTCGTCCATTTTTCATGATAAATATCGATTCTAGTTCGATTCTATAATTTAAAGTGATCGTGATTTTCGTTTTCTGTAATCGGACTTGAAAGATCATGCTGCCATCTAGCAGTCCATAAAGGTGTCGAAAACTGAATTAGTGTGTAAAAAATACTGAATGGTACAAGTTTCATGGAATCATTTACGTTAACAAAAAAAAATGTGAAAAAAAAATACACATTAAGAAACTGTTTTTTTAAAAAAACAAAACAAATATTCTATTTTTTAAAAAATTCACATTTTTTAAAAAATTGGAACTTTTTACTACACAATTGACATTTTTCAAAATAAAATTTCGATTTTTTACAAAAAAAAAAAAATTTTTGTTGGAAAATTTGCTTTTTTCGAGTAAATGAACATTAAAATAGATATTTTTTCAAGATTCTATTTTGTAGAAAAATTTTATAGGTTTACTAGCTCGTGTAGCTACATTACTTAGCTGGCAGAACTAATGGTACTTGCACCCCATGTGACTTATATATTCTATTGCCATTCGCAATAGAAATAAGAACAGTCTTCACAGTATAGAAGCTCTGTCCAACTCAGATTCCATTTACTATTCGATCACTATAAAATCCATTTCCTAATCAAATGGTCTTATGTCTTAATTGCAGATGTTTCCTTTCACACATAGGCTTGCATTCCAGCCGACCACCACAAGGGCCCATTATTTCAATTCACGCCGAACCAACGACGACCTGCATTTATTACCATTTCAAAAATAGGTCCCAAAAAAGGATGCTTCAAAACTCGAAAAGACCCAAACCAAATCTTGCGAAACTCGAACTTCCCCCGTCCCAACTCGGGTTCCGGAAATGGATGGATCCAAACTCGGAAAACCTCGAAACTAATGCTTTAAGACTCGAACCCCTTTAACCCAGGTTAGGAGGCTGGTTTGTGCAGTTCATGAAATGGTAAAAAGTTCCTGGGTTGCCTTCTCGACGCAACCGAGGAACTTCTTAATAATTTTAGAATACTCCCAGACGCACAAATGCGGGTCGTTTTGGTTTCGAAACACTGTGTGATCGCACTGGGAACAAAAATCCTTACAACTTAATACAAGAATCAGTCTGATTTTCTAGGACAACATTTTAAGTAGGTTACTTTTAAAGCAAAAGAAAACTGTCTGTAGTTTTGTCATTTGGTGTCCCTTTAAATCTATTTAGGATACTGTGCGAGTCTTGACTGCTTCCATTGGGTTTGCAGCGGCAGAATTTATATGTGCAAGGAATGGTGCATCCTTGTTATGCCATTAAAGTTGGGTGATCCCTGTTCAGCTATGCAAAAGTAATCGCATGCATTGAACATGCATGATTGAGGTTTCCATTGAATGACACCCGCGAAATCGCTCTTTTCCTCTCCCTCCTCAAATGAGCCACCCATCATTCCTCAAATGAGCCACCCATCACTCCTCAAATGAGCCACCCATCACTCCTCAAATAAGCCACCCATCGCTCCTCAAATGAGCCACCCATCACTCCTCAAATGAGCCACTCATCACTCCTCAAATGAGCCACCCATCATTCCTCAAATGAGCCACCCATCACTCCTCAAATGAGCCACCCATCACTCCTCAAATGAGCCACCCATCATTCCTCAAATGAGTCACCCATCATTCCTCAAATGAGTCACCCATCATTCCTCAAATGAGCCGCCAGTAGATAGAACCACTGATCTTGATACCACCTTCGCAGTCTTTTTTTCCATATGCTCTGACATTATGGAATACATTTTGGGACGAAGACCAATAAATTCTATGATGGGCTTAGAATTTAGTTCATCCTTGAAACAGCCTATCTTCTTTTTGTTTACCTCACTATGTAAAAAATGATTTTTTGGATAGTCTGAGGTGTCATATATATCCATATGTGCAGCCATGTCTTTGTAAATGTCTTCTGTTTCAACTTCATAAGTGAGTGAATCTGTATCTGCGAAGAGAAGATTTGCTCGTTCACCGTATTCCTTCTTTATGATATTATAGTGGAAATTATACATTAAAAGTTTACTGAGCTCAAGGATAACAAAACCAACATAAATTGGTTTGTCTAGCGTCAAGCATTTCTTTACCCTTTCCACACCAACCAAGTCATTTTCAAAGATTTTAAACCTTTTAAATGTAGTGGCAGCAACTAATTTTAGCGCTTTCTTCTCATCATTCACTAATTGTACATCTACACGATTTCTAATATTCTCCATGGTTTTCCCATATACACTATTATTCATAATCTTGAAAAAGTCCTTCTCGAAAGTTGAACGCGAATTTTTCCTCTGTTCTGTATTAAATTGAATGTATTTTTTTAACCAAGGTTTTTGTTTAAATTTTAAAATTTTATGTATTTTTTCAAGTTTAAGACCTAGTTTTAAATAAAATTGTAGATTTCTACAGTACACCACATAATTCTTCTTATCTTTTAAATTTGGAACAAGTTTTCGTGTTTGCACATATTTTTTTCCATTTAGAACTTTTTTTTGAAAATGGAGAGAGATCTTCAAAGTGAATATCCATTTTCTCAGGAGCAAAGGGGTAGTCATTGTGTAGATCATGAAGTTCTGAAGGATACTTTAAATCTACTTCAAGGATAAACCCTTCAGAACTGTCGTCAGGTATTGAATGAATCCAGTCTAGTGTTACATTGGATGAAATCCATTCAAATTCACCATAAGGTAGAGGTTCTATCATCGAAGCTCCATACAAGTTATTGCAATCTAAATATATAATATGTTTTTTTCCTTCATTAGCATAATAATTTGGTACATATTTATTGTTTGCCTGAGAAAACCTCTTTGTGATTACAGAAATACCTCCACGAATTCCTTGTTCCACAAACATGTGCATGTTTATGTCTGTGAACAATTCGAGGGGCTGGTCACTCATTTTCAAGCAGCTTTGCCATGCAAGACCCGTAGCTGTGAAGAGGTGCACGCAATCTAACTCATAGTATTGTTGACATAAATGTCTAAAGTTTTGAAAAACATCAGCAAGTTGGAGAACATCACTTTTTACATACAAGTCATGGTACTCACCCATATTACTTAAATTAAAACTAGTCCACACCGTTTGCGCATGCTGATACTCTTCACAAGTGATCGTTGTTCCTGTTAATGAACTAGCGAATGCATTTATAGATGGCAGCGAAGTTTCCTCAAATTTGTCGAAAGAAGACATATATTCGTAAGGGTATACACCCTTCCTTAACAACAAATTTCTATCAATTTCTGAAAAGTTTTCCTTCAAGATATTAAATTTTTCATACGGTAAATTCTGCACTAATTTTTCAAGAGATGTGCTCAAGAACTGGAAGCTATCTATGAAGTTAAGTGAGACTTTAAATTTTTCATATTGCTTCGATAAGGAAAATGTTATGTATTTCTCCATTGTTGTGGGTACTACCGAGATTTCATAGTCCTTAAGTTTACCTATTTGCTGCATGATGAGATGGCCATCATAGTTTTTCAAATTGTGAAACACAACAGGAATTTTCTTAGACATTCGAAATTTTAGATTGCACTTAGAGTGCAGTGCAGATCTGTATTCACCAGTTTGGTGATTGTGATCTCTAACTCTATCTGCGCGTAGAGATTTTTTGCAGATAGAGCAATGCGTTGCAGATTGAAAGTCTCATTCGTCTTGAGGACTCATACAAATGGGAACAATAAAAGTTAATTTCTTTACAAGTTCTTCTTTTTCCTCCAAGATCGTTTTCAAAAAGTGTTGCACAGCATTAAGCCCCCTGTATACAGATATCGGCTTTATGCTTTTACCATCTGGACCAATTATCACATAGGCATATCCACAGGCCTCATGGTGAGAGATAGCTTCAGTGTTTAATTTACTGTGTGTGTGTGCACCTCATTCACTATAAGTGACTCGAAATCGGCGTATATGATATATGGAATAGGGTGTTGATAGTGAATATTTTTAAACGTGATGATATTATGCCCCTCCTCAGGCATTTTGATATGTTGAGGGGAATGTTGATTACAATACTGTAGATGCTGTTGTAAAGTTTCTTCTTTTGAAAATCTATGTAAGCATCGGAAACAATAATATGTCATACCATTATGTTTCGTTAGGTCCCCAAGAAGTCTGGACATGTTCCTTATCAAACAATAGTGCTGAGATATTTCATTACTGATAAGAAGTAAGTTTATACACTCTGTGTTGGAACGCTTGGAAATATTGAGAGGGAACACTTCTTTTTCTTCATACCCAAAGACATTAATGCGCAAATCATTAAGTCGTTCAATAACGTGAATTTTCGATAAAGGTACAGGACATTTGATTTCACTCAGCTTAATTTCGTGCTCATATGGAATGTAATATGATACTCGATAACTATCCTGCTGCAAGTTCAATTTATATGCAATAAGACACCAGACTAAACATTTGTTATCCTCATTCTGTATATTAATAATAGCCTTTTTATCTGCTAACTTTTTAGGCAAGGGAATATAGCTACTAGCACTTAATGGATGATATTTGGCTGAGCATAGCTCAAAGTGATCGATGTTTTCAAGAGTCCAACCAGACCCACGTTGAACAAACTCATCAAATGATTTTGAAATTTTGGCAAAGGCTTCTTGAACATGATCGATCACCGTATCGCTAACTAAATCAATTAAAATATCACTTCTAAAATAAGGAGTTGCTTGATCTTCCTCCCCATCTGTCATTCGTTTAAGTACAACTTTCACAACTCCATACCATTTGATCGAGTTTCTATCTTGAATTTCGTCATATAATTTTGAATGTAGTTGTGAAGTCAGTTCATCAAAAAACATTAAGAAATCTCCTCTAACTTCGTCTGAGGGTTCAAAATGGGTGGAAGTAAAAGTATTGAGTGCTGCTACTTCCTTTTTAGCGCGCTTAGAACTTCTCACTTGGGACGATGTGACTTTTCGCTTAACACTTGTGAGTGAATTTTCAGGATAACTCGCTTTCATGTGTCGATTGAGATTTTGTAAACTTGTAAAAGACTGCACGCAATTTTGTCAAATGTATTGTACCCTCTCGACCTCATGTTTTCTCATATGTGCGGAGAAACAATTTTTACGTTTAAATGTTTTATCGCAGATGCTACACTCGAAAATATTTTCCTGGGAATGGACTTTCATATGTCTTTTCAAATGATAGTTTCGTGTAAATGCTTTATCACAAACTTCACAAATAAAGAGTTTTTCACTCAAATGAATCTTCATATGCGTAGTAAGATTATCTTTCCTTGTAAAAGTTTTTGAACATGTTGGACAAATCATGAAAGTTCAGCAGTATTATAGCACATACGTATCATATGTATTTAAAATCGATTATATGGATTAAATAAGCATTCATTGCAAAGGAAGAGTAAATGTGCATTTATCTTAACTCTGTCGTGACGGAAGCTCGGCAATATTTAGAATAGTACATATAGATTACACGGATTAAATATGAATTGTATGAATTAAACCTGTATCCTTTTCAAAGAACGAGTAAATGTGTATTTGGCTTAACTCTGACGTGACAAGGTAAGTATGTGGAACAAAATATTATAAAAGAAAATGCACTCACTATGGGTTGACTACGCATGTCAGCAGATGTTGGACTTCTTTCAGGGGACACATCCCCTCGTCGACCGCTAGTAGCTCTTCATCCCAAACGGGCTCACTTTCATGCCATTTCGATTGCATTTCTACAGCGTTGAGTATTTCCTTCAGCTCCTCCGCTGGAATGTTCAAATCAGGAAACTAGAGCAGTTTAAAAGAATTGCATTTAGTTCAAAGCAAAGTCACTGAAATTATTCATTAAGTCTAATGAATTCATTTTAAGAAGTAGTATACATTAGATATTTTAACAATACTTACTTCGTCAGAGGTATCAAGCTCTTGTGTAGATACATTATTCTCCATAGTTTAAAAATTACTAACTAGTAAGATATATGTCCTCGCTATGTTATGTTAGCAGAGAAATGAATGTCTCAGCTTTCAAGTAGTAGTCTTATCTAGAGAAAGTGATATCATCATTGATTGGTTAGGGTTATCGATGATTAGTTCCATAGACACAGTAATCACATGATTCATAGTCATAGGAATGATATTAGTTCCATAGAGTTGGTGATAGCGTCACTGATAGGCTAGGATATGATAGCAAATCCAATCTGAAAACTTCATTTTATGCTTGCTGCTTGCTTAGAGAAGTCGAGTTTTCTTTCGCTCGTGAAAATGCATTCTGAAGAAGAAAGCTTAAACGTTGTTCCAGTTGCAGTGGAAAGCGCTTCCAACCTACGTCTTGCAAAATACCTTCACAAGGCGAGCCCTCTGCAAAGAGGCAGAAACTCTGCGAACAGAGAACTGTTCAGCAGTGATGTATTGACCCCTTCATGACTGTAGACGTTCATGAAAGTGACAGAGGAATGAGGATGCTAATTGTGGATACGGTAAATTTAAAAGTGCTGGAAATGAGCTCGGCCACATTTCGTGAATTCGTTTCCAAAATGACAAACTTTAATTTTGTCTATTCCTCAAGTTCTCAAATCTGCAACAATCAACTTGCAGTTTTTTCTTCGAATCAGGAATGTGTTCTACAGCAAATTTTCTCTAGAAGTGATGGTGGCTTTATTTTTAAGAAGCTATTTCTTAAACTTTCGCGAGAACATATGCAACAGCTTCAATCTCATTGTGATGACATTAAAGACTGTGTGAAAATCACTATTTTATGTGAAGCCTTGCCAAAATACTTGAAAAAGAACTGTAGAAAAGTAAGTACTGATTATGAACTTTTAAAAGAAAACTTTTTTAAAGTTGTTTTCAATGAAATAATGCGCCATGTACAAGATTTATACTATTATAATGGATGTGTATGGGATCATCTATCACAAAGACGGCATGAATGCTTGATGCATTCCACTCTTGATAAGTATCATTCCCAAGGAAAAATGCAATCTTTCTTATTAACTTTAGAGCTGTTAGTGAAAATTTAAAAGTATATCATGATGATATGTTTAATGATTTGAGTGTAAATTTATTTAAACGACATTTTGAAATGTTAGCTCAAGAAGTTTGAGAATCCTTTTAAAATAAATGTGATTTAAATTCATTTGTGTTTGTTTATTTGTTCATAAGTAAAAAGTCATAATTTTTTCAAACTGTTTATTGATAAGTTAACCATTTAGATGTAGGTTGTTTTACTTGCTTAATGTTAGAATTTGTAGCAACGTATTTATTTTTTACATAATGTTTAGGCATATTCATCAAGTTCAGAGCTGTTAAAAATTCATTAATACCAGTTACATTAGTCTTCTTCTTGTTAGGAGTAAATATAACGTTAAACAAATCTGCTATATTTGTATTCGAAATAAATTCGTTTTCAATCATGATTTCACCTCTATCGTTCCATTTCAAAGTGTTTGAATGCTCCTTAATAAAATTCAGGGCTTTTGAAGCTTGTCTTCTCATTGGTTGAGGTACACTGTTTAAAATTGATGCTTCGTAGGAATCTTCTTTCTTTAATACTTGTTTGAAATGTTCTGGCTGAACTTTCTTCAAAGATTCAAGTTCTTGTGGTGGTTTCCAAGGTAAGTTGTGTTCTTCCATATTCATTTTCTTTTGCAGCAAAGCATAATATTGTTTAACTTTATCATGTTCTTCTAACGAGCTATTTAAAATATGCAGCATGTTTTTGTCAAGCTCGCTCAATTGCTTATTAGTAACGCTATGTTTTGACACTAAATGTTCAGGAATCAATGCAAATTTTTTAGCGTGCTCCATGCAGCAGTCCTGTGAGTACACTTAGTGCAGTAGGGATGAGAATGTTGAGAAAACCTCCTTTCAGTAAAATGAGTTTACGTTTTTTCAACAGTGAAACTTTGCGCTCAGCTAATGTTCGCAGAGTTCTTTTATGCTTGGAAAGGGATTCTATCTGTTCCTCAGTCATTGGAATATTTCCATGCAATACATTTAGACAACATTCACATATTGCTTTTATACCTTCTTTATTAATATTTTTTTAATTTTCTTTCTGAACTTAAAAGGACAAATGTTTATGAGCTCCAACTGATGTACTTGCTCCTTGCTCACTGTCATGTTGTAAAATGATATATGTTCAAGAAAGTTATTTGTTTTATGATTTTCAAAAATGCTTTAATTGATAAAAATACTGTGTTTGATTGGGTAAAATTTGAGTACGTAGGCGAAGTTCTTCTGGTGTTTCACTTCTTACATCTAAACATAAATAGGAGTAAGGCTTTTTCGTTGCATCCTCTTAAACTTCTTGAAAAAATTTAAGGTGTCTCGGAAAAAGTTGTTTTTCCAAGTGTGTCACTTGACTGAGATCTCTTCTATTTTTACATATCAGTAAGTAATGTGCGTTTAAAGTTATTTCTCGCATTTCTTTTCCTTTGTGAAAAAAAATTTGCACAGTGAAAACTATGCTAAGATTTAAATGATGACTGCCTTTTGTAAACAAGTCTGTTAAATGTTTCTGATTAGCACCATGACTCATGAGGTCATCCACGATAAAGAGTGTATGCTTTCCTAAATAATCTCGATAATTCGATGGTAATCCCTCTATGAAGGTCACCTCTGGAATTTCATCATACAAAGATTGGTGAATTCCATAAAACCACACTATCTTATCTGGAACAATAGAAAACATGTTCACTTTATGGTTCAACAAGTCACTAACGAAATATGTTTTCCCACATAGTTTAAAAGTGTTTCGATATATGCTCAGTAGGGATAAGTATTGCTTGCAGAAGATATAATGCGTTCGTTCAGACTGACATCAACTTGAGAAAACATAGAATGCATAAATAAATTAATTGGAGCTACAGGTTCCTTTTCGGATAATGCTGTTCCATCCAATTTGGTTATTTTCACCTTCACATGAAGCCAAATCTACATATTCTTCTCCACTACCAGATATGTGAAATTCAACCGGAGATCCATCACGTATATTTGATAAGGGAAAATATTCAACGAACTTTCCAAATTCAATGGCAGCCTGAGTTGCTGGAATAGTAAATAAATCCAATTTTGACCTAACACAAATGGGAGAGTCTTGATGAATGAGAGCAGCCATTTCTAAGAAAAAATATCATGTGCTTTCACCTTCTTGGGTTTACGAGTACTAATTATGTTTTTGTAATGTTTCCGCTTTTTATTCCTTTTTCCAGAGCCAATCATAGTCTTAACTTTGGAAGCAACTTTATCTGTTAATATTTTACCAGCTTCCTTGAAACGCTGCCTTCTTAAGATCTTGAGATACGTCACTCACTAAATCTAATCCACTTTTCAATGCCTACTTTCCTATTGCTTTCGCTCCCAATTTGAAAAGAGGAAAAAATGAACGAAACAGTCCACCCACTCCACCATATCCTGACTGGTATACAGATCCACGATAAAAATTAAGTCCATTTCCAGTTTGTTGTACATAATAATCTTCAAATGATATGGAACGAGCATTATGGAAGATATTTTTGTCTCAAATGAAGTTTCACATATGAGCGTCCACGTTCAAATGGTGTTAAATCTCCTCGGTGCGTCCTTATAACTATTTCTATAGTGTCAATTATTTTCCTACTTACAGTCAGGTCTATCGTATTGTATGCATATCACTTCACCGTCATTTCCGGTAACATTCACAATGCTAAGCAGAGGAGCATATACATCTCCAACGATTTGTGACTGTACTATGTCAGTGTAGAGAAGTAAAACGCGGTAATGTGCACAGGGGTCTGCCACCAGCGTACTTTCAGCAACAGTTTCAACGTTAGGATGAACTGAGACTATTTCGACGGGGTTAAAACCTAACATTTGGGATAGACCATCATGTAAAATAACTCGAGCTTTCCCCTTAACCTTAATTTGCACTCGCTTAGTGACAGAATTAAATCGGAAGACTATCTTATCCTGGAATTCTTCGAGGGAAATGCCTTTCAAAATATCTGGAACGGTTTCGTAAAATCCAGGTGGAACTCTGCGACCAATCACTTTACCAAATCAAAGCCAATCAGATTATTTTTATCATTCACATTGTACCAAGTGTGCTAAAGCAACTTCCCATTCACCTTGAAGCTCAAGGGGCAATCGCGTGATATAGTGAGAGATTTTATTTTCAGGGAAATAGGCCATTGAATTGTCACTCGGGAGTGTTAACTCATGTTGGCAAATGAAATCTATCCGCTAAGGTTTTTATAAAGTTGTCATGTTCGAGGCTTGAATCCATTGGTTAAACTTATTGGAATAACCTTTAAACTTCACAAAGTATTCTAAACGCTTCTTTTTAGTTCTTTTCAGTATAATTTTCTCGATAGGATAAGTTTCTTTCAGTTTTACTTTTTGCAATTCTTGCAGATAAAATGTACCTAAGATAGGTTCACCCAACAAATATTTGATTCGATACACTGAAGGACTTCTTTTAACACACTCACTCACAACAAAGAGTTCTTCTGTAAAGTTCGTCTCATATCCCTTCTCAAATGTAAGTTTCTTTTTTGAAATACGAACAACGTCACCAACATTTAAATCACATTTGGAAAGCGATGAGACGTTTCCATATAGAGTAAACCAAACATCTCTCTCATTTTCATAGTTCACAACTATGGGAGTTCTTTTTATGGAAGAATGTGTGATTATAACTTTGAACTAATTTTTGTAATACATTTAAATAAGTGTAAGTGTTTTGACTGGTAAAGTACTTCCACATTTTTGTTTTCAAAGTGCGGTTGAAGCGCTCAACAACTGAGGCTTTTGTGGCATTGTAAGTCGTAATTTCACATGGTTTTCCTTCAGAAACTTCTGGAAAATGACATTTTCCAACTCCGTCCCTTGATCTGTCTGCAGAAATTTAGGTTTTCTTTGGGAAAATATTTTCTTAAAAGCTTCTACTATATCCTTTCCACGTTTCTGTTTTAAAGGGAGCACCTATGCAAATTTCGATAGTATATCGATGCAGCATAAGAGGTAGTGATATCCACTATTATGCTTCCTTAAATTTGAAAGGTCTACTAAGTCAGCCTGCCATTGCTGATCAATTGAATAAACTATTACTTTATTGGTTGGAAACTTCTTGCGAATTGGTTTGTGCAGAGTGTACGCATCTACACTCTCTAGCCATTTTTTTATCTCTTTTCTGCTCACCTTTCTTTCTAACGCACGGTATAAAGCATCGACACCACCATAACTTCCTGCGTGGGATAGATCCTGATATGTTTGATTCATTGCAACAAGAAAAATTACTATACTATTAGTAATCTGTAGCCTAAAACGTATCATTTTTCATAAAATATGGAGATGAATCTACTGTTTCATTTAAAAGTGTACTAAAATCAATAGCAAAATTTGTTTTTCCAGTAAATATATATATTATCAATAAAAAGATACATATAATGATGTATAAAACCACTCTCCAAACAAGTTCTCTTGGTGGAGACATAATCGCAAATGATGATTCAGTTAGAACAGTTCTCTTTTATAAGTGAACATGAATGTACTATATTTTAAATATAACGCGGTCATGTAGGTGATCGTGGCCGAACGGCTTAAGTACTTGTGTGAAAACGGATGACCGCGATTACCGTTTGCTGGGTTCGAATCCATGTAGTATTATTATTTTTCTTTTAAATAATTCTCTATTTAATTCTAAAGTATCATGCTAAAAATACAAGTCAACAGCTAGAAAATAAATGAATTAATACTAATTGTTACTTTTTCCATCACTAGATGGCGGTACCTGTCATTTAGCCTATAATTTAAGAAAGCTTATAGGTCCTTTATATTATAGTACTTTTACTTAAGTCAGTTTAACTGTCCAACCTTTCACTAGATGGCGCTACCTGTTAATACATTTATTAACTCAATACATTAGTAGTGAAATTTATTATTCTCAATACATTTGTAGTGAAAAAGAAAAAGTACAAGTCCTTATCTACAGAAGGGAGTAATGAAATTGTATGATAAATAACCATTGCTTGGTAAGTCCACAATGGCCTAACGGATAGCATTCTCGCATCGCATCAACATGGCCCCGGGTTCGAATCCACGAAATTCCTTTTTAATTGAAATAATATGTTTGATCCTCTCAACACCAGTTGGCGCTACCAGTCATTCATCACCATGACAACTTGTCAACAAATTGACGTCATCATGTTCATCCCCAGTGCCTTAATAATCATCTCACCACCAGATGGCGCTATCAATCATT
Organism: Metellina segmentata; assembly: GCA_947359465.1. NCBI lineage: Eukaryota > Metazoa > Arthropoda > Arachnida > Araneae > Tetragnathidae > Metellina > Metellina segmentata. The sequence goes on along the minus strand of OX375882.1, from coordinate 116,665,108 downwards.
CATCACCATAGCAACCTGTTAATAAATTGACGTCATCATGTTCATCTTCACTTTCTTATCAAATGGCCACAATCTTGAAAAATTATGTCATCACAAGCAATTGTCTTATCACATCTGCCCTGCCCGCCTTCCCTTCCTACCCAATTTCCCTTTATGCGCCAGAACTCTCAAAATCTATCTACTACACCCATCACTCCTCAAATGAGCCACCCATTATTCCTCAAATGAGCCACCCATCATTCCTCAAATGAGCAGCCCATTATTTCTCAAATGAGCCACCCATCACTCTTTGCAAAACCCTCATTGGAGGATCCCTTGAGATGGCTCTGCTCAGAAGGGTGAGGTATTCAATGCGGTAGGCAAGAAAATGAAAGTTCATTTCACAGCAGAAGGGGGTCACAATTCTCGTTGGTGTGTGTTGAGGACGGTCTCGCGTTGTCCACCTGGGGCTGCGGAATGAGTCCACGTTTAAATTGGTTTGGGGAATCCACAGCCAAAGAGCGGGTTATCTGAGCGGAGTACAAAATGACGTTGTCCTTGGATCTTTCCATTTACTAGCACTCATTCTCTAGGCGAATCAAATGTGTAGCGATTTGAAGGGACTGCGTCCACTCAAAAGTTGGCCGTGTTTTAGGGTTCAAGCCAAGAGAGCGTCGTGTTCACAGCAGGTGCAGATTGTGAATAATCGAATAATGATTCCCACGTTTCCTTAACACCCCTCGAAAAACTCCTCAAGTACCGCTGCAAATTCCTCTCGACAAGACGCCCGGGTCCAGACAAGATGTCTGGACTTTGACACTATATTTCTATAGACGATTCGTTTCGGCACGCCTCTGACGAAACAGATGTCGTGAGGCCTGAGAACGATTTCAGACTAGAAAAGGCGTTACATAGACTTGTTGTCGGGAGCGAGCTGGCAAGTAGGGTTCTTCGGAATTAGCGCTCCCCTGCCGTCACAATCAATCAGGAAGAACTAACACGACATGACGTCGTGACCCCCAAATTTCGAGTCGGCAACGAGAAAGGTGTTTCAGCAGACGACGTTCGCGCTTGGAATTAGATGACGCTGCTATCCGTGGAACGGAAAGAATCGCATCGACCTAGAGTCCTAAAACGTATTCACAGGACGCAAGTACCTGCTAGATCTGCAGAACAGATCTAAATTGTCGAAACACAGCTAGGAAACCCCGCGGTCTGGAGCTCGTTCATTCTTGACTGCTGCGAGGATTCAAAGATCTCCGTTCAGCTTAAATACCTCCACTGCAGGAGGCCATCTCCTCTATGTTTATGTTCACCGTTGTTTCAATTTTCTAGGAGGCCATCTCCTGTGAAATGATGTCAATAGTTGAATAAATCTCACCTTATTCCGGGCAGAATCAACAGTGCATATTTTGTTATCAGGGTTAGGCGAGTACGTCACAAGATCTGTCGGGATCTCACTTTGGCGTGATGTTTGGAATGGACCGTGGTTCGAAACGACGTGGTCTTTCCCTTGGGGAGTAACTGTCGCCAATATCCCGTAGTGCTTCTCCTGTGCGACTACACTACCAAAGTCATTGAGTATGTAGTTCGTTTGAGTTCCTCGATCATTTTCCTATCGAGTTCGGATGTTTCCATTGTGTCATCCCTACATCAAGATACGAAAAGAAATGGACGCCTCAAGAAGCGATAGAAATGGGTGTGTGGGAAGAACACACATTGGAAAACAAACGATTCAAATTTCAGAACAAGCGAATGATTGATTTCAGAGTTGGACCGTTCCAAAGGGAGGAAGTGGATGAGGGTCCACCTCTGGCCAGTCACCCGGCAGAGACTGAAAAAGTTCCCCCCGGTGTCCTGCGGAATTTCTTGCCAAATTGTTTCCAAATGTCGGGCTAAAGGGTCAACATTCAGTGAGGGTTGCGATAGCCTCCCCGTAACTTCCCAAATGTGCTCTACGGGAGAGAGATCAGGGCCGAGGAAGTGTCGGGAAGGCTCGAAGACAATTCATAGCAACGACGTGCCGGCATTATGTTGTTGAAAAGTAAGCCCGTGCACAAGGAATGTCGTACCGCTGTGCTGTGCCATAAATGACCACCAAAGGGATATCGAGGGACCTTAACGCCCTGTTGTGGGCATGCGCTATAGTAAGGGCGACAAGTCTGCTGTTGTCGTCACTAAAGACTTTCCAAGTGGCACCGCTCTAGGTCAGCACCTTCTTGGTGCGTCAGTAGTATACGGGCCCACATAGTAGGCGGAAGTGACGTCATCAAAAAGGGCGTGGCCATGTGACGTCACAGCGTGACCTCATCACAACCGGAAGTGACGTTTTTTTTTTGTATTTCAGGATAATCATTATTTTTTTTTTATTACAAGGCCTATTTTTGGATTTCGTAATGTGTATTTCTTTATTTTAGATTTCCTATAAGGGACCCGATAAACCCCGAAGAGTAAATTTATGGCTTCATGGTGACCACTATGATGTCATAAAGAGCTTGATGGGATTCTACGGCTCCAGCTATTACTGTGAGCGCTGTGAAAAACCATACAGGAACATTCAAGTTCACAGATGTGCGAATGCTTGTCACGTTTGCTTGAGACAATGTTGTGAGAAAGATGGACCTGTAAGGTGTTTCGATTGTAATAGATTATGCCAATCGGAAGCCTGTTACCGCTCTCACAAGGCAAAGCCAGGAAGGCAACAGCTTTCGTTGTGTGATAGAGTAATTGTTTATTTCTAAACTGTATTATTATTTCTTTAGTTGTCATTAGCTAGTTTTATATAGTATTAAAATTTATTTTTTCCTACTTAGATGTACCAATGTAGGGACTGCTGTAGGGTCATACTACGGCGTCATTGCCCAATGGAAAACCATCGTTGCGGTACAGTTAAATGTCCGGCCTGTGGAAAATTTGAAGTAGCCACGGAGCATCGCTGTTTTCTGCCCATCGTGGAGGTCAAGAAATCCTCGGATAAGATCATTTTCTTTGACTTCGAAACAGATCAATCAACGGGGGAACATTTGGTTAACTTTGCGGTGATGCAGTATGCTGATGGCGGTGAAAGAATTTTTGGAGGAAACACGGCATGCAGAGAGTTTTGTTCATGGCTTTTCACAGATGAACACAAGGGGTATACTGTCATTGCCCACAATATGAAAGGGTAAAAAAAAAAATTATTATTATAAGACTAAAAAAAAATTGTTTTCTGGTGTTCTACTACATAACTTGATTGTTAATTAAATATACTAATAATTTAAGTTAACCTATCTGTGAATGTATAACATACATGTAACATACATTAAAAAAAAGATGTGAAAGTCAGTTTATCCCAATATTTTAAGATAACGTATTTGAATATATAACATTCATTTTTTTTAAAGTTTTGATGGTCAGTTTATCATGGCCTGGCTTTTGGAGCAAGGTACGCCTCAAGATGTGGTTCCGAATGGATCAAAAGTAATGATGATTAGGCATAAGTCCCTGAACATAAGAATTATCGATTCTTTCAACTTTCTGCCTATGTCGCTGTCTAAATTGCCTGCATGCTTTGGACTAGAAGAATTAAGAAAAGGATATTTTCCTCATCTTTTCAATACGCCTGAAAATCAAAATTATAGAGGACTATTACCAGCTGCCCACTTTTACAATCCGGACAGCATGTCACCGTCTGGCCGTTCGGCATTCTTGACGTGGCCTAAAGAGCATGAGAGGGACACTTTTGACTTTCAGGAGGAAATGGTATCCTACTGCAGGTATATTTTATTGATTGTATGTTTTTAAAAACTGTATGTCATTCAATCATTTGGATTTTTTAATTTTTTATTTTTATTCAAGGTCGGACGTTGATATTCTTAGACGATGCAGCTTGGAATTTAGAGAACAATTTTTGGAAATCACTGGAGTCGACCCCTTCTGGTAAATAAAATTTTATTTTAATAAATATTTTAAAAAGTCATCGACATTTACCATATGTATTCCAAATGCACATTTTTTTTTTTTAATCTTTCAGTTATCTCACTATTGCCTCAACCTGTATGGCTATTTATAGATCACAACACATTAAAGCAGGAAACATTGCCATGGTTCCTGTAAATGGATACAGCAATCATACAAACTATAGTTGTGAGGGAATTCGATGGTTGGATTTTGTTACTGAGACGGAGGGCATAAGCATTCAACATGCTTTGAATGGCTTGGGTGAGAAAAAAATCCATGGAATTTCTGTAGATGGTTATGAGGAAAATACTAATACCATCTTTCAGTTTCATGTATGTATGTTTTGGAAAACAATGTTATTATTTTCTTCTGTATTTAACAGTTAAAAATAGAATTTTTTTGGATGTTTTATTATTTTCTTTTTTCGATTTTTTTTCTTCGTATGGATGTTTTTATCACGGCTGCCTCTCTTGCTACGATTCCGACACTGTGAATCCTTTAAATGGTTCAACAATGGGATGCTTGTATGAAAAGACCAAAAAGACCACAGCCTTTCTTCGAGAGAAGGGATTTCGGGTTATTGAAAAGTGGGAGCATTAGTTTAGATTCCAAAAAAAAGAAGACGCTTCTTTGATAGCCTTTTTAACGCAACATAGACTACAAGATCGGCTTGATCCACGAGATGCATTTTTTGGAGGAAGAACAAATGCTCTAACATTATACTATGGGGGTCGGGCTAAGTATGTAGATTTTACATCCTTGTATCCCTGGGTAAATATATTCTTATCACTTTTTTCTTTATAGTACAAAAGATTCTGTAAATTACTTTTTTTTGTATTCTATCGTGCTGTACTTTTTCATTTTCATTGCAAGTGCTCTTTTTTTTTACTTTGCTAGGTGAACAAATATTGTCGTTATGCTCTCGGTCATCCTGAAATAATAACTGAGGATTTTGATGATATTGAAAACTACTTTGGTATAATAAAATGTCGGGTTTTGCCTCCTAGAGGTTTATACCTTCCAGTCCTTCCCCTACGGTGCAACGGAAAATTAATGTTTCCGCTTTGTCATTGCTACACCGAAAATATGCACTCCGAGGAAGAACGTGCGCTTATTGGGACATGGGTCTCTGAAGAGATAAAGGTGGCTGTACGGAAAGGGTATCAAGTCACGAATGTAAGATATAATATATATATATTTTTTCAGCTTAGCAAAGTTTTTTGCGAAAAGGAAATTTACATTTCTTCTCTTCTTCTTTCTTTTCTTTTTTTCCCCTAATAGATTTTTGAGGCGTACCATTTCAAGGAATCCTCAGACTCTCTGTTTCGATCTTATATAGATCTTTTCCTAAAGATTAAGCAAGAGAGTAGTGGATGGCCTGCGGAGTGTATTACACCAGAAAAACGTGCAGAATACATACACCAATATGAAAAGAGGGAAGGTGTGAAGTTGGATGCGTCCAAAATTGATCGAAACCCGGGCAGAAGACAAGTAGCAAAATTAGCCCTTAACAGTTTCTGGGGAAGGTAAAGATCTTATCTTGTAAAGACAAAAATATTAATTCTTTAATCTCTCTCTCTCTCTCTCTCTCTCTCTCTCTATATATATATATATATATATATATATATATATATATTATTCTGTCATATGTTATTTACAGGTGGGGTATGAATATCAACAAAAGTCAATTGTGTTATGTGAATACAGTGTCTGATTTTAACAAAATCCTAGCGGACCAAAAGTAAAACGTACGCATCTTTAACCATTCAATTAAACATGAAAACGAAAAAAAAGTATATTACTAATATTTAATTTTTTTGTATTCAGGTTAAAGACATTTACTTCTGTACTGACGAAACAGCAGCCATTCATTTTGACATGAATCAGGAGTTTGTCCCCCAAGACAGTGCAACGAACGTTTTTCTGGCTGCCTTCACTACAGCATGGGCTAGATTGAAATTGTACAGCGAAATGGAAAAGCTGGACAAAGCTGTTTTGTATCACGACACAGACTCCATCATATACGCCAGTGACGGGACCAATGACCCTACCCTTGGAAACTTCCTAGGCGATTTCACTGACGAATTAGATGGAGACGTAATCTCTACATTTGTGTCTGGTTAGTATTTTTTTTTTGGTTTTGTTTAGAAAAAAAAAGTACACTTAAATGAAGTAAATGATTGAATTATTATTTTTTCTACGACTTCTTTCAAAATGAATTTGTTTATTTACCTTATGTCCACAAAATTTTATCACTTATTATTATTTTTTTTGCAGGTGGTCCAAAAAATTATGCAGATGAGACGACAGCCGGAAAGACATGTTGCAAAATTAGGGGTTTCACTCTGAACTTCAGAAATGCACAAATTCTGAATTTTCAATCAGTGCAGGAGCTAGTTTGCAGTATGGATCCTCAGGCCTGTATTCATATTCACAACTCTTCAAAGATATGCCTTGATGCAAAACGACGACGGATTGTAAATAAGGAAGAAACCAAAATATATAAAACAGTGTACACAAAGAGAGTATTGAAACCCGATATGACAACACTTCCATATAGTTATTTTGAAAACTGATAAAAGTGGGGTTATGTGTGTTTATATATGTATATTTATATACATATATGTATATATTTTTTGTACATATATTTTAATTCTAATAAAATATTTATGTGTTACTTTATATCATAAAAAAATTTTTTTGGCTTTCTGAAAAAGTTTAAGATTATTTGAAAACAAAATAAAAAAATTTTTCTATCATTTTATCTTGTTGTCTTTCTTTTATAGTACATTCACCTATTTTTTTGGGGAAAAAAATTATATATATATGTATATATATTTCAGTTTAAAATACCAGTTACCTCCTAATGCTTTTTTTTCTGTAGGAAAAAAGTAATAAAAATAAAAGTGTATAAAATAAATAAATATGAAAAATGTATATATATATACATATATATATATATACATATATATATATATATATATATATATATATATATATATATATATATATATATATATATATATATATATATATATATATATATATATATATATATATGTAAGATTCGTGTTGTTCTATTAATTTTCTCGTAACTGAATACCAGAATGTGAATGGCTCGTGACAGTCTTGCCTTGCATTCCTACTACAATGCAATGACTCCTACCAGTCTCGTTGCTCTTATAATGAGTTCTTTCCAGACTAGTAGACAACTACCGTTGTTTAGTATTCCTACAATCGGCCATCCTGATGATCTTTCGTCCTCGAAAGGAACACGACAAACCTAAAAAAAAAACACAAAACAGTATCTGGGAATACATTGATTCAGTATTAGTTATTGAACCACGACTTCATATGGTCAGCTGCTGTCGACGTCAAGTTCGGTCCTTCATGGTTTCCAACTTTCTCAACGTCATAGCGATCATGGGGTTTCACTTTCTTCACTCGATATGGTCCTAAGAATTTCGGTCGTAATTTCATTCCGACACCAAATTGAGTCCGCTGAATAGCAATAAGATCGCCCTCTTTGTATTGATGAGGTTTCTTCCTCTTCTTATCATACGTTCTTTTATTCTCTTCCTGAATTTTTAGGATATTCTCTTTGGCATCGTCTCTTAATTTCTTCCTCTTCTCTAGAAAAACTTCAGTATATTCTTCTTCTAAAAGCTGGACTATCTTGAGATCTTCTTTGTTTCGCATTTTCACACCTGTCAAAAGTTCGAAGGGTGTCCATCTTGTGCTTCTGGAGGTTGTACTATTGAGTATTCTTTGTACGGCGTCAACGTGTTTGAACCATTTGATCGGTTCTTCAATTGAAAGTTTGGATAACACTGGAATCAGGGTTTTGTGCATTCTTTCTACTTGTCCATTGCCTCTTGGGATTCCTGTTGTGATTTTTAGGTGTTCAATCCCGTTTTCGCAACAAAAATCTGTAAATTCTTTAGATGTAAAAGCGGATCCTCTATCCGAGATTATCCTCGCAGGATTTCCAAAACTATTTTGTTGTTGTTTGAGTTTATTTATTGCGTCACCTGATGTCGTAGATTTGGTAGGATATAACCAAGTGAATTTTGTGAATGCGTCTACTACCGTGAAGATATGCTGATAGTTCTTAGATGTTGAAGGTAACGGACCTATGAAATCAATGTGATAAGTGTATAATGGAACGTCCTCTTTAGGAATTGGATTTAGAAATCCTTCAGCCTTTCCTAGCTTCTTATTACTGAGTATGCATGGTACACAATTACTTATAAAATCTTCAACATGTTTCCTCAATTTAGGAATAAAAAATTCACGCTTAACTACCTCTTCAGTTTTATTTACAGCGAAATGTCCTTTCTCGTGTGCATGTCGTATTATTTCGTCTTGCATAGCTCTGGGGACAACTAAAAGTTCACGATCATTATCGTATTTATACACGACACTGTTTTTTGTAAAATAATCTGAATTACTTCCATCTTCTATCAGTTTTTTAATTGCGGTAATGTGGTCGTCATTGGATTGGGAAGCAATTATTTTATGAGTTATTCCGTCATCTGCAATGACTTGCATCACTTGCATTACAGGGTATCTACTGAGTGCATCCACGTGGGCCATTTGTTTACCAGGTTTGTGGACTATTTCATAGTCAAATTCTTCTAAGAAAAGAGACCATCTTGCAATTTTAGGGGTTAAATCCTTTTTTTCCATAGTTTTCTGAAATGCTAAGCAGTCGGTGAATATTTTAAATTTCGAGCCTAAAAGGTAGTTCCTGAAGTGTTTAAGAGCCTCAATTACGGCAAGTACCTCTAGTTCGTAACTACTATACTTCTCTTGTTGAGGTGTTGTTTTTTTGCTCTTATAGTATATTGGGTAAAACTTCCCGTCGTCTGACTGTTGGAGGAGCACCGCCCCAAATCCTTGGCTACTTGCATCAGTATGCAGTTCTAGAGTCGCTCCCTGGCGAAAAATGTGTAGTACTGGGCTTTGTGACAACATTTCCTTTAAAATATGAAATGCTTCTTTTTGTTCTGGCCCAAACCTAAATTCTGTATTGTTTCTGAGTAAATCACTCAAAGGTTTGGCCACTTTGGCATATTGAGGAATAAACTTCCTAAAGTATCCTGAAAGACCAAGGAAACTTTGCAATTGTTTAGTTGTTTGTGGTTGTGGAAATTTCTGTACAGCCAACGTCTTAGCTGGGGAGGGTCGAATTGTCCCGTCTTCTATTACATAACCAAGAAACTCTATTTTTCGTTTAAGAAATTGACATTTCTGAAAATTCAATTCTAATCCATATTCCGATGATATTTTTAAAACACGTTTAAGTTTCTCGATTCCTTCTTTCTCATCTCGTGAGGGAATTATCATGTCGTCCATGTAGATAACGAGAGTGTTATCCCTTAAAAGATCTCTAAATACCGTGTATATGTACCGCTGGAAAACACTGGGACTAACCGATAAACCAAAAGGGACCTTCAGAAATTCATATTGCCCTTCATGTGTAACGAAAGATGTATACTTGGTACTTTTCTCATTTACATCTACATGAAAAAATCCGTTTTTTAAATCAAGGGAAGTGAAAACTTTAGCTTCTTCCAAATGATCTAAAACGTCTTCTATTAGGGGTAAGGGAAATCTATCTTTAATAATTTTCTTATTCAATTTCCTATAGTCAATACAGAGTCTAGAAGAACCGTCTTTCTTCTTACACAACACGATAGGGGCTGAGAAATCAGAGCAGCTAGGCTTAATGATGCCATCTTTCAACCACTGTTGTGTTTGAGTTTCAACTATTTTTTGCTCAGCGAACGGCATTCTGCGTGAACGCTGGCTTATGGGGACCTCGTCAGTCAAAATAATGTTCATTTCCAAGTTCGTGCTTCTCGTCTTACACGGTTTATATTGGCTGATAAGTTTTGTCAGTTCCTCCTTCTGCTTAACTCAAGAAACATGATTTAGATCTAATTCGTCAAATGTCACAGCGTTGAACATTGTAGTTAGGAAACTTTCCGCTAAATTAACATTTTCTGATTTGTGGTGACAAGAAAAGTAAAACATGTTATCTTCTGCTATGGTTCGTTTTGTCTCCAACTTAGTGTTTGGTTCCAGACGATTAGTTACTTCGAGATGAGTTTCGGTTTGAATTTTAGTTGAATCTGAAGTGTTCGCTAAATTAACAATTCTTGCGTAATTCACTCGAAAATTATCGCGTTTGCTCAAAACATGAATTCCGCTCTCTGATAAAGTAAGATTTAACTTATTTATGCAATCGAACCCAAGAACAATATCATCAGGTAAATTTTTTTAAACATAAACATCAGTAACAATAATGCATTCATCAATAATAATTTCTGTAGAAAAGAAACCTAGAGGAGAAATGTGTTCTCCTCCTATACCCATTAAAGTCACATTATCAAAACTCAATTTTGGGGATCCAATTTCAACATAAAATTCATATTTTATCATTGACACATCACTTCCTGTGTCGATTAGCGCATTAGATCTTTTCCCGCACATTTCAACATATTTTCTAAGCTTAGTACGAGAATTAAAAGGGCTATTAATTAAAGTTCTATTTACATCTCTTTTGGGACACACGTCGGCCTTGTGCCCATAATTTTTACATTTAAAGCATCTCACACCCTCAGTTTTCTTTTCACAATTTATCGACTTATGTCCATATTCATTGCAGTTGTAACATTTTATATGATTGGTGTTAGTTTGTTCAGGGCGCACGAAAGATCGAGGCTTTAATTTGTCAAAATCCCTATTGAAACGCTTCTTATATTTATCGTCTGATGTTTTCGAATCTCTATTGGTTTTTAAATGACATCGAGCCGCTTCATATTCGTCTAATTTATTGACGAGTTGGTCTATTTTCGTTATTTTCGGTAGCTCGTCTATAAAATGGTCTCGAACGTCATTGGGTATTTTTCGTTTTAGTTGATCGGTAATCATGAGTTCTTTAAGGTCTTGGTAATTTGATACTTCCAACCCACTCGTCCATTCTTCAAAGAAATTTTTCAGATCATGAGCAAAGTCATTCCAAGTAGAAGACGCTTCTTTTCTATGCGAAAGGAAATTTTGCCTAAATTGTTCCGGATTTAATTTAAAACGTTTCAACAATAATCTCTTGAGATTTTCATAGTCATTAGCCTTTTCGTCAGGCTCACGCGTGATAAGATTAGCCAAATCCAATGGGAGTAACCCCAACAAATGTGTAACCCATTCCGTTTTTGGTATTTCGATACGACTAATCTGTCTTTCAAATAAAGTTAAATAACAGCTAATATCCTTATTCGTCTCGTAACGGTTAATCAATTTCAATAAATCGTTATTGTATAGGCTGGTAGTTTTACCATAACTGTTGCCTTGTCTGTTAGCAGTTTCGATTTCGAGTTTCCTTAATTCGAATTCGCGTTTTTCGGCTTCAATTTTCTCTGCGCGTTTTTCGGCTTCAATTTTCTCTGCGCGTTTTTCGGCTTCAATTTTCTCTTCGCGTTCAGTTCTAATAACACTCAACAGATTTTTTGTTATCTCCTCGTCATAATTTTCAGAATCTATTATAAGTTTCGAGCACTGCGCTACTTTGGGATTCGCTGGCACTATTAGGCCTAATTCGTCAATCAATGTTAGGGTGGAGTGGTCGTTCACGGTAAGGCGTTTGTCGCCAACTAATTTTTGTAGCCAAATCAAGATGGCGGCCGAATTCCGTTACAGCAGATAGGGTTGCCATAACAAAAACCGCAGATGTGAAGAAAATCAGCAAAAGGTGAAGGTTACCATATTTAGCGACAAATCGCCTTCTTACCGTGAACGACCACTCCACCAATGTTAGCAAATCTGCTTTTCGGGCCTTAGTTAAATATGCCATGTCATCAATTAAAACAAAATTCTGTACTCACAGTTTCGAAAGTTCCTTCTATCCGTCTTTTCCGTCAACTCGTCTTTTTCGTCTACGCGTTTTTTCGTCTACGCGTTTTCTTTTTTGTCGTTTCAGTCTATCATCAGCACCACGTCAGGAGAAGTCATGAAACTGTTCTTGCAGATGATTAAAACACAAGTCCAGGTTTGCATAGGTAGTCAAAACATTCCGCCGGCCGGTTCAATCGTCACTGCTTTCGGGGTCTGCTAATCCGTCGTTCAAGCCCTCGTACGAAGGAGGAGAATCGTCGCGGTCGTCAACGGTTTTTCACATCGCGGCCGAACCCTCATTTTTTGTAAGATTCGTGTTGTTCTATTAATTTTATCGTAACTGAATACCAGAATGTGAATGGCTCGTGACAGTCTTGCCTTGCATTCCTACTACAATGCAACTGACTCCTACCAGTCTCGTTGCTCTTATAATGAGTTCTTTCCAGACTAGTAGACAACTACCGTTGTTTAGTATTCCTACATATATATATATATATATATATAAGCATGGTAGTTTGAAGACATGTTAGAAAAAAATTATAAAAAGTCATCAATTAATTTTTTTTATTATATATCCAAGATATTACAAATTCAGCCATTTGTTCAAAGATAATTTTCTTTTCTTTTCTCTTTTTGGTTTTGCATACATGGTTTTCACATCAGTTAAATAAGTATTTTTCACAAATTCTTGAGGAAAATTTCTTGATGTCAGTACTTCCTTAAACTGTTCGAAGGCCACTGGTTTTCGAACTCTGTTTCTTAACAGAAAATTCAAAAGTTGTGCAACATCTGAACCAGGAATTTCTTCTTTATTTAGCACAAGTTCTCTCTTATTATTCCAGGAAATATCTTGTAACTTTAGAAAGTCTATAATTTTTGTAGCAGTATCTTTATGTTTCACAGGAACTGAATCCAGGATCCTATTTTATATGTCAATATGGTTTACAGCGTCTTTCAGTGGAAGTTTCTCGTCGAATTGATTAACAACATTCAAATTTGGGAATGTAACGTATTTTTGTAATATTTGATTGTATAGCTTCACTTTGTCATCGTCACTTATTTTCTTTTTCAAAATGTTTTGAATCTGTTTATCTAATTCACTTAGATGATCTTCTTCAAATTCTTGCATACGGTCTAGTGATACCAATGCAAACTTTTTGCTATGTTCCATGGATAAGAGATGATAAGACAGTTAAGGCAGTATATATAGGAATGAGAAAGGATAAAAATCCGTCACCTTTTTGTACCAAAAGACGTATTTTCCTATAAAGAGAAACTCTTTTCGCAGCGAGTGTTCTCAAAGTTTTTTTGAAAGGAACTAGTCGATTCTTGGTACGTTTACTGACAGGAAGATTTCCCTTCAGAAGATTTAATACACATTCACAAACTGATTTGATGAGACTGTTTGGACAAATTTTCAACACATTCGTTTTTCTTCGTTTTTTTTGTAATAGTTTCAAATATTCCACATCCTTCTGAGAAGGCATACTGAATAGAAATGATTTCTTTTGCTTGCACACTATGTTTTATATTTGATCTTGGGGGGAAAGTCTAAGCTTATAATGTCTCGAACTCAGACTTTTCTAAAAAAAAAAAATATTTTCTTATCTTTTCACATAAATAGTAGATGACTTAACGAGGTTCATACACTAAATGTTTATCACTAGGAAAGATTCCTGAACGTAATCGTAACCGTTCAATCGTCTCGGGTCGTAAGTCAATGAGCAAATAACTAAAGGGCTTTGAGGTAGCATCTTCAAAAATTTCTTGAAAAGCTTTTATTTTCCAGGGAAACATTTGTCTTGCTAAATGCAGAATTTGACTTCTATCCCTGGGATTTTTGTATAAAACTACGTAATGTGAATTTAAATGAATATTTCTTATTTCTTTGCCTTGATGAAAAAAATTTTGGGTTATAAAAATAATTGAAAGATTTCTATGATGACTTCCTTTCGTAAAAAGGTTACTTAAACGAGTATCACTGGCTAACTCTGTCATCAAATCGTCTATGATAATTAAAGCATTTCGAACGGAATTTAGATTAGGGGGTAAACCTTCTTCAAATATTACATTTTTCATTGAATTAAAAAGTGGCTGATAACTTCCGTAGCAGTAGATAAAATGTGTAGGCATTGGATTAAACATTTTATACTCTAATAGTTTCTTCACGAAAACTGTTTTTCCTGAACCTGTAGGACCGCTGAGAAGACATGTAGAAGGATGAACAAGCTTAGGGAGCTCCATATTCCAATATGTGTTTAGTTTTAAAAAAGCTTTGACTTTTATACTTTACAGACAATATCTGTGCAACCTTTAATTGTGCGTGCCACGAGCTCACACTCGCTGATTAAATCGACAATATTTTGAGTAAATTCCAAGCAGTGGTTTTCAAAGACATTTAAAGAATTGTAAACACACTCGCATATTGTTTTCCCACAAACTGAGTCACTGAAGAACAGATTGGAAAATTAGTTGCATCTAATAAATCCCACTGAATCAATTTTTTGGTAAATTTTATACATTTCCAGCGTCGTTTTATTTTGTGCTAAACTACATAATTCATGTTTTGGCCAGTTAAGACAAGTCCAAATAATAAATATAGAAAAACCAATGTAGGAAAGTATAAGCAATGCTGTTAAAAGATTTCGTATGGTTGTGTTGGTCATTTTTGTTTTGTTTTGTACGTCTTACTTTGTCAGAAACATTTCATAAAATGATGCTTTCACTCGAATAAAACCCTTTTATAACTCTATATAAAAAGGATAAATAACAACAATGGAAGACAATATCACTGAAAATCTAACTTTTATTTTTTTTAAACCATGGTTACACCGTATCTTTTCTTGACAAACTGAAACATTCTAAAATCATTTTTCTTCCCACTAAGTTGAGTAAGAATAAATTTCATACATAATCCTTGACATCGTTTAAGAACGAAATAAACGCAATAATGTCCGCATACGTTAGATGTTAAGCTTTGAAATAGAACCTCGTTCCAATGAACATGCTGAAAAGTCTTGATAAATCTTGTTACATCTTGTCCAAATGCATCGGGAGGAAATCCATAGGAATCGAAAAATTCTACAGTGTTTTTATCTTGCACGTAGACGGCAAGCCAATGAGTTCCTTTTTCATCATGTTTATCGGTATTCAACACCATAGCTGAGGGAAACTTTCTAATTTTTGGTATTTTGTCCGAAGGAAAAAACACCCACGAAATATATCGCCAAAATAGGATCACGAGATAAGATTTTATAAATGTGTGATGAATTCATCAGTTTCCAAAATCATAGAGTATATTTCGAGCTTTGTTGACTTCGATCAAGTTTTCGAACTCAGCATAGACTAACAATGAAACTGTTTGTGGTAAGGGGTTGGCAAATTTATTTTCTGTTCTTAAATTACTATGACGAACAAGATTTAGATGTGAACCGTCACACAAATCTGGGGATAAATCAAAGCAAAATAAAGAATAACCTTTCGAAAATTCTGACCTTGAGAGGTATAGGCCTCTGTCTTCGGTATTCGTAAATAAGTTCTGATATGCTCTGACAAATTGATTTTTGTCAAAATTTGGTTGCAGTGGGTTATGAGGTATGGGTTGACCATCCACGTAGACTCCAATGAAATTGATATTGTAATGTTTGAATTCGAAGGGAGACTTTTTATAGTGTCCATTGAACGCGTCATTATCAACACAGGCGATCACGATACGATTAGGCATCTGCCCTGTAAAAATATTATCTTGAACAAAACTCATATTGCCTGCAGGAATGGAATAAGCTTTACAGAGTACTCTGTTAATGGGATATTTGGCGGTTGCTTTTTCCAAACTCTTTGCGTGTCCTATAACAACACCTGGACTGACTCTCACTTTACGAACAAATAAGGAAGCGTGTTCTAAGGAAACTTTAAATTCACCATCTCCCAGCAAACAAAATTCCGGTTTACTACGAATAAGCTTAATTTTCACATCTACCATGTTCAGAAGGAGTCGTTCTTGGTGAAACATATCCAAGTGTAATCGACCAATCATATCAACCGATGTACTGAGTTTGAACATTTCTGTCCGCTTATTGAATCCATCGTTAGGCTCAGTGTCTGCCGAATCGAAAACATTCATTCGACCGGCGGTATCCTTAAAAAACAGTTCCGAAGAAAGTTGGGAAGTTTTAGTATCATAACCGTGATTTAGTAGTTTTTCTATCATGGCTCTGTAAAGATAAGTGTTATTACTGGAAGAAACAAGTCTTTCATTTAAACTGATATCCACCTGGGAAAACATGGAATGCAAAAATAGATTTACAGGCCCTACTTTACTTTCATCTGTGATTGGTTTGCCATCACTTTTTAAAATTTTAGCTTTGACATATAATTGAGTATGTGATAAATCAAGATATTCGTCTCCGCTTCCAGATACATTGAATTCGACAGGGCTTCCATCGGAAACATTGGCTAACGGATGAAATTCAACCCACTGACCTCTCTCGATAACAGTTTGCGTTGGAGGTAAGGAGAATAATTCGAGCTCGGATTTTACACATTCTGGAGAATCTTTTAGTAGAAAAGCCATTGTATCATGAGTCAAAAATATCACGTCTTTGCACCTTCCTGATTTTAGATGAAATGGAAAGTTTTGAGCGTTTGCGTTTCCTTTTAAACTTTCCGTGACCAATCATTTCATCTGCTTTCTGAACTGCCTTTCTTGCTAATTTCTTTCCGGTTTCTTTTGCTCGAGTATTAATAGATGTTTTGAATTTTTCGCCCGACAACATGTCGTTAGCAACCAATGTTCCTGTTCGTAATGCTTCTTTTCCAACCGTTTTTGCACCACTTATCAATAAAGGCAATGCTCTGCGAAAAAGTTTTGCAAAAAAACCTCCTATTCCGTGTACTTTCTGAAAAACAACTCCTTTGTAGTAAGGAAGACCATTTCCAATTTGTCTTGCATAATAATTTTCAAACTTTTTTGTACAACACGTGTAAGGCACCAACATTATGTTACTTCTTTTCTTGAATCCAAAAAAATGAAAAATGAATCAATTCAGAAAGGAACACTCTTTTATATGATCTGTTTCAAGCGGAAATGTAGTTTCACCATCAACTTTCCGCGTTCGAATGAGACGTAACGACCAGTGTGCGTCCTTATAATGATTTCAATTGAGTCAAAAAATTTTCTGGAAACTGGTAAATAATGAGGTCTTTCAAATTGTTCCTGAATCATATCACCATCTCTTCCCTTCACTGTCAGAGTTCGCAAAAGAGGAGCTAAGATCCCACCAACAATTTCAGGTTGAATGATATTAGTGTAAACGTACAGCAAATGTAAATCAACATGTAGGTCCGCGACAAAAGGACTCTCAATGATAACTGTATCTGGGCCTCCATTTCCTGGAATAAAATTTTCTCCAATCACTTGATTAGGTTCAAAACCTAAGTTTTCAGCTAATCCCTTGGATAATCGCAGCGTTGTACCATTAGTGAGCTGCACCACCACCTTTTTAGTGTGTTTGTTATATTTCATTTGAATTTTTATGTGCTTTGGAAATGTATTTAAAATGTCATTCGGAGAATCATAAAAACCACACGCTACTTTTCCATCAATTTTCACTCCGTTTCCTAAATCATATTCAAAAGAATTTTCACCATCAATAATGTTACTCCACATTGTGGGATAAATCATTTCAACTAATCCTACTTCCCATTCACCTGATGGTTCCATACGTGTGGAGAGTTTAGTGTAGAAGTGAGACATTGTATTGCCTGGATAAAACTCAATAGAGCTGTCGCTGGGAAGCGTGATGTAGAACGACATCGTACAGTGAAAAATTAAAAGGTAAGTACAGTGACAACTCTATTTATATCATTTTGACATCCTCAACCCAAGCAATAAATTTTTCAGGATAACCCTGAAATTTCACAAAGTATTCCATTTTTCCATTGCGCTTTCTTTTCTTTAAAACCTTTTCTACTGGATAAAATCCTGAATCCGAAATCTTTTGCAATTCCTCTTTGTAAAAACTTCCTTGTATCACTTCCCCTGCTAAATCTTTCAGTTTATACACACCAGGTATCCGAGGTATTATTTTATCAATAGTAAAGATTTCTTTTGTCCAGTTTTGTTCGTATCCTTTTTCAAAGTGCATTTTATCCCGACTAATACGAACAGTATCGCCAGCCTTTAACTCTGAACTGCTTAGTTTTACATCAGATTGCTGTCCGTATAACGTATCCCATACTTTTCCTTCATTTTGTATTGTCACTGATGAAGGCTCTGTTTTAATACTACGATGCCAAGTATGGTTATAACTATGCATCAATTGGTCTATTACGTCAATATATCGCTTCGTATTTATTTCAGTGAAGTATTTCCACATTTTAGTTTTAAGGGTACGATTAAAGCGTTCAACAATTGAAGCTTTTGTTGAATTATGTGTGGGTAAAGAAAGTCACTTTCTTCTTTTTCAAGAAATTTTGCACTAATTTATTGGTAAACTCTTTCCCAGCATCTGTCTGTAAGGATTGAGGAGTACGTTCCAAAAATATTTTTTCTAAAGCTCTCATTATAGTTGTAGCTTTTTTATCTAACAGAGGAATGGCCCAGGCATATTTAGATAAAATATCAATACAAGTAAGTAAATACTTATACCCATCGTTATGAGTGGCGAGAGATTGCATGTCCACTAAGTCAGATTGAAACTGTTCGTTTAATCCTCCTACTATTACACGATTTCTCTGGAATTTGTGCCGTAAAGGCTTGTGTAAAGTATACGAATCTTTCGTTTGTAGCCAATTTCTTATCTGTTTTCTTTTCACGCGACCTTTTAAAGCACGCTGTAAAGCATTGATACCACCAAAGCTGCCGGGGAGTTTGGGATTCCGATATGTCTGATTCAGAATTTTTTCCATTGCAGCAGGGGTTGTGGTCTAACCTAAAGCTGATATTCATAATGACGGTTGAATTATAAGAAACACACTATTTATATGTTTCTCTAATATTCCTATTAAAATAGAGGTCTAAAGTTTTTAAAGTTTATATTTTCAAAAATGGTATTTCAAAAACAACCAGCAATAACAAATTAAATCAAAAACGCTGGTTAACATACTGTACACAAAGAAACAAGTTGGTCAAATAAAAAAAACTTAAATATATAAAAATAAATAAAACGCACACAAGGTGTAATAAGAATCAACAAAATTTTATTCATTTATAAAAGTAAAAAAAAAAAAACATTACACTGATGTAAAATATGGGGAGGTATAATTGGAATTTACATACATTTCTCGCACAGATTCTATGAGTTCTTTCACATTTAAACATTCAAAAAAGTCACCTTGCAGAATCAAATACTGAAAATTTAATAGCATACAATTTTTTTGAACAAAGGTCACA
Source organism: Metellina segmentata (assembly GCA_947359465.1). Classification (NCBI taxonomy): domain Eukaryota; kingdom Metazoa; phylum Arthropoda; class Arachnida; order Araneae; family Tetragnathidae; genus Metellina; species Metellina segmentata. The sequence continues at coordinate 116,645,901 of OX375882.1, read as the reverse complement.
GCAAAATCACGCCAATCAATATTGTAAAGAATAGAAGTAAAATTTATAGTAAAAGATTCTTCCTTACTCGAATCTAAACAGGAATGTGCAACGTCGTTCACAATATAATTCTTACATCCGAAACAGTCCGCAGTATTAGATATACCTTTCGAAATCATATCCTCTAAATGTGCACATCAGCATTTTTCAATTCACCTACCCCTTCTGGATTGTCAGGGTCACCGTTGTAAGTATCGTTGGAAATCAGTGACGAACACTTTTCAAGTTCACGACTCACATAATAATTCAGAGAGTAGGTAAATAATGTATTATTCACACTTTCAGCAACACAATCGTAGTTCTCGCAGATTTTGAAAACGTGTTCCCAACGCAACACAACACGATCGGGCACAAAATAAAAACACTTGTCACTTTTTCGAAACAGTCTTTGTAGGATAAGGAATGTCGTGTCTCCTACAACTTCTTTGGACATGCATAGGTCTCTTTCCAGAATCTTAACAGATTCCACAGTAGCAAAAGTAAAAAATTTACTCACATTGCTTATAAACGATTCCCACACTTTTGGAGAAAGCGAAATTCCTTCTTTCGTGGGTTGTAAGCTTTCACTCTCATCTGTAACGTACTTTCGAATGTGCACTCTGGTCAGTCCAGTGAACTTGTTCACAAGCAGGAACATGTTGTCTCCAAGGTGTATCATGGTATCAGGCAGCGACTCCATCGTTATTTTTGGCTCTTTTCCAGGCATAGGTACACGTTTTATTTTTGGTTTCTCACCAAGCACAGACAATGCACTATTTTTTAGTAATACGAACTCTCTTTACGGGACTAGGCTGAACAGAACTTCGCTTTTTAGTTTTAATGCAAAGGGAATTCGAACCCTCCATGATAACAAAGCAAATTAAACGGAAGACAAAATATTAGCAAAAAAGCTCAACTGCACAAGTGCTCAGACAGTAGAGTATTGACACGATCAGTAAAACAACATCCCTAAAAAAAGTATCGTTGCCACTAAATTCCATCTAAGAGTACTCCACCAATCACAGAAGCTTTAATAATCAGGGAGGTGCCCACATCTTATCAACAACCAATAGCAAAACACCATTCAGCTTGAAAGTAACTCAACTCTACCACCGGTTAACATGAAGTGAAATGATCATGCTTTACTTCAATAAAAAAAAATTATGACCGCTATCGTGTCCAAACAAGACAACTATCGTTGATACATACTTAAACATGTCCAGACATGTTCAGACATGATCAAACATGTTCAGGCAAGTAGTCTGACATCACACAGTTACCATTTTCCCAAAGAAAGATTTCATTCACATAATTAAATCTCTGTAGCTGAGCAGGTATTCGCGGCCGAACGGTTATAATCACTGAATTAATCCTCGGACGCGAGTACTTTTGTACTAAGTTCAAACCCCACCAAAATATCGCCTAATTTTTAATTAATTCAATTTCTAACGATTGTTTGTGTTCTTTTCATTCAAGTAAAGGCCTATAGATGGCTCTACGAGTAACAAGAAAATCTCAACTTTGAAATCTCAGAAAAGAATCAAAGTCCAAATATAAACACTGCAATGACGTCACATTTTGTGTTGCCACTCATCAAGAAAGAACCTTCCATGTAATTAATAAATTCAAAAATAAAACAACTCAACTCCTGTATTTAAAATTGAAACCGAAACTAAGAACTTAATTCCACTCGACTCTAATGTTTTTATGCCGCAGCAGGACCCCTATACCTCAACGTTACGTACACAGTGAAATCTCAGATAAAAAACTTCTAAGTCCCAAACGTAAACATACCATATGTTGCCATTCTCAATTAAATAAACTAACCTGTTGCCATTCAACAGTAGATAAACTAAAAAAAATTTGAAACAAAAACTAACAACTCAACTCTACTTTACCCTAATGTTTTTATTCCGCAGCAGGACCTTTACTCCTCAACCTTACGTACACAGTGAAATCTCAGATAAAAAACTTCTGAGTCCCAAACGTAAACATACCAAGTGTTGCCATTCCCAATTAAATAAACTACCCTGTTGCCATTCAACAGTAGATAAATTTTAAAAAATTGAAACCAAAACCAACATCTCAACTCCACTCGACTCTAATGTTTTTGTCCAGCAGCAGGACCTTTACTCCTCAACTCATCTTACCAGTCAATACGTCACTTCCGGTTGTGATGTCACGCTGTGACGTCACATGGTCACGCCCCTTTTGATGACGTCACTTCCGCCTACTATGTGGGCCCGTATACTACTTGCGTCATTTTTTTGTTAGTAGAGTATACTTGTTATAGTAAAGCAATTTTTAACCATTCTGATGTTATGTATACACGACTTCATTCATTACGCACTAGTGGCACCAAACAAACCGACGCCTAAATGCAAAGTCTTTTATTTGGAAGATGCCACTGCTTTTGGATTTTGTAAGACTTTAAATTCTCAGTTGACGTTGTGGCCACACAGATCGTGGTTTAATTTTTTTGAATGTGTCACCAATCGACTCCATTCGAGTGGCTCTGCTTCGAGGCGAGTTTCATCACGCACCCCTTCCCCTTTCATTGGTATTTCTAAATTGGTTTCGACTTCTTTGGAAAGCTTGGAATTACCCAGGTACCTTTTTTCGAAACTCACCATTTTCATCTTTGTTACTTCTTATTGAGTTGCTAAATTTATCCCCGAGATGTTTTCAATCACGTTTAACATTTCCCACGCATATAAAATTCTTGGTTTGCAACACAAGTCTCAGTTGAATTAATAGCTCGTTAAGTGTTAGTGGGAGATTCGGTGGATGAGTAGCATTTTGTGCCGTTCAGTAGATAACATTAAAGAACTTAAGGGCTTGTTGGATGAGACCCTTTCGATGCTCATACTTAGTTCATTAACTTCAATGTCTGTGATGGTTTACACTTGTGTTAAGCGTATGTTTGGCTCGAAAGGTCGAAAATCTTTCGTTTCATTAATGATATTCTCCCACATGAACAATGCAGCGACTGTTCTTTTAAAAATTATAGCATTACAAACATAAAGAAAAAGCAATTAAAAAAAGCACATAAAGAAAAGGAGCATTCCATAAGAATTAAACTAACAGAGTTAAATAAAAAAGCGACGCAGAAATAATGGATTGAATGAAAGGAAAACCTCCGAAGAGGGAAAAAACGGCGATCCTGTTCTCACGATCGTATTCTCGATATGACCTACGTTCGATCCATTGGAAATGTATCCCCACCAAGGAAGTCAGTTCCGAATCAAAACATTTTGACCACACAGTTTACTTTTATCTCTCTGGCAATATTTTCAAAGCTTCTATGTACAAATAGAGTCGAATTCCCATTCTTAGAGGAACTCATTCTTATGGAACGTTTTGGTCATGCAGGTGAGAATAAAAAGTGAAAGCAATTCATTCTTAAAAAATTAACCCAACACTTGGTCTTTAAATGTAATAAAACATTAGTACACCTTTTAAATTGAATTCTCCTTCACAATCTATTTGTTATTAATGAGTCAACTTCTTTGCGCCTACGTGACAGTAAATTCATGGGGCTGTTACGACAAAATGAACCTTCGGACTGGAAAATGGAACTATTTTGTACCTTTCATTTTAGATTGAAATAATTAAGATCATCTGGCACTCGTCGACTCAAAGGACACAGATAAACTTTTAGAAATTGAAGGAAAGTTCGAAAACCTTAACGTGACGTTCTTGGAACTGCAAAGATTGGATCAAGAAATGTTGGAACTTTTGCTGACAGTTGAAGAAATTGCGGAGCTCGAAAGTGAAAGTAAGTCAACTGATTTCTATCAAAACAGTTTTTATGAAATTAATACCAATTTCAACAAACGAGTTAAGGAAATGGGTTCAAATTTATGTCAACAGACAGAAGCCCGAAAGTTCAGACTTCCCCAAATTGAACTCGGAAAGTACGACATAAGTGGCTGGTTATCTTTCTGGTCGATGTTTAAAAATACTGACGAAGATAAGATCCAAGTGACACATTTCAATATCTTTTACAGTGTACAGTTCCGAATTCTAGCTCAAAGTTATCCGGCTGTAAACTATTCCAAGGGGATTGGAAGTTTTAAATTTAGATTTGGGACAGGAGGACATTTTAGTGGACATCGGGGAATTACTTACACTAGTGATTCCAATTCAAAATCTTCGTTTTCTCTATTATCTCTCTATGATAAACTTGAAACACAGTTAAGAGCGTTGGAATTATTGGGAATAACCACAAAAATATTGGAGGCAGTTTTATTCGAGTCATGTATTCCCGATGAGTTACTCAGAGTCTGGCAGAGACAACCAAAGTTAGGAGACGCACCAAAAGGTCGTCTCAATGACCTTATGAAATTTATTCGCAATGAAGTAGAAAATGAAGAACGTCTCTCAATGGCTTTCGAGGGTTTTGGTCTCAAACGATTAATAACTAAGAAGAAATCGCTTCCGAAAAATGAGGAATGTGTACCTACTGCTAATGATTTGTTTGCTAGTGAAGAAAAGAAAGAAAGAAAAAGTAGCTGTATCTTCTGCTGTAAATCGCATGACAGCAAATAATGTTTTCAAGCACAACGGATGTTTCTGGAAGAAGAACAGAATAATTAAAGAGTAGAAGGCGTGTTTTACTTCTTTGAAACTTTGGCATCACTCAAAAGCTTGTAAATCGAAAGTTAAATGCGTGATTTGTAGGCGAAAACATTGGGTTATAAAAGTTGCTGTTCAGCAGAAGTTCTTCTTCAGACTCTACCGGTAAAGCTCAAGTCAAGCAAGGGAAGTCGGACTATTCGAGCACTTATCGACAGCGATCTTACATCTTGAAGAAAACTGCCGATAAGATGGGTTATGAGTCAATAGGAACAGAGGAATTGACTCATTCTTTATTTGGAGGTACAAGACTGAAAAAAGCATCAGCGGTACAAGATAAATTTGAGCAGTTTCAACAGTGACTACAACTGTAGTATTCAAGTTCTTGACGAAACTGTGATACGTGGGAAATTACAAAGACTCATAAAAGGAACACGGGAAAAGGAGTGAAGAGAAAAGAAAATATGGATAGCGGATTATGGAAAAGGTCGTCCAGATATTGAATTACTGATTGGAGCTGATATTTGTGGATAACTTTTTACCGGGAAATGTTACAAACTGAAGTATGGACTGACGGCTGTGTAGAAAGCAGACTGGGATGGTTAATTATGGGAAAAGTACCGGGCGAAATAATTCGTGATTTATCATCTCTCATCCCTCTTATCTCAAAATGCCTCACTAACAAATCTTTGAGATCTAGACACCTTAGGTATTAAAGATCCAATAGAAACCAAATCCAATCAGGAGTTGGAAAAGACTGATTTGGATTAATTTGAGGGTGGAAACCGTCTCTGTGGACAAAAATGGACGCTACGAAATCCACTTAGCATGATTAGAAAATAAAGAAGACCTCAAACCAAATATGGCAAAGAAACGATGCGTTTCTACTGCCATAAAGCTTCAAGAGGAAGGAAAGCTTGGTTGCTATGCTGAGGGCGTCGGAGAATGGGAAAAATTGGGCATTCTAGAAGCTTGTTGAGCTTGGAGAACGATGCAACTACCTTACTTTACCGCTTCATGTCGTGGTTCACCTTCCCTTAATGATTGCCTTGAAAAGGGTCCGAATCTGTTAGAAGCACCTATACTGATGAGGTCTCGAAACGACAAAATAGAGGAGTTGTGGCGGACATCACAGAAAAGCGCCAAATCTCAATTGCGAAAGAAGATCGGAACTTCCTCAGATTTTTGTGGTGGGATGGTTTTGGAAAAAGACAATAGAAAGTCACCGACGAGTTGTGTTAGGTCACGTGCAGCCCTTTCCTGTTAGCTGCTGCATTCAATAATCTATTAGAATCAAACTCACCTAGTAACAAGGTAACCTAGTAACATTAAAAAGATCTTTTTAGTATGTAGATAATTGAGTGGCTTCTGTATCAAGTGAAAACATGTTACAAAAATGCATCCAAGAGTCAAGAAAATTGCTGGATAAGGCTTGCTTCGATCTAAGAGGGTAGGAGCAAAATGAGTTTCAAGAAGGAAAAACAGAAGAACCTATTCCAGTTCTTGGATTACTGTAGGATAAAGGCATCTTCGATTTGTCCACAATAATCTCAGATCCATCAGGTGCACTAGGGGAGAATTGACAGTCACTGAAGTAGAAGTTGCGGAAAAGAAACTAATGAAAATTGTTCAACAAGAGGCATTTAAGGAAGATGACTTGAAACTCAAGCTCTATGCACTTTTATAGACAATGAGGGTCTCATTAGATTAAAAACTAAAATAACCAGAAGAGACGATGATATTTTTTTTGCCCAATTATACTCCCTGCAAATCATGAGATAGTTGATGAGTTAATTCAAGAACAACATCTGCGATCTATGCATGCTGGAACTCAAGGTGTGGTAGCTGTACGACACCAATTTTGGATTAAAGAGTTAGAAAAACCTAACAACGAGTAATTGCAAAATGCGTTTGATGTAGAAGACATGCAGAGAAATGAATCGAGACTAGTACTACGCTTCTTCCAGAAGAGAGAATTAGGAGTCTTTTAGTCTTTGAAGTTGCCGGAGTGCATTTGGCAGGGCCATTGTACTTGAAAGATGGGAAAAAAGCATGGATTTGACTGTTCACTTGCGCTGTATACCGTGCTACTCATCTCGAACTGATGCAAAGCCTTTCTACAAATTGTTCCATTTTAGGCTTACGACGATTCATTGCAAGAAGAGGTCGTCTGAGAATAGAATATGTAATGACAACGGAAGCAATTTTGATGGTACAGAAAATCTTATGTGTGAGGTTCGGTGGTTCTCCGGCCAACATAGGGAGGAATGTCTTGCAGTGGGGACATCTTCTAGGGACGTTGGCTGGGGTGTCTGTGAAAGGTCACTCGGGTCAGGAGGAGAAAAGGGGGAGAAGAAAAAGGAAGAGAGGATTCGACCCACGGAGACCGGAGCGAACGGACGTGAGGGGCTCTCTGCTGCTGTTGTTTTTTACTGTATTGAATTATATTCCTATATAACCCAGAATGTTCAAATAAAAATAGATGGAAAAGATATCTATGAAGTGAAAAGATATATAGAAGAAAGATATCTCTCCAGTAGATGAAACGAACCACAGTCACACTCACCAGAGATATATAGATAGAGAAAGGGTGTGATAATCTGGCGCAGTCGACAGGGTGGACGCTGGATGCCGATGACCAAAGCGGTGGAATGAGCGAGCGACGCGATCGGGCGTCAGCGTGATGGAAAGTCTGAACGGAATTGGACTTACGTAGGAAGAGGGATCCCTTTCGCAACCTGGATAATTGTTGGTTGCGTACCAGGAGCGTTGGAAGAAGCGATCGACGAGGCCGTGTGATGGAATAGGAGCGATCCTGGACCGAGGGGGGTCCACGCCGGAAGAGTGATCCTGGAGATGCGCTTGGGGTCGACTAGGGGCCATGGAAGGAAAATGCTGGTTCGAGCGTAGTGCGATGGAAATGCAGTGAATCTTTTCTGAGGAGGTTAATTTCGGATTAGTGATCCAGTGTGCAACCAGAAAGATGTCTGTGCGTTGCAAGCGAGGAAAGTGGGAAGTGCGTCTTCTGCAGTCATATACCTTGAAGGGTACTGGGGTAAGTCCCTTCTGAATTGATCCAGTGAGCCATTAAATACACAGGGGGATAACACATACATGTATGAGAAGCAGTGTGATTGTGATTATTTTATATATTTGTGGTATGATGTGTATTTATTTTGATGGGGCTATATATATATATATATATATATATATATATATATATATATATATATATATATATATATATATATATATGGATCGTAGGATTTAATGTGTAATGAACATCAGCTAAGGAATAGTTTTAGGAATTACTGTGGGCAAATAATAGTGTAAGATTATGCAGATGTATTTAATATAATTAGTTACTTATTGAAAGTGTTTGAATATTTAATAGAGTGACTAGGGGAATTATAATGGAACATCAAAGTGCATGTTTGAAAAATATTTGTGTATTTGCTTGAGTAATTATTGAAGCTGGTTGTTATTGTTAAAGTTGATTGTGTTTACACGGGGATCACCATGGCATTTCTTGGGAGACCTAGGATGGAGGAGATGAGATATTTGGCAATCGAATTAGGGGAGGAGGTACCGTCGAATGCGAAAGTCGCGGATTTAAGGAAACTAATACTAGGATCACAATCATACGAGGAAGAATTTGTAAAGGTTTGGGTAACAGAGATATTATTAATGAAAGAGAGAAAAGAGTAGCTGAAAGGGATTGGAGAGAAGCGGAAAGGGATTGTATAGAAGCTGAAAGGGAGTGGAAATTTAGGCGGATGGGGGGGGTGGCTCAGAATGAGGCGAGAAAGGAATTTAGAGGAGCAGAGGAGCGAGTGAAAGGAGCTTGGGCAGAGGCCGAAAACAGGTATAAAGCTGCTTTGGAAGAGGCGGATGAGAGATTGTCAATTTATGAAATGAAATTGAGGGGATTAGAAATGCAGGATAAAAGTGTAGAAAGAAGGGAAGGAGGTGAAATTGAAAAGGCAATTTCTAGGGAAGATAGGGGAAGGAGCGATCTCGCTCAGGAGGAGAGGAAGGAGCAGAAAAATAGAACTGCTGACCCTTCCTCAACCGATATTAAGAAGTCAGCGGAAACTTCGCGGGACGAAGAACGAACGGTGAAAGGAACTCGTGGGCGAAGAAACGGGGAGAAACTCTATCGCGACCCAGGGGGAGGTGGCTGAAGGTCACCAAAAGACACAGGACGAGCTGGATGACCCAACGGATTCATCGGGAAGGGACCAACCGGACATTCCTGGTGAAGTTATTACTCCCAAGGAGGGGAAGAGTCTCAGATGTAGTCGAGTGAAGGGGAAAAGGCGAAGGTCTCGGAAAGGGGGTGGAGACCAGAGTGAGATGTTACCCAGGGCGTTAGGGGACAATACGGGGGTTAAGCAGCACGGGCTAGAGATGGAAAGTTTGGGTCTCGGAGAGAACGGAAAGTCGGGTGAAAAGGAGTGCTTGTCTGAAACATCAAAGTTCGGCAGGGGAAAACATAAGGGGGAGATTTTTTCCCAAACGTTCTTGTACACTGGGGTTAAATTACGCGGAGTAAAGACGGATAATCGAGAGATCGGTTTGCGGGAAAAGATTCGTCAACGAATAGTTCTCTTGAAGCGCAGACCAGAAAGGTTAGGAGGGGTTCGGAGACTTTGACGGGTAATCAGGCTGTGGTAGCGGAAACACGAAGAGGGGAGGAAAAGTACAAAGAGGAATGGCAGAGGAGAAGTGAGGTTAGCTATGCGTGTAAATCAAAATTTACACGGGAGTTGAGTGCGAGTAGGGGTGGCGCGAAAGACCCTGGAATACCCTCAATCTAAAATGTGGGGGGTTACTTTTTATTGGAGTAAGAGTAAAAGGTTATACCATTTGATTAGTACCCAAGAAAGGGGGTGGAATAGGCGACTGTCATTCCTGTGGTGGCACTATCGAAAAAAAAAGTTCATTTATCAATTTTGACATTGGATTACATGAAAATTGATTGGTTTGCTAAAGACGTTCCTTAAGGGCCTGGAGAACCACTGATTGCGAAATAAATGAATGTTTGAAATTAGGATTATGCTGTATATAATTAAGTTTTCAATTTGTTTAAGTTCCTGTGTTTATGTATTTGGTCATTTAAGTATAGTACACAAAGTGAGATTTCTGTACATGAGACTGGCAATATTTTATCTTTTATTGAAATGAATGTTTAAGTGCTTGGCACTAATGAAATTACATTGCCAGGAAGTGTTAAGATTTGGAAGTGCTTACCACTGATGAAATTTTACTGTCGGGGAATGAGATTTTTTTTAAAGTTGTGATGTATAGTAGATTTTTGTATATATTCCTTTCCCCTAGTTCTCTATTTTGTGTAGTGATTGGTGTCGATAGAACCTAGTTTGTAAACTCATGCATGAGAGTATTGTTGAGGCATGTTTGCCAACTAGGTGTACAAACACTCTTACACAGACTCCGATTTGTCTCGGTGGTGACGTTTGGAAGGGCACCAGTATACCTGCCCCCTTTAATTTAAGGTTCTTAATTGTAAGACCAAGGGGTCTGACAATTTTAAACCGGTGGGGAGGTGTGAGGTTCGGAGGTTCTCCGGCCAACATAGGGAGGAATGTCTTGCAGTGGGGACATCTTCTAGGGACGTTGGATGGGGTGTCTGTGAAAGGTCACTCGGGTCAGGAGGAGAAAAAGGGGAGAGGGAAAAGGAAGAGAGGATTCGACCCACGGAGACCGGAGCGAACGGACGTGAGGGGCTCTCTGCTGCTGTTGTTTTTTTACTGTATTGAATTATATTCCTATATAACCCAGAATGTTCAAATAAAAATAGATGGAAAAGATATCTATGAAGTGTTGCCCTCTCCAGTAGATGAAACGAACCACAGTCACACTCACCAGAGATATAGAGGTAGAGAAAGGGTGAGGTGTTATGTTATGAAATCCATCATTTGGGATCTAGTCACTTGTGATACTTCCATCGTAAGAATCCAGTGGAAGTTGAATCCCCCAACTGCAGCGGGAGAGAGGATTGTACAGATAAATACGAAATTGTTAAGAAGAGTTCAGGCTCTTTGAAACATGAAGAAATGTTCACGATTTTGTGTGACGTTGAAGCTGTGATCAATGCTAGAACTCTCCCTTATATATCAGAGGATCCTATAGATTTGACTCCCTTCACGTTCCTTCAAGATATCCGAATGGTGGGAGTTCCAGATTTAAGCCACCTGGATACTATCAACCAATCTAAAAGATGTCAACAATGTCTGTCCTAAGCATAAACATCTAATGAGAGAAGCTAAGGTAGGGGGACCTTATGAGTAGTGAAAACAAGAAAACTCACTTTTAACCTTATGTGTCACCGTTGCTACTTTCCCTGGGACGCTCTCATTCGAGCAGTCGAGGTGAAAACTGCGACCGGAGATCTACTCACCCGACCCCTCCAAGTTGTTTGTCCTCTTAGAAGCGTCCCAATCTGATTAATTCTACACACAACAAAGGGATGCCTAAATCAGTTGAGACTGTTCCTGCAGCTGATGACCCGATACTTCTGAGGAAAAAGGAACTCCCGAGAGAGCAGAAACTGTTCCTGTTGACCTTAAAACTGTTCCTGTTGACCTTAAAACTGTTCCTGTTGACCTTAAAACGAGAAGTGGAAGACCCCCAGTGCGCTATGGATTCTAATTTCTTCATTTGGTGTTAAAACTATTTGACAGATAATTTGTTTTCTCGGTGGTACTGAAACCTAATGTGCTAATTTCTTTATTGTTGTGTATTCATATTTGTTTCAATTATCCGATTACCGAAAATGAAAAGGTGGAAGGATGTTAAAAGTAGTTCGGACTATCGTTTGCACATTCGTTAGTTATATTTTCGTATTATCGTTTGCTCACTAGTTACTGTTATATTTTCGTGTAATTTTCGTTTGATAAGAATGGTAACAGTATGAGAGAGATCGCACAGCTTCTGATCTCCGCGTTCGTTCCAAAAAATAATGTCTGATAATTATTTCAATGTATTGAGTCAGATAAAATAAAGTGTGTTTTGAACGATTGAATAATTTGATTCAAGGAGAGTCTCGTAACAACACTCATATACCGTGAAGTCGGAAGATCCCGCACTTGTTTTTTCTTGTCCTTTGTCGTACCGCTCCAGAATGGTTTGAATCCATTATCACTTTAAAAACTGAAGAAAAATAAATATTTGTATGATCCGGAGCGCCTTCTAAAGAACGTGACGTTGAAGCGACCGCCGGTGCTTCAAAAATCGAGCTGGGTCCAGGGTAGGGATTGGTACTTCGTTAACAAGTCTATCGAACCAGGAGGGATTTTTCCCAAAATAGGTGAAAAGGATACTATTCCGAATGGAAGAACAAAATGTTTTTATCTTAGCATTAAAAAATTAACTTTATTAATAATTATCCATGGACAGGAAATCAATCACCAGCAATTAATTATAATAACTACTAGTAGTAAGTATTAAACGAATTGATAATCAGTCTTACTAGTTTCCACACCAAAAAAATCAGTTTGTTTTATACGTAGTAGTTTTCTATTTATCTAAAATTAAGTAGTCTCTATCTCTAATGTCGTTGAGCAAATGACATATAAATTGTACCTAACCTTGTATTATATGAACATAAGAATCTAATCTTTGGCAGTTTTTGGTCAACATAAGAAACAAGGGAACTCTTAATTCTTCTCAATTCCTTCAATCGAATTTATGTAGCAATGAAAATCATTTTTGAGTTTGAAAGAACGATCTAAGGAAACAAATCTTATGAATTGTGTCGTACCCCAACCTACTTCTCAATGAACTACAAATATAGCCAGCAGCCGAGAAGCTTCGACACTAGTTAGTTCAACCGTCATTAAGCAGTCATACATAAGACAAATATTTTCCTTTTGACTCCATTTCATATGAAGTCATTTCTTTCTGCAGTATTTTCTCAAAATCTGTTTTTCTAACTTTTTGCAACAGTCTTCATTTTCTTGCAGGGTTTGCTTTTCTAATTCCTCTTTATTGAAAAAAATATTATTGATAATTTAATTTATTATTTTTGCTAGAATTCTCCAAACGGATGATTCAAAACTATAAAATCGATTCATTCACAATCGATTGCTTAATAAACTACTTTTAAGTTGGTTCTGTATAATCGATTATTTAATTCGGGTTTATCGGATCCGGACCGGTTTTGATATATTTTGCTGGTAGGTAGCCAAATGATTGGATTGCAATCCCTATTCCAGGGGTGAATTCGACCAAAAGATGAAATTAGATATTTTCTCACTGCAAATATTTGGTGATTTCAGATTGCTTTTTATGTTTAGCCTGTCTAATGAGAACGTATCGATTCAAAAACTGTGCCTGCATTTGCCAGGCAAATGTCGGGAATGAAAACGAATTATTTGGAATTAATATTTATTCACTATGTAGACAAAGCAATACAATTTTCCCTTCAGTAGATGGGTGTTGTGAAATGCGCATGAATTGGTTGCACTCTACCACACGTTCAATTGCTTTCAGTAGAAGGGAGTTACCATGGAATACCCGATTGCTTTAGGTGAGCACATTTCTGACCTTCACTACTCATTTCGAAGGAAGGACGGCCATTCAAAAAGAGTCCTGGGGTGTCGAAACTTTTGTACAAAAAGAGTCTCACGGTGCCGAACATCCTTCCAGAATGTTCTAGAACGTCAGTTCATGAGCTCTTTCCAGAAGGTTCTCTGGAAGGCCATCGAAGACACTAAAGATTCCACGAGTACTATTTACATGTGACTCGTTACAGTGAATAGTCTACGTACGTCCTCCGGAGGTCATAACCTGACGGTGAAGACTCTGTCGGGTTCACCCTCTCTTCGGGGCGTTCTTTCCCGAGACCTCCTGGGCCGGTCCCTTGGAGGACAGCCGGCCCAGTCACGACCGGTGGTGGCCGGCCTTCGTGGGGGCCCCAGGAAATAGCCAGGGTGCTCCCGGGACCGAGAGAGGACAACGGACCGCAAAGCCATGTCCTCGATGTAGCTGCTCATCCTGTCTCGTGGCTGGGAAGACGCCCTCCGAGGGGGCGTGTCGTCTTGAGCGTGTCCTTCACCGGGGCGTGTCCTCGGGGGCGGCGTCTCCTCCAGGCTGAAGGCGGGGTTGTCCTGGGCTCGGTGACAGCGGGGGTCGTCCTCGCGAGGACACTTCCAGCTCCCGTCGCTGCTCTCTCCGCTGGTGCCGATGCCGAGGTCCTTGTCGTGCCACAGGTGGTCGCCGCTCTTCACCTCCTCGTCCGGTTCGGGAGGCAGGAGGAGGGGCGGAGGATGTGGAGTGAGGGCGGGGGCCTTGAGGGCGGCTTCGCGGCAGTCGCAGCGGAAGCGTCCGCATTGGCTGCAGAGGCGGGAGTTGAAGCAGGCGTCCGAGAGCGAGAGGAGGACGGGCAGCAGGAGGATGCCGTGCAGCGCGCCGAAGAGGATGACGAGGAACACCGTCTTGAAGAAGGTGAGGAAGATGTAAGAGGGCGCGAAGACGAGCGCCACCACGCCCAGGATGGTGGACACGCTGCCCTGGAAGATGGGCACGCCCAGGGAGTGGAGGGCGGCCCTGATCCCGTCATCCGGGCTCTTCTTGTCGGCCGAGAAGTAGGCGTAGCTGATGTGGGCCGAGTAGTCCACCGAGAAGCCGATGCACATGATGAGGTTGATCATGGAGATGGAGTCGAGGTTGACCCCCCAGAGGGTCATGTAGCCGATCACCCCCGCCTCGATGGACACGATGGAGAAGGCGACGAAGACGGCGCAGTGCAGGCTGGGGATGAAGACGAGCGAGATGGCGATCATGACCGCGACTGCGACGCAGATGGACTGGATAGAGGTGTCCCGGACCAGGATGAACTGGTCGAAGTAGATGAAGTACTGCTGGAACACGGTGACGGGGAAGGGCTGAGAGTCAGCGATCCTCCGCAGCTCCAGGACCATGTCCTTCTCCTTGTTAGCGTCCGTGATGTCGTGCGCCTGGACAACGAAGCGGGACGCGGCGATGCCGGACTTGTCTGGGAGGAAGAGCACGTCCTGCCGGAAGCCCTGCAGAGGGGGGTAGCCGAAGAACACCTCCAGCACCTGCGGGAAGGAGCGAGTTAGCTTCTTAAGTAGCGTACGACAACGGTAAAATAGATACGATACTGGGCAAAGCATAACTGACAGGGCTCGATCCACATGTTCTGTTGATTTCGACCCATCTGTAAAATTCGCAGCGTAATCTCTGTAAGACGACGAGCGGCGGCAAAAAGTTGAGGGGTAGATGAACGCTGTTGGAATTTCCAAAACCGGAGGTCCAGGTGAAAAAGATTTCTAGGGCTCCAAGGGGCGAAAGAATGTTCTCAAACATGTTGGCATTATTAAGGGGGTCTAAGACTCAAAATATAAAAAAAAAAGTTTTATTTTTTAAATAATATAGTTCTTTTTGAATAAAATGATACCTTACATTTTTTTCTACTATCTAAAACCGGAAATATTCAACTTTTTATAAACATGACAGCTGCAAATTTCAATCATAATTTTAAAAGCTATTTTTCTCCTTTCGTGTTAAATGGGATTTCAATAGTAAAAATTGATCTAACTTAAAAACTACTTGTCATAAATGAACGCAATTTTATACATTTACTTTTCAAATATATTTCTTTAATTTTTGTCATCAGCAATTGTATATATATATGGTATTTTTTTCGATATTTATTCGAACTTTGTATACTATGTGTTTCATGTAGTTTTTGAACAAAATATTTTATGTAATTTTACCTAATTGTTTAAACCAAAAATTACGAAGGCAATTTATAGTATGAACTTTTTAGAGTTACTTAATGGAAAAATGACGTGATTTGTTATAAAACATTTTAAAATATAACAATTATAACCAACATCAAAAATGTGAATTTTTTAAAATTTAACAAAAAAATTTTGAATTTTGAAAATATAAAATAGCTATAATTGTACAATGCAGTGTAAACGCACAGAAAAAAATATCAGAACAAAAACTTAAAAGTGAAGCTATTCGAATTTTGAGAACAAAATTCTCTGAAGCCGCGTCATAGACATTTCCCTTTTTGTGGTGAGGACGTTCCCCTATGATGACCCTTTTCGTCCCTTTTTTCAAACGACTCCGGTGGAAACGCTTTGGGATCGGAAACCGTCCGAGCGCACACTTCTCACCCCTGGCAGTTTGGCGGGGCAAGTGATGAGGGCGAACAAAAGACGGCAAGAGCGACCAAGGGGGATAGAAGGTTAGAGGGGAGTAGAGTGCCTATATAATAAGAGTGGCGACGTACGGGAAACACTTTCTTATTGGCTTAGAGACCTTTTCTACCACCCGAGGCGGTCTTTTCACAGCTCCCGTTGTGAGATCGTAGTCCACAAGGGAGCCACATGTGTGGAAACAACTCAGGGTCGGCCTCTGTTTCTTGTTCACCCCGATTTCCACCGGACAGCAGGGCTTTGTGAAGAACCGCCGGTTGTCGATTTTTTCGCACATGTGAGTGATCTGCGACCCCTTGAGTGGGAGGTGAATTGGAATCAGAGGCGACGCGGACAAAAAAAGGTTGTTGCCCCGAGGAGAAGGAAAAAAGGACTCAAGCGAGGGAAGCCACAGAGGAAGGTGGCGAAGGAGGTAGCTGTCTGAAAAATTACACGGGGAAATCAAACCCCGTTGAAAACCAGACAAACTGTGAGAGTTTGAACCTTACTGTTTGAACAGGAACAATCGTGTTGTTTGTTATGGGTTGTGAAATTCATTGTACATAGTAGTTGATGTAAATTTCTCTTAAGACATCATTAAGGGGGTCTGGGACACAAAAATCGTCACATTTTCGAATTTTTTTTTTATTAAAAAAAATTATCTGTGTTTTTCTGCTTAAAATGACGTCTAAATCATGTTTCTATCTTAATTAGAACTAGAGATATGATAATTTTTGTGGTGCGTTGTTTGGAAAATCTAACACTCTTGACAGGTGTTGTCATGGCAACAAGATCTGTCTTTAAAACTTTAAATGCGTTTTTCTCCATGATACATTTTTTCAAGATTTCCTGTATTCAAATTGCTATAAGTCGAAAACCGATAAAGTTTAAGGGTTGGAATTTGGAATATATCTTTTTCAAACATTATACTTTAATTTTGATTCAGCAAATTTGAAACAAATATTTACTTTTAAAAATATGACTTTTTTTTAAAAAAGTACCTTAAAATTTTCAAAGATTTTCATTCAAATATTTGTTATTTTTTATTAAATTAATATTTTTTAAATTGCTGAATCGAAATTAAAGTTTATAAATTTGTGAATAATTTACTGCAAGAATTTTGAAAATGGATCAAGAATATTTTGAGTTTTAGCAATTTAAAATGACCCCTCTTTTTTTCAAAAAAATTTAATTTAAATTTTTTTTTAAACTTTTGGAAAATTTTTGTGTTTTGATTTTGCTTATTAGTTAGATGGGTAATCAGTACAAAACAATTTAAAATTCTAAATTAATTAATAAAAAAAAATTTCGATGTGTCCCCGACCCCCTTAAATTGTATCAAACGAAAACCGTTGAGTCTCACTCCATTGGTAGTAGTGTGGTGTACCAAAAACGCCACAGCTACTAACTGGTGGCAAGTGGAGGGATACAGAGTTTAAGTCAAATAAACTCGGAATCCAGTGATTTATAGTCGGAATCCAGTGATTGTCCAAAAGGGACATACTGCTCGACAGAAGGAGTGGACGTGCCAAGAGGACCCTAAAGTTCTGAGGAACTAGCTCTGAGGAGCAGGAGGACGCCAGACTCTGGAAAGCCCAACGCCGGTGCCTTGCTGGGATGTCGAAAAGCCCGGGACCAGTGGAAAGTTCTCCGGAAGGCCCTGCGCTCGTGACCGTGGAAGCTTAGCGGACCAGTGGAGAATTCTCTGGAAAACCCTGCGCCTGTGCCCAGAAGGACGCCAGAGAAACCCGGTGCCTGTGCTTTCAAGTGTGTGAAGTTGCAGAAGAAGAAGAAAGAGTCAGAAAAAGGGGTGAGTCCTACCTTATAGTAATTTCTGAGAGGCTATAGAAAATGGGATTTTGATGAAAATTTTTAACGTTTTGTTGACAAACAGAGTTTTGCTTTGAAAAAAAATTTTGTTTCATTGGATTGTATGAGTGTAGTTATTTTGATTACATGGTTTTAAGTAATATAATTCATGTGTAAAGTTTTATCGTGTTTTGATTAGGAGTACTCAGTTTTGGAATCCTTTAAGTGATTTTTATTATTTTGAATGTTTACCTTGCAGAGTAATTAAGTAGTGTGTGGTGTTATGCAAATTAGAGACTACTTTCACTTCAACTTCAAGAGACTTCTGACGTGCGCATGCTGCGTTCACGCTTTAAATACCTCAAGCTGTTCTTGAGATTTCAGTTTCACAGTCTCGTAACCACCTTTGTTAGCGCGCTGATAGATTATACTTTGTTTATGTATTTAATTTGTTAAGATTTAATAAATGTTAAGTTTAATTGTTTTCAGTCTAAATTTTAAATTATAATTAAGCAACCGCACCGCCGTGGCTAAAGTGGTGACCTGTGACGTGATCATGGTTCTAAACTGATGACCATAGACTCGAATTTTCGACTGCATCGAATAGGATCCTGAATGCCTGTGGGTGAGTTTTTGGCTTTAGTTCAAGTCCTTGTTCCTCCCTGCCTTCGATGTCAATATTTTCAGTGTTTTAATTCCAAAATCGTGTTTAATGCTTCGATAGCCCATTTTTTTTTAAAAATGCCTGATTTAGAATCTGACTTTGAACTGTCCAGAGTCTCTTTTAAGGCTCCAGTTTTTTTGGCGTGTAAACCCCCGAGTTGTGGTTTTTACAAATTGAGAGCCAATTTAAAAACGCTGGAATCACTAGCGATGAAACTAAATTTCACAAAGCAGTAGCAGCAGTTGATACTGGGATTTTAACATTCGTTTGTGATCTAGTTCGATCTCCTCCCATCGAAAATAAGTATGAGGCTTTGAGAACACGAATTATCAAGCAATTTGCACAAACTGAAACTTCTCGATTAAAAACTCTGTTACAAGATCTCCAGTTAAGCGATAAACGCCCATCGCAGTTGTTATTTGAAATGAAGGAACTCGCGGCAAATAAATTACCCGACGATATTTTGCGCAGTCTATGGATGCAACGGTTACCGATACAGGTGCAGCAGATTTTGTCGCTCGGACGATTTAAACGGTCTAGCTCTGATAGCTGACAAAATACTAGACGTACCTGGTATTTCCTCAACAGTTGCAGAAATACTGCGGAATACGGAATTTTCGCTTGAAAGTTTACACGCGCAAATTTCAGCTTTGAGCGCCGAGGTTCAAAGGCTTTCAAGGAGTAAAGACGGACGCTTTGGTTTGAGGAAGAGATCGAGATCAGGTAGTCAAAGTCGCGGCTCACATAGTGACAACCGGTTAGATTTATGCTGGTATCATGCTAAATTTGGGAAAAGAACGCATAAGTGTAAAACACCATGTAAATTTCAGGAAAACTAAAGGGCTCATCTGAACTGGCGATGACAGATGATAGCCAAGCATTAGGTCGCCTATTTATTTTTGAAAGGTCGACAAATAGTAGTTTCCTTATTGATACTGGTGCTGCGGTTTCCGTTTATCCCAAGCATGCATTTCGTGGTCAAAACAGAAAAGACTTGTTTTGTCTTTATGCGGCAAACGGATCAAAAATAAGCACTTATGGTAGTTGCCGAATCATATTAAATTTGGGTCTTAGACGCGATTTCCCTTGGACTTTTGTTATTGCAGACGTTACTCGACCGATCATAGGCGCAGATTTCTTAGAACGGCTACAGTTTGTTAGTCGATATTAAAAATAGATGCCTTATTGATCGAAAGGTAATGTTAAGTCCACGCAATCATTAGGTATAACAACTATCGGTTCTGATTGCAATTACAGACAATTATTGCGTGATTTTTCCGAGTGTATTTGCTCATACACTTAACACAAAGCGCAATAGTCGCGATGTAACTCATTGCATTCTGACGAAAGGACCACCCATTTTTGCTAAGGCTAGACGACTATGTCCCGAACGATTAGCCGCTGTTAAGAAAGAGTTTTCCAGTTTATTCGAACAGGGTATAATAAGACCATCTAACAGTAATTGGGCTAGTCCTATTCATTTGGTACTTTAAAAGACTGGTGAGTTTCGTGTATGCGGTGACTATCGCAGGTTGAATGCGGTGACAGAGATAGATAGGTATCCGATCCGACATATACAGGATTTCACACAAGAACTCGACGGGAAAACTATTTTTTCAAAATTGGATCTTGTGAAAGCCTATCACCAAATTCCGGTTGAACCATGCGATATCCCTAAGACCGCAGTAATTACACCTATTGGTTTGTTTGAATATGTTTACATGACTTTTGGTTTAGTAAACGCTGCTCAAACATTCCAACGATTTATGGACAACGTTTTACGAGGTCTTGATTGCTGTTTTTCGTACCTCGACGATGTTTTAGTTGCATCACGTAACGAGGAGGAGCATAAACAAGATCTAAAAACCATTCTTGAACGTTTTCGCAATCACGGTGTCGTTCTAAACCTTCAGAAATGTGTTTTTGGCGTGGAATCTTTATCTTTTCTGGGATTTCAAGTATCGGCGAAAGGAATTTCACCCTTGCCCGAAAAAGTGCAGGTGTTAAAAGATTACCCTCAGCCCAAAACAATCGATGAACTAAGACGTTTTTTGGCCATGTGAACTTCTATCACAGATTTATTCCCCACGCGGCTGAAAAGCAAGCTCCGTTACACGAGTTAACTAAAGGGAAAAATAAAAATGATAGGACTTCCATAGAATGGAACAATCAACTTTGCAAAGCGTTTGACGCTTGCAAGCTTACGATAGCTGACGCAACATTGCTTGTCCATCCGAAAATTGATGCTACGTATTCACTAATGGTAGATGCTTCGGATATAGCAATTGGAGCTGTGCTTCAGCAAACGCATAGCAAAGTGTGCCAACCATTGTCTTTCTTTTCTAGAAAACTAAGTAAAACTGAACAAAGGTACAGCACGTATGATCGGGAATTGCTCGCTGCTTACTGTGCAACTAAACATTTCAGGCACATGTTAGAAGGCAGACACTTTATTTTGTTTACTGATCATAAACCACTCGCCTTTGCTTTTACAACTAAAAGTGACAAGTGTTCTCCGCAACAACAGAGACATTTGGAATTTATTAGTCAGTTTTCTACAGATATTCGGTACATCGAGGGTAGAAATAATTGTGTTGCTGATGCTTTGTCCCGCATAAACGAGATCGAGTCTATTGACTTCGAGGGTATGGCTGGAGCACAGGTCGATGATGATGAGCTCAAGAGCTTATTAAAATCAGACACGGGACTTGTGCTGAAGCCAATGTCCTCGCTTGCGGGTCATTCAGGTAAGCCTTTATTTTGCGATACTTCCACTGGCGCTGTACGACCATATGTACCTAAAGAATTCCGCTTGAGTGTTTTTCAGACTTTACACAACTTGAATCATCCTGGAGTTCTGGCTACGCAGAAGCTTATCAAAGAGAGATTCATATGGAAAGACCTCAATAGAGATGTAGCGGCCTGGTGCAAAGCATGTCTTGGATGCCAGAAAGCAAAGATCCACAGACACGTCCAGTCAGCCGTCGGGAAATATCCTTTACCCAGCTGTAGGTTTAGCGCTGTCAACATCGACATCGTAGGACCTCTTCCCCCATCGAGAGGATTTTGCTACCTACTGACGTGCGTAGACCGTTACACCCGCTGGCCAGAAGCATTTCCCATGATAGACCAGACTGCCGAAACTGTTGCTGAAACGTTTTATACCGGATGGATTGCACGTTTTGGTGTTCCTGAACATCTTGCGACGGATCAAGGACGTCAATTCGAGAGTGACCTGTTCCGTTCTCTAATGAAGTTCATCGGTTCACAGAAAGCCAGAACAACGGCTTACAATCCAGCATTCAACGGTATTGTAGAGAGTTTTCATAGGCAATTGAAAAGCTCTATAAAGTGCTACGCTTCGACCAGATGGACGGAGTTGCTGCCGAACATTCTCTTAGGAATCCGATCCTGCGTGAAAGAAGATCTTGGTGTTTCATCAGCAGAGCTGGTTTATGGAACAACGCTCAGACTTCCTGGAGAATTTTTCCGGACGACAGCAGTTTCCGATTGGCCGCCACGCCTAGATTTCCTACGCCGCTTAAGAGAACAATTCCGGCAAGTGAAGCCCGTCCCAACACGGAAGCAAGGATATCTTTATACATAAAGATCTGATGACTTCTTCTCACGTGTTTGTCAGACAAGACATGGTACGGAAACCACTACAGCAGCCCTACGAACGTCCATTTCCTGTGATAGCACGAAACGACAAATTTTTTACGCTTCAAATCAACTGCAAGAAGACCAATGTCACCATTAATCGTTTGAAGCCAGCTTTTTTCATGTCGACATCACCTCCTACGACCAGCCAACAGTCAATTTTGCCTGAGACGTCAAAGCCTGATGTGAAGACCCGGTCCGGTAGGAAAGTACGATTCGTTGTGCCCTATCATACCTAAGTTTCCAACATCGTATCGTCTCATCGACTGGCGTGGGAGTGCTGTGGTGTTATGCAAATTAGAGACTACTTTCACTTCAACTTCAAGAGACTTCTGACGTGCGCATGCTGCGTCATGCGTTCACGCTTTAAATACCTCAAGCTGTTCTTGAGATTTCAGTTTCACAGTCTCGTAACCACCTTTGTTAGCGCGCTGATAGATTATACTTTGTTTATGTATTTAATTTGTTAAGATTTAATAAATGTTAAGTTTAATTGTTTTCAGTCTAAATTTTAAATTATAATTAAGCAACCGCACCGCCGTGGCTAAAAGTGTTATGGCTTATTTCCTTAAACACAAAGGAAAAATATTCTAAGGCTTTTAGCAGCCGAATTCGAAGTAGTTGTAGAGGACGCGGTATTAGTAAAAGATATTATTAAGGCAATCGAGAGAGCGCCAGAATATGATGAGGAGACAGCAAAAGCGTTCTTGGAACGAATTTTAGAAGAACGGGCTGATAGGATAGCGGATAAAGAACGGGCTGATAGGATAGCGGATAAAGAACGGGCTGATAGGATAGCGGATAAAGAACGGGCTGATAGGATAGCTAGGGAGGAACGAGAGTTTGAATTGGAAAAATTAAGACTAGGACATGCAATCGAAGTAGCTAGTGTTGAGTCAAATAGTACGCTGCCTAGAGAAGCAATCACAAAAAAAATTAATTTGAAAGACTTGGTTCCTAAATTTGATCCTAAAAGTTTAGGCATCGCCCTGTTCTTTATGATATTTGAGCGACAAGCCCAAAAAGAAAGGCTTGGAGAAGATAGGTGGGTATCGCAGCTAATTCCGATGTTGCCAGCCGATGTAGCGGAATTAATAGTGAAAGAACCCATCGAAAAAAATGACGATTATGGTTACATAAAAAAAATGTTGATGAAGAGATTTAGACTGATTTCGGTTGCTCTACGTTTAAAATTTGAAGAGCACTCTAGGAAATCAGGGTCGTTATGGTCTGATCTGGTTTATGAGCTCAGGGGATATTTGGAAAGTTGGTTAGAATCAGTGGAGGTTGGAGATTTCGATGCGCTTAAAGAATTAATGCTCACAGAACAAATTAAGAAGAGGGTACAGGTTGAGGTTAAAGAACATTACTTAGACAACTGGGAAGATTTTAGGCAAGCTACGGAGTTAGCCGAAAAATTGGATAATTACGAAAGTGTAAGACGAACCTTCAAGAAAATTGAGGCCAAACCAGGGGAAAGAGTATTTGGAAGGGGAAGACATTTTTCGGCAAATAATAAAGACGGGGAGAAATCCAAACTAGAGAGGAAAAACCAGAAAAGAGAAATGTCTAGGAAGGATGTAAATTGGAGTTTTGAAAGAAAGAAACAAATAATTTGTTTCCAGTGCAATCAACCAGGGCACATTAGACCCGATTGTTCAACTTTTAAAAAGAATTTTAGAGAGAGTGTAAATAATTTATAAACGGGGAGTGGCCAAATTGAGAGTTTTAATCCATTTATGAGCAAATTAAGGGTAAACGGAGAGGAAAAAAACTGTTTACGAGACACGGGAAGTTGCATAGATATGTGTGTCAGGAGCTGGGTAAACGTTGGAGATTTTACGGGTGAAGTCACGTGGGTGAGACAACCTCTAGACACCGAATATAAATGTTTACCTTTAGCTAGAGTTGTGTTGCAGGGAGATTTCGGCGCTGTAACTACTAAAGTTGCAATTAAAGCGGACAAACTGGACCGAGGGTTTTATTTGCTGGGAAACAAAACGGCCCAATTAATTGAGGAGGCTAGAAAAAAACGAGTTCATGTAAATGCACTTATGACGCGGAGTAAAGCCAAAACAAATTCGGCAGAAAAAGTTTTTGACCCAGCGGAAGGAACCGGTAGAAAAACTCGAGGGGAAAGGTATCGCAAAAAAGCACACACAGGTGTGTTATTCTTAGATGTTGCCAAAGCATTCGACCGCGTTTGGCACGACGGACTTATATACAAGCTCATGCGACTTGGCTTTTCGGCCCATTTTATTTCCCTGATCAACTCGTATCTCAGTAATCGTATGTTTAGTGTAAGAGTTGATCAAAATTGTTTTTCCACCCACCGCCCAATCTGTGCTGGAGTCCCACAGGGGTCCCTTTTGGGTCCCCGACTCTTCAACATTTTAGTAAATGACATCCCCAAATCTCTGCACACCAACTTGGCAGTCTATGCCGATGACACCGCAATACTGACGCAATCAAACAACATACATCACATTCTTAGCAGAATGAAGGCGTACATCCGGGAACTTGAGGTCTGGCTCTCTGATTGGAGAATAAAAATCAATGCTTCTAAATGCGCCCTTATGCTGTTCTCTCGGAGATATACCCAATTCAAATATGGTTTTAAATTTGACCTAAATAATCCTGATTATCTAAATATCCCACCTATTGCTCTCTTTGGCATACCTGTCTATTGGGTGCGGAAGTACCGATATTTAGGACTTGTGCTCGATCCAAAATTACTTTGGAACGATCACATCAAACGGGCATTAAGAAATGCTGCAATTGCCAGAGGGAGAATCAACTCGCTCATAGCCAGAAGGAGCAGGCTCTCCCTTGAAAATAAAGTCCTACTCTACAAAGCCATCATACGGCCAACTTTATCCTATGGCTCACAAATCTGGGCTGGCACAAATAAAATTAATTGGAAGAAACTGCAGGTTTACCAGAATCGCACATTGCGATCTATCTCCGGAGCTCCCTACTTTGTCCGGAACGATGTCATCCATTCGGATCTCAAAATTAAACCCCTAGCTGAATTCCTTCAGCAAATTTTGGCCAAGTTCTTTGAAAAATTACCTCAGGTTCCAAATGAGGCATTAAGAGCTATTCCACCATATGACCCTTCGGTCAAAAGCTCTTTGAAAAGACCACGTGCTTTTCTGCAACAACGCCTGCAGACCTTTCCGAGACCTAAACGTCAACGATTGTTGTCTCATTTGGATCCTGACGTCTTTGACTTGGATTCCTAATTAAACTCCCCCTGCAATTTAAAATTGCAATATCCCATACTGGATCACGACCCTGATGTCACTCGTAAATGTTGAGCTTTAACGAGACTCGACTGGACCCTAATTGAATCACTAAAACACAATAGTTTTAAATCCCTTCTCTCTCGGATCTCTTTTTCATTTGCTTTAATTCAATATCTTTTCTACTTGCAGTAAACTAGAAGCAGCGCAATGGATGCGCACCTGCTGAATGGATCACAAAAGTTAAGCACTCCCGGTCACCACTTGGGAGGGTGACCGAACGAGATGTTGGGTCGCTAGATCTGAACTTTTTACTAGCTGAATTCTTTTATGCCTATCCAGCCAATTTAACCCATTTTTCTTTGTAAATTTTCTCTAATTATGCTTTTATTTTATGTACACACACCTTATGACGGGGAGATAAGCTGCTTTGCAGCAGGTACTCCGTAAGTGATTGTCCAGTCCACGAGGGGAAAGGTTCATCGACGGTAAGAGATAAGGGAGAAGTTAGCGAGAAGAGTGGTAAAATTGTTTTCCCCATAGTGGAAGAAAGTTACCACAGAGGGAAATCGGCGAAACGAAGCTGACAGAAGCTCACCGTTGCTTAAAAGCGCTAAGCGGGGAGGCGAATTGTTGCGACAATACGGGGGGCGAAGCACGCACCCGGAGGAGAGCGAATTCGCAGAAAAAAAGGGCGAAGTAGTTACGAGATCAGTTTTCAAGCGGGGGGAGGAAAAAGTTCAATCTTGTGTTCCCGTTAAGTTAAGAGAAGGGATTGTGGGGTTTTGTTACGAAATTTCGGGACAGCTAGACACAGCAAAAACCAAAGAGAGGGTGTTGCGTTATTACCTTTGGATAGCTGCTCTGCTCGCGGTTCTTTTGCGAACTGGTTTCCCGAGAAAGATACCCAAAGTTATACTAAGTACTGTCACGAGAGTTTTGACCACGGTGTTTTTTCTCCAGTTTGGCATAGAAGTTGCGCATAGCTCTGTGTGCCATCTTGAGAAAAACTCTGTGGAAAGGTTCTTTTCTTCAGTAAAACGGGTTTTGAGGGTTCTGGGAGTTTAACCTGCGGGTGGCTATTGCATTTGGTTTGAAGAAATTGAGACACTACTTAGAAGGGCAAAAATTCTTGATTGAGACAGATCATAACCACCTGCCTTTTCTGAAGAAAATGATCGGTACAAACGCACGTCTTGCGGCGTTTTGTCTTCAGCAATTTCAATTTACAATTGTACATCGTGCTGGTAAGCGAAACGGAAATGCGGATGGGTTAAGTAGACAGGATGAGTAATCCAAGGCTAAATTTTGATGGAATGAGCAACCTTAGTTTTGCTATATTTGTCTTTGTTATTTCAGTGTAGGATTTTTTTTATTTTAGCAAATTAGAGTAAGATTAGTTATTTTTATTTTGCGTGTTTTTTTTTGTAAACTTATGTTATTTTTCTTTACTTGAATGGTTTGCAAAACTGAGCCTATGGTTTCGGATTGTCCTTAAACTGATTTTTTGTTTTGTTTTAATGATAGTGGTTAATTCTGGTTGTGGTGAGATTAAGAGGGAAGATTGTGCCTCTCAGATCTCACTTTAGGATGGCCCAGTTCACCCCTAGAATCAAATTCCTCCTTGACCCCGAAATTTGATTTTTATGGGGGGGGGAGGTGTTGTGAGATCGTAGTCCACAAGGAAGCCGACAGCCACATGTGTGGAAACAACTCAGGGTCGGCCTCTGTTTCTTGTTCACCCCGATTTCCACCGGACAGCGGGGCTTTGTGAAGAACCGCCGGTTGTCGGTTTTTTCGCACATGTGGGTGATCTGCGACCCTTTGAGTGGGAGGTGAATTGGAAACAGAGGCGACTCGGAGAAAAAAAGGTTGTTGCCCCGAGGAGAATGAAAAAAGGACTCGAGCGAGGGAAGCCACAGAGGAAGGTGGCGAAGGAGGTAGCTCTTTGAAAAATTACACGGGGAAATCAAACCCCGTTGAAAACCAGACAAACTGTGAGAGTTTGAACCTTACTGTTTGAACAGGAACAATCGTGTTGTTTGTTATGGGTTGTGAAATTCATTGTACATAGTAGTTGATGTAAATTTCTCTTAAGACATCATTATAAATTGTATAAAACGAAAACCGTTGAGTCTCACTCCATTGGTAGTAGTGTGGTGTACCAAAAACGATACACCGTAGACTTAGCATGGGAACTTTTTGTGTGTTCGAGAAAAACGTGTGTATATTACATTAAAAAAATATATAGCTTTTTCATGTTCCATTTCGTGTTCTAGAATGTTTATTTATTATTATTTTAGTGTTTTGTCAGTATAAATTTGAACACTTTTTAAGTAAATAGCTTTTTTGAACAACGTGGTGTTTCCCGCAATCTAAGTTAGAGCGTTGTGCAATCCATCTCATCAATTACGCATGTAACTGAGCGTTTATATGATTCATTTATACCGAATGTATCCATATTATAACAATCATATGCTTTTTGTTCTCCTTGAAATTATATATTAATTCGCCCAGCAACCTTCTCTGAGACGATTCTGGTAGAAAAATGGCTGCCGCGCATGCGCATTGGGCCAAATTGGGTCCCTTGTCGCCACTCTTATATAGGCACTCTAGAGGGGAGTGGTTATTATCAAGCAATCGTCACGGAGAAATCTCCCCCAAAAGTTGTAACCCTTTGATCTTTACCGACTCGTGGTGGAAAAGCAATTCGGCTCTGAAAACTCTCCCAACTCGAGATCTTGACGCTCCACTGAATGCCGTTTCTCGGATTCGCTTCGATGTTTGGAGGAGTCCACGTCAGTGGAAAGGGATTCAAAGACGGGTCCCTTCCGACCGCGGAAAGAACTATCCTGCACGATAGGTATCAAGTAGTAGACCACACACCCAAGGAGGAATGAGCCACTCCGAGGTCGCGCTGAAACGCACGATGCGGGCGATTCCAAAAAAAGGAGGACTAACAGTAAATTTTTTTTTAACGAGCGTCCTTACACACAAAGGGGTTGTTGTTCTTTCCACCCTCGTAGAAGAGTCGGGGGCGAGGAGGCTGTTGGGATATGCCCCGTAAGATCCAACGTAGTTTTGAGTGTGACTCTCCAACAAGATCGAAAGAAATAAAATTGAAATAAAAGGTAGATGATGGAAGTCAAGAAATTTTGCACCTTTCCGGCTATGTATGCTATAAAAAAAGGTATTCCTGAAAAGAAATAAAGCGTGAAAATGAGCGCAAGTAGTAAAAGAATGAGGAAACACCTGTAGGAAGTCCGCGGGGTCGGTGGCGTTGAACGACTGCAGCAGGAAGTTGGTCCTGGGGTCGGAGGTGAATCGTCTGAATGCCCTGAGCCAGGACTCGGTGAGGCCGGGGCCGGACACGTACCTGCTGGACTCGAACCTGTGCAGCATGGCCTCCACCTGCTCCTGCACCGAGGGGTCGGAGTAGTCGAGGGAGGCGTTGATCACCACCTGTACGCGGTAGGCGTACTTCCGGAAGTAGAGGTCCTCTCGCTCGTAGAACGCCACCGAGTAGGAGTCGCTGCGGGACAGCTTGTGTCGCTCGAGCCCCTCGCGCACCTGCAGGCACCCCCACACGCCCACGGCCAGGTAGGCGGCGAAGCACACCACCACCCCCGCCTTCACGCGGGGACGAGAGAGGAAGGGCCCCATGTGGTCGCGGAAGAACACCATGAGGCAGTGGTCGCGGTTGTCCAGGGGGTTGTCGGGGTCAGCGTCGTTCTTGCCACCCGTGCAGAACAGTCGGAAGCAGAGGCCACGGTTCACTGAAAGAGATCATTCTTTTATTAAATACTTTCCTTTTGAGACATTCGAAATGCTTTTCGAATCCTCTGTACACTCGTTTCCAAATAATTCGATTTCCGAAGAACTGGGGTTTTGCAATAGGATGTAGCAATGTTCAAACAGAGATCACAGAGATTTTGAACACCCCAGTCAAAGTCATTCGTTAAGAAATAAGTTTCGAGTCGATTTTTAAAAGTTAAAATTCTCGATTTTTTAGACTTTTTTGGTGAAAAAAAAAACACCTTTTCTTTCGAGCCACTTGACAGATGTTTGAAACATGAAGAATAATATATTAGGAATAAATTCCGACTAGGATTGTCTTTCTGAACACATTGGAATCTGAGATAACACTCTTCACAAAAAACATGCTCATTAGCTAAATACATATATAAATAAGATAATTAATACAAAAAATAATAACTTGTAAAAAATGGGATTTCTAAATTTAAAATAATTTCTAATTCTAAAATTAATAAAAAATTTAAAAAATATTCTAGTGCATACGTACACCGTAACACGTTCGCTGCCGCTCTCGCGCCAGCGCGTGATGTGGTGTCAACGCTAAAGAGCCAATGCAGCGCGTGGTGAGGAGTGATGTCTCTCAGTAGCCAGTCACTCGTTCGAAGCGCTGCGCCTCAACATTTATTCTCCGCTTCAATTGACATCATATGTTAGGTGTTGGCGTGGAGGAAAGGTTAGAAGCCAGTTGTAATGGCATGTTCCAATAAATAGCTTTATAATTTATTAAACAAATATTGTTATATGAGCTATAGGAGACAACTGTTCTTCAGATTCTTCACGCCCCAAAAAAATTGCAATCGAAAAAGACTAAAAGAGGATGAAATCACAAATTTGTTTTGCTTTCGCCCATCACTTGTGGCGCACTTTTCAATCATTTGTTGTAAAAAGTAAGTTCTGGGAAAAACCCATTTCGAAACGGGTGGGGCAATAACTATCAACACATCCTAACGTGCGATTCAGATATCAGCCTTGCTACAAACATCCTTATCATTTGTTTGGGACCCATGGCCAAACAATATAACAAGTCTATTGGGCAAAAAAACAATGGCGAAACAATACAAAAGAACCAATGGCCAAAAAATGCAAAAGAACTCATGTCAAAAAAGGCAATTGGACCATTGGTCAAAAAAGTCAAAAGGAGGAGCGATGGCTCGGTCTACCCATCAAAGGTTCCTCTTTTAGGAAGCAACGAACGACAATCTCATTTTTCGAAGGAAGTAATACTTTTAGGTGGGAGACACTATATTTATACAATATAACAGGATAGGTAGGTAGATATTTTAATTAACGTCGTACTGGAGCCACACAACGGGCTATTGACAACGGTCCGAGATCAATCCAAAGGGGAAAGAACCACCAGGTCATTTTGAACCACGGTCAGAAGACGAGGTCACGTCTGAGGTGGCACCCCGATCTTCAAACTTCCACCTGATCACGCCAACCTGAGGACATTTACTCTTCGGAGCGGATCACTCAACCACCGTCCTTTGTCAGTGGATCAGTCTTACCAAGAATTGGAAATGTGTTGTCCGAGTATTTCCTTCAATTGATTGCAAAAGAAACAATTCATAAATTGACATGTGGAAATCGTTGCCAAGGGCACACGTGCTCGAAACACCCACGTATGACTCACGCAGCAATTGAAGAGTTTCCTGCCGAGGGTTGCGAGTTCGAATCCATCCAAAGACCGTTGTGTCCAAAGAGGGTCCATTTGTCGCGGCCTCAAATGTCCTCACTTTAGCGTGGTGTGGAAGCTTGGAAAGTGGGCTGCCTGCTCAGGGGTTGCCTCGTTATCTGACCTTGGCTCAAAATGACGTGGAGTTGTCCTCAGATCCCTCCTTTGTTTGATTGGCGTCAATACCATTGTATTGTTCCAGTACAACGTTAATTAAACAGTTGCAAAACCTTCAATTCTTAGTAAGTGGAATCCCAAGATTTTAAAATTATCATTTCTTTCGTGGATAGTTTCAAAATTAAACCAATAATGCAATCCTAACACAAAATGTCCATTGATGTTAAAAATAACCACAATTATTAGTTCTACCAATTTGAAAACTAACTTTTAATTAAAACAGTTTGCATCTTTTTATGGGAGGTTTTCATACTTAAACAAAAAATTTAATCATTACACAAAATATTCATCGGTGTTTCAAATCCTACGTATTTAGAAAATTGCAACAATGCTGTATTGTAAATGTAAAACAAAGTCAACTCACAAAACCTTGAAGGTGTTTTAGACCCGGATAGTTTTGCTTTTAAATTTATTTGGGAATTTCTTTTGCTAATGAACGATACACATAGACCTCGGGGTCCTCTCAAAAGCGACAGTTTATATTTGAACAGAACCCTCTCGGAAAGTTAGTGATACTTTGAAACATACAATAAGGATCCATAGACCTAATGGATTTCTTTAAATTGAAGGTCTGTCTTGGGGAGCCCAATATATTTGACCATTTTGACGCGGATAGTTTTCCTGACGGATATTAACTAACGACCCATAGACCTCGGGGCCTTCTCAAAAGGCCTATCCTGAAACAGACTCATTTCTGAACATGTGGACCCAGATGTTTGTGCTGTGGGATACTTTTAATCATCCAAACACGTCGAGGCACTTGCAAAAGAGACGACCTGTCGTCGAACAAAACCCTCTTTGATCGTTTGTTCATAGTAAGTGTTGCTGTGAAGCATTCAATACATATCCATAGACCTCAGGGTTCTTTTAAAATGGCCGGCCTACATTTAAACAGATTCCTCTTTGATCAATTGTTCACAGGTAGTGTTGCTATGAAGCATTCAAAAAAGATCCCGTGGCTCTCTCAAAAGGGAAATGGTCTATCATTGAAAGGTGGGGTTGTTCTGAAGTATTGACAATAAGTGATCCACATACTTAGCGCTCTCTCAAATCCTTACTTGGAACAGAACCCTCTTTGACCATTTGTTCCCAGGTAGTGTTCCAGTGAAGCATTCAAAAGGGACAGCCTCTTTTGGAACCCTTTTTGACCATTTTTGTTCTCAGTTAATGTTTCTTTGGAATATTATTTAACGATCCCTCTCTAGACCTCGAAATGCTTTCGAAAGGACGGTCTATCTTGGAATCGAACCCTATTTGGCCATATATTTGTTCCCAAGGTATTTTTTCTGTGACGCATTCAATAATGTGTTGCCGGTAACGAAATGGCTGATGCCCTGGAAAAGAGGGGAACTGACGAGCCTATGCATACTCCGCCGTCTCTAACCTATACTGAACTATACTCTAGACATAAATGCCTTGTTCGGTCTGCATTTGCCACTCCCCCTGTGCACCATTGGTACAAGAGTAATCGTCCCGGTGGATCCCTCCGGTGCAGCAGACAGGAACCAACTACAATAACACGATTTCGTAGTGGCCACCTCAAAACATTGACTTATGCCAACAAAGAAAAGGACTTTCCAATTTGTAGCAAGTGTTCCAAAGGCCACTCCGGATCATATCCTTGATAAAGAAAATCTTCAACCATTATTGGTGAGTGTGCGATATCATGGACCTAGTCTAGCTCTGCTGGGCTACAGGGATCAGCAACAACATGTATTGCATAGACCTCTGGGTTCTCTGAAATGGAACCCTCTAAGACCATTTGCTCCCAGGTGAGGCAGTTGTAAACAAGCGCCCACGTGGGATTCCGAGAAACTAAAAAATTGTGAAATCGGAAAGGTGGCAACCCTGAGTATTCAAAATGGCAATACCGTGTTTCTTTGAACCACAGCTGATAACAGTTGAAAACATTGTGGTTGAAACGTTTGGGTTTTTAAGTCGTGTGCTGCATTCTCTACTACCCTCCATCCATAATATATTGAAAAATGTGTTGTTCCAATTCTTTACTATTGCCAGATATTTTTCTATCCAACAGAAAATCATTGACTTTTGCTTCGGTGAACTTTAATGCACCTACAGCAGGATGTTTACAATTATCCACTATTTTTAAAGGGACGGGATGATTGTAAACATAACTTTGCCAATAGCTACGTTCAATTTGGATGGAAAACCAATGTTCTTTTCTGGGTTATTTTGTATTAAATCGTATTTAGTACGTTTGAATTGAGTTTCATTGCATTTTTCATGTTTTTGATGAGCAGGAATACTGATTTACTTACAAGATTATGTATAAAATAGGTAGGACTCAATGCGTTACAAAAACCGGAAGATAATTTGTGAGGAGTCAGTGCAGCAAGAAACGACATCAACAATCGACCCTTACCGCACGAATGTGATGATTATTGTCCTTATAGAAGTGGGATGGTCATTTTGAAGCATCGCTTTGGATTTAAGTTTTGAAAAGCCAAATGCTGAAGAGAGTAAAAAGGGAAATTCAGAAATGAGACCAAAAGTTATAGATAGGGTGGAAATTTTCAGCAGGAGCATCAGCAAAGAAGTACCTCACCATTTTCAAAGAACCCTGTGAAGAAACCGGGAACTCGTCTAAAACGTCACACATATGGTGAAGTTCTTACAACTGGCCAAGTTCTGTCACGCCTGAAGGAGGCAGAAGGTAAAAAGAACAAAAGGAAGCCGAGTGAGAACAAAGTGAAAGAGCCAGGAGTAATCAAGATACCAAGAAAGAAACAAATGAAAAGGAAAGCAGATAACTCGAGGAGACAGCCAGAATTAGGAACTATTGGAAGAATTGACTGACATTCAATGCAAAATATAGATGACGTGCTTCAAGACAAAGTTAAATATTTGGATCCTTCCATGGGAGACATTGAACAGACTACGTTTCTGCTTCGGGATGTTGGGGGAGGGGGGGTGAAAAGAGAACCCATTTTTCGTATGGGTGCAGAGAGAGTGTCGTTTCAGAAGAGGATTTTGAGATTACCGAACTCAAAAGCATTGATAATGCAAAGAATAAATACGTTCGGGTTGAAAACACAAATTCTGTGTTACCAAAGACCATGACAAAGCAATTTTACCTTCTCCAAAATGTAGCAAAGAAAGCCGTAAAGAAATTTTCTAATTTTAGGACACTGTTAACGTGCAAGAAATGTAATGATCTTTTTCCACCCAAGTTTGTGTTTTTCAATTTTCAATTTTTTTTTAAATTTTTAATTTGTAAATTTGTAATTTTGTTTTTTATTTTTGAATACATTGTTTGTTCAGTAAATTATTAAATTATTTATTCTGATGTATTCCTGGAAGTTCATGATCAAAGAAACTTTCAAGTGTCTTACGATATTTTGCTGGTGTAAGAAGTGAGAGTATTGGGTAAATGTAAACATCAAATTGGGGTAATTGCAGACATGGTAGTAGAAGTGTCAAAATACCTATTTTCCGGAGAGAATGCAATAGAGAACCATAAACCTTTGTGAGGACTTCTTATCTTGGGACAGAACTCTCTATGATCATTTATTCCCAAATAGTGTTGCTGTGTAAGCAATCAAAACTATCCATGTCTCGTTGCTCTCTCAAAAGGCATGGTCTATCATGGAATTTCACTGTCCTCTTTAACATTTGGAACCAAATACCATTGCTGGGGGGATGGAGCATGCAATAACAAAACATAAACCTTAGTGCGCTGTCCAAAGGGATTTCATGTCTTGAAACATAACTCTCTTTGACCATTTATTCCCACATAGTATTGATGTATCAGCAATCATATCTAGCCATAGGTCTCGTTGCTTTCTCAAAAGGAACGGTCTATCTTGGAACTTTACGGCCCTCATTCACCATTTGGACCCAGATACTTTTGCTCGGGAGCATTGAATTACGAACCATAAACCTTAGTGTGCTGTCCAAACGGACATCCTATCTTGCAACAGAACTCTCTTTGACCAATTATTCCCACAAAGTGTTAAGGTGTCAGTAATAAAAACTTTCCATAAGTCTCGTTGCTCTCTCAAAAGGGACGATCTATCTTGGAACTTCACGGCCCTCATTCACCATTTGGACCCAGATACTTTTGCTCGGGAGCATTGAATTACGAACCATAAACCTTAGTGTGCTGTCCAAACGGACATCCTATCTTGCAACAGAACTCTCTTTGACCAATTATTCCCACAAAGTGTTAAGGTGTCAGTAATAAAAACTTTCCATAAGTCTCGTTGCTCTCTCAAAAGGGACGATCTATCTTGGAACTTCACGGCCCTCTTTCACCATTTGGACCCAGATACTTTTGCTCGGGAGCATTGAATTACGAACCATAAACCTTAGTGTGCTGTCCAAACGGACATCCTATCTTGCAACAGAACTCTCTTTGACCAATTATTCCCACAAAGTGTTAAGGTGTCAGTAATAAAAACTTTCCATAAGTCTCGTTGCTCTCTCAAAAGGGACGATCTATCTTGGAACTTCACGGCCCTCATTCACCATTTGGACCCAGATACTTTTGCTCGGGAGCATTGAATTACGAACCATAAACCTTAGTGTGCTGTCCAAACGGACATCCTATCTTGCAACAGAACTCTCTTTGACCAATTATTCCCACAAAGTGTTAAGGTGTCAGTAATAAAAACTTTCCATAAGTCTCGTTGCTCTCTCAAAAGGGACGATCTATCTTGGAACTTCACGGCCCTCATTCACCATTTGGACCCAGATACTTTTGCTCGGGAGCATTGAATTACGAACCATAAACCTTAGTGTGCTGTCCAAACGGACATCCTATCTTGCAACAGAACTCTCTTTGACCAATTATTCCCACAAAGTGTTAAGGTGTCAGTAATAAAAACTTTCCATAAGTCTCGTTGCTCTCTCAAAAGGGACGATCTATCTTGGAACTTCACGGCCCTCATTCACCATTTGGACCCAGATACTTTTGCTCGGGAGCATTGAATTACGAACCATAAACCTTAGTGTGCTGTCCAAACGGACATCCTATCTTGCAACAGAACTCTCTTTGACCAATTATTCCCACAAAGTGTTAAGGTGTCAGTAATAAAAACTTTCCATAAGTCTCGTTGCTCTCTCAAAAGGGACGATCTATCTTGGAACTTCACGGCCCTCTTTCACCATTTGGACCCAAATACTTTCGCTGGGGAGCATGCTTAATCGAACCATAAGCCTTAGTGTGCTGTACAAAGGGATTTGATGACTTGGAACAGAACTATCTATGACCATTTATTCCAACATAGTACTGCTGTGTCAGCAATCAAAACTATCCATAGGTCTCGTTGCTCTCTCAAAAGTGAAGGTCTATCTTGGAAGTTCAAGGCTCTCATTCACTATTAGGAACCAAATACTTTTACTGCGGGGAATGCAGTAACGCAACCTGAACCTTAGTGTGCTGTCCAAAGGAACTTCCTATCTTGGAACAGCAATCACTTTGGCTATTTATTCCTACTTAGTATTGCTGCGTCAGCAATCAAAACTATGAATCGGTCTCGTTGCTTTCTCAAATAGGACGGTCTATCTTGGAACTTCAAGGCCCTCATTCACCATTTGGATGCAAATACTAATGCAGGGGATCATGCAATAACGAACCATAAACCTCAGTGTGCTGTCCAAAGGAACTTCCTATCTTGGAACAGAACTCCCTATGACCATTTATTCCCACATATTGTTTCTGAGTGAACAGTCAAAACAATCCATGTCTCGTTGCTATTTTAAAAGGCACGGTCAATATTGGAAATTCACGGCGCTGTTTCACCATTTGGAATCAAATACTTTTGCTGGTGGGCATGCAATAGCGAACCACAAACCTTAGTGTGCTGTCTAAAGGGACTTCCTATCTTGGAACAGAAATCTCTTTCGCCACATTTATTCCCTCGCAGTATTGCTGTGGCAGCAATCAAAACTATTCATAGGTCTCGCTGCTTTCTCAAAACAGACAGACGAACTTGGAACTACACGGCCGTCTTTCACCATTTTGACCCATATATTATTGCTGAGGTGAACGCAATAGCGAACCATATACCTTGGGGTGCTGTCCAAAGGGATTTGTTGTCTTGGAACAGAACTCTCTACGACCATTTATTTCCACACAGTGTTGCTCTGTGATCAATCAAAACTATCAATCGGTCTCGGTTGGTTTCTCAAAAGGGACTGTCTATCTTGGAACTTTACGGCCCTCATTCACCATTTGGACGCAGATACTAATGCATGGCATCATGCAATAACGAACCATAAACCTTTGTGTGGACTTGAGGTCTTGAAGCAAAACTCTCTATGACAATTTATTCCCACATAATGTAATGTGTGAGCAATCGAAACTATGAATCGGTCTCTTTACTTCCTCAAAAGGGACGGTCTATCTTGGAACTTCACGGCCTTCATTCACCATTTGAACCAAGATACTTTGCTGGAAAGCGTGGAATAGCGAACCATGAACCTTAGTGTGCTGTCCAAAGGGACTTTCTATTCTTGGAATAGAAATCTCTTTGGCCACATTTATTCCCACATAGTGTTTGTAGGGGCGCGGTAAGCGCTGGCCCACGAGAAGAAGGGGAGAGAGGAGAAGGGGCGACCCTGAAAGGGGAGACGCAGGAGAGTTACACGGGAACCTCGGCGTAGGAGCAGGAAAGGCTTCTTCGATGTATGAATAATTGTGTGTATTTTGCAAGTCCTATAAAGTTTCATTTAAGATTGGAACGTGTTTGCTCTACTGGTAAACAAGGATGATAATACGTAGGACTATATCACTCGGGGTCCTATTACCTTACCCTGATACTATTGCTAAGGAGCATGTAATAAAGAACCAAAAAACCTTAGTGCGCGTTCCAAAGTGATTTCCTTTCTTGAAACAGAAATCTCTTTGACCATTTATTCCCACATACTATTGCTGCCTCAGCAAACAAAAGTATTCACAGGTCGCGTTGCTCTCTCTAAAGTGACTATCTATGTTTTAACTTCACGGCCCTCTTACACCATTTGGACTCAGATACTTTTGCTGAGGAGAATGCATAGAGAAACACAAAACTTGGAGTGCTGTCCTAAGGGATTTGATGTCTTCGAACAGAACTCTCTATGACCATTTTTTACCACATAGTATTGCTGTGTCAGTAATCAAAACTATCCATAGGTCTCGTTGCTTTCTCAAAGGGGAAAGTCTTATCTTGGAACTGTCTATTTGTGGACAACACGACGTCATTTGGAACCGCGGTCAGAGGACGAGGGAACACCTGAGCTGGCACCCCAGACTTCCACACCCACCCAACGTGAGGACTTTTGCCCACGACAGATTGAAGGTGCACCTTAACGCTTGCAAACATCCCTGCAATGACCCGAACCTTCCTATCTCGAGACGATGTCATGTGGTCGAATGACCGGGGGCTCACCTGCCAGGGACTTGGGCATCGCGGGCACACAGAAGACGGAGTGCATCCTCTTGTGTTCGAAGTGACCGGCCACCGCCATGCACCCTCCGAAGAAGGTCACCTGGTAGACGTAGGTGAAGAGCACCGCCGTGGCCGTGTAGACGCAGAAGATGCGCACCGAGGGGAAGGGAGTGATGGCGCCGATCCAGAAGCTCACGAAGTTGGTGAGGGAGGTGATGGTGACGGAGACGGCGGCCTCCGAGTACGTCGACCCCAGCCGGTCCACCACCGGAAGGCGAGAGTCCGTGCGACGCCACGCGGCCAGCAGCACGAACGAGTCGTCCATCCCGATGCCTGGAACAGCAGAAAAAAAAATATTTCTTTTAATAAGCTTTAACAGAGATTTGTTTGCAAAATAAACATTTTTTTTTAGACAGTAATAAGCTGTTTTAACAAAGTGTTATTTACAAAAAAAAAGTTTTTTTTTCTTTTCACAGTAATAAGTTTATTTATTTACAAAAAAAAAACTCGCTTTCTTTTTTTGACAGTAATAATCTTGACGAAGATTAATTTATAAAAAAAATACATTACTTTTTTTTGACAGTAATACGCTTTAACAAAGATCAATAAACGTGAAAAAAAATTGAAAACTTTGAAAACTGGTTTTCCTTACTGAAAAATACTTAACAGGAAAAGTTGGAAAATAACTGTTGAAATAACTTTTACATTTTTATAAAGGTCATATTTCGGTTTTAAAGCTCACACATACAAATATAGTATAACTATATTACGGGAGAAATGCACTAGAAACATCAACATCAAAGTCTGTCGCGAATGCGAGCCTGTTCTAAGTTTTGAAAAGCTTTTATGGAATTTGTGAAATAAAATACGGAGCAGGTGAGGTAAAAGCAAACCTCCAATATAATTTCAATACTACGATCCTAACAAAATTAAATATACAAATTAGAACTCAGTTAGTTTATTTTTAAAAAGTCGCTCTTAAACATTGTCTTGCGGTTTACTTTGATTCTATACCTGTGAAGAAGTGTAATGTTCTATATATTTCAAATATATAAGTTTTAATTAAGAACTCGTCTCCTTGTGTTCTTGAGAGTATTTTCCTTTAGAATTCTTGAGTTTCAGTGATGTTTCGACGGTCAGGATGATTGCTTCTCACCCGGGACACAAATGAGGTAGGACAATTCATATTTCTTCCGATTTGAAAGATATTGTGGTGGAGTGGTCGTTCACGGTAAGAAGGCGATTTGTCGCCAAATATGGTAACCACCTTTTGCGGATTTTCTTCACATCTGCCGTTTTGTTATGGCAATCCTATCTGCTGTTACGGAATTCGGCCGCCTCTTGATTTGGCGACAAAAATTAGTTGGCGACAAACGTCTTACCGTGGACGACAACTTCACCGATATTGGTTCTACACAACAAAAAACTGCCATCCCTGCCGGGATTGAGAACAACCATTTTTGACTGAGTTCTGGAATTTTAGTGATTCTAAAGGGAACTTTCGTTTTGAATTACGGAATTTTGTCTCTGAACTAACGGAACCTTCGTTTTTGAACTTGAGGAACTTTTGTTTTCGAAAGCATTGATTAAATATGACCGAAGATCCGTTAGTACTAATTT
Organism: Metellina segmentata; assembly: GCA_947359465.1. Lineage (NCBI taxonomy): Eukaryota > Metazoa > Arthropoda > Arachnida > Araneae > Tetragnathidae > Metellina > Metellina segmentata. Next base: position 116,606,053 of record OX375882.1, on the reverse strand, counting down.
GTAAGAAGAAACGTGGCGTATTGCGAACGTCCGTTACGAAAATTAGTAAGAGATTGGAAACAATATTAGAAAAAACGAAAGGAGACGAAGATGAAATAGAACAGACACTAGAGGAGTTAAATAGCACCTTTGAGGATTTGAAATTAATAGATAACGAACTAGTACGCCTTTTGAAACCTGATGATGTAGACAAAGAATTACAATCAGCGGAATCGTATCGCGAAAAGGTCGTAGTCTGGAAGTTTAAAGCTGAGAAGCGTTTACGTGCTTTAAATCAATCCGTTACCAATAATCTTCAATCAAATGTAAATGCAAACGTGGAAGGATCGAACTTCAACCAGAATGTAAGAATGAAATTGCCAAAAATAACGATTCCTAGATATTATGGAGATGTGAGTCAATGGCTCACGTTTTGGAATTCTTTTGAAATGGCAATTCATAAAAATGAGTCTTTAGATCCAGTGCACAAATTTATTTATCTTAAGGCGCAAGTAGGAGGTTCTGCGTTAAGTACTATTGAAGGTTTTGACATTTCGTCCGAAAATTACTTTAAGGCAGTAGAACTGTTAGAAGATCGATTCGGTCGTAAAGATGTTCTAATAAATACACATATGCATGACCTGTTACGTATCGCACCACTTAAACGGTCCAATGACATTAGAGGATTTCGGAAACTTTATGACAGCTGTCAAATTCAAATCCGAAACTTGGACTCTCTTGGAGTTTCATCTGAGACGTATGGACGTTTATTGTGTCCTATGATCTTGAAACTGTTACCTCATGATTTGATTCTCGAATCACAAGGAATTCAACAGTGGTGATTTTACTCTGAATAATTTGATCGAATTTTTGAGTAAACAATTAAATTCACGAGAACGATGTGAAACATCGTATTTCAATTGTGATACTCAGATTCTTCGACATGATCACTCTCGACAATTGCACAAACTAGAAACATCAACATCAAAGTCTTCGCTATGGGACAAAACAATAAAAAAAGACTTTAGAAATAAGTAATGGATTTTATTAAATGTATATAAATGTGTGTTAAAACTAAGTAATATAGATCCCATATATATATATATATATATATATATATATAATTTCAAGAACACAAGAATTTCTAAAAAAATGTAACAAAAGTCTTAAAAAATAATAAAAAATGAAGAAATGTTGGTGGATCAGGGCGTCATCAGGGAGGAGCCTGACCCAAACAACATAAAATGGTGTTTTCTACATATGCATGCGCTTGCATGGGTAGTTTCGAGTTTCGATTTCTGGCTAATGCACCCCGGCTGTTTGGTTATTTTTTGTTATTTTGTGTGTGTTATGTTATTTTGTATATTGTATGTTGTTATTATATATATATATATATATATATATATATATATATATATATATATATATATATATATATATATATATATATATATATATATATATATATATATATATATATATATATATATATACGGTAGTTGTCTACTAGTCTGGAGATAGCTTAGCGTAAGAGCAACGAGACTGGTAGGAGTTGCATTGTTGTAGGAATGCGAGGCAAGACTGGCATTAGCGAGTCACATTCAGTTACGAGAGAATTAATAGAACAGTTGACGATTGCGAGCGTTGGGAAAGAGATGTTTTTTTTTTAGCGTGTTCCAGAGATATTCGTTTAGAGAGACTTGTATAATTTTGTGTCAACGTATTCATCTTCATGTGCATTTAATAAATCGTTTGTTATCAAATCGAGAGTTAAAATCGATATATATATATATATATATATATATATATATATATATTTACAGTGTATGTTCCATAAACACTCATAAGACCTGCAGTCTTCCATAAGTGCAAGCGTTTGTTCGTTATTCATGGCAACACTAAAAAAAACCAAACACAACTTCGGTTCACCAAAACACTACAAATTGAAAGTTGAAACGCACAGAAATTCAAGGCTGGTGGAACTTCTTGCGCTACGCTGTGCGCTATGAAATACTGCTACTTCTGACTCATCTCGGACATGCCTTGACGCATGCTTCCCTTGCGTCAAGGCATGCGCTTAGCGCAAGCAAAAACGCACGAGTGTGAACAAACCTATTGGGCGACAGACATATACAGGTCATGGAACGTACAGGCCATGGAAGAAGCGGAACCTGTCTTGCACTGAAGGACATTCCATGTGGACGGATATTGCCTTGCTGAAATACCGCTCTGGAAAATTGTTTGCAGCAGGGGTAAGACATCGAGCTCCACAACTTCTCTGGTGAAGCGCCCGCTGTTCCATCAATTTGGAATAGGCGGGATCGCCCATGATATCCAATGGCGGCCCAGACCGCTGCTTTTACGTACAAAAATATCATACATTATACATATAACGCTGGCCATGCGTTATATAAGAATTTGACTTCGAAAAGAAACGCAGCTGTTTCAAAGGGGAATTTTCCTTGTAAGTACATGTTTTTACACTAATCTGTATTACGCATTGCTCTATGTCTACAATTTGTTTCCTTAGTTGCATCCGAAATAATAATACGTCTTTTTTATAATAGTGAAATATTATTTTCCAAGTTGAATTGTCGTGTAGCGTTTATTTCAACGATTCTGAGCGATTTGTTAAGTTTATTGGCAAATTAAAGTGAGCGATAAAATGTATTGATGCATTTTGCCGATATTGATTACATTTCTGGGTTACCTGTAGAAATAGCTGTTTATTTTTTATAACTGAAACTATTGTGTCGCAAAGATTTGTGGATGTAGGAAACTTCTGTTGTATAATTATTCCATTTCACCTCCTCTTTTGACCAATCGTTGTTACTTTCTCAACCGTACAAATAACAACACTTGAACTTCAACTAAAGTGCACAGTTAGGAGGAAATGTACAAAAAAACTTGATCTGATTTTGTATATTCAAATGTTCTTTCCCCGAGATTTCTCAGGGGGTTTACCCACAGTTGTAGGCAGCATGGGTTCAATTCCTACCTAGATGTGTTTCCCTCTTCGGTGAAACCTTTGTGAGTGTACATTACTTGACATCTGTCTGCCAAATGGCGCCGTTGAAACCTGAGATTTGTTTTCAGTTTTCCTTGCAATAGTGTTGGAAGGACCAAAATGCTTCACTTCACTACTTCGAACAGAATTATCGCCTTCATTATTTTTTCTGCTCATAGTATTTCGGTTCAAGTCTTATTGTGTTCCCAGGAGGTAACGACTCCCAAACATAGGCTTTCAACAAAGACTGAACATTTCTTGGTTTCCTCTGACTGTCCGAGTGAATAATACTTTCTTTGACACATTTCTTTTTGCAATCAAAGATTTCACTGACCGGCACAGCTACTTTCACTACACTGGAAGAACGTGACTGCAACGAATACAATCAAATTTTCACATTTGGAAGCTTTGCCGTACTATCCATTTTCTTCTGGTGGATTTGTATCGGTACAAATATTGCATCAAGAGGTATTTTCTGTGTCGGAAGTAATAAAATCCAACGAAATGATAGCGCTGCAAACTACCAAAGGTAATGGGCTCACTTCAAATCCACAACCCTTAGAAGGCAAAAAAAAAGTACACATTTGGATAACCTTAAAAAATTTCAAAATTCTGAATTTTATTTCCTGTGTCAACTAATTGGTTGTAATTTTTTTGCAGAACACTATCCAAGTTCATTTAAGTGATGAAAGTCCGTCAATATATTAAGGGATAGATGTTCAGTGGAAATGCAGTAACCCGACAGAAGAGCTCTTACAAAATGTCACTCCCTATTTTCTTAAAATATGGTTTGGTTAAATAGGGTGAGGTGGGGGAAAGTAGGGGTACATTGAAAAGGACCTATTTTCTCCTTTTAAATTAAAATATTTAGTTAATTCTTTTTTAGAGACATATATTGAGATTATGGCAAATATTTCTATTTTAGTTTTAGAAAATGGCAAGAAGTTTAATGTTTACAAACTATCTTGTTTATGCTTATTGCACATGGTATACTAATAAAAGCTGCTGATGAACTTTCTTCTAAAATTATTATTAACTGGCTAACTAAAACTATTAATTTTAGTTCATACTTGTAGAGACATCTAAGGAATAAATTTTATAATTCTATTTGTTATGAGTTGTTTTCTGAGGTAGTTTGGGAGCATAGTTAGGCTTAGCTAGGTGTTGTATGATAGGGATATTTTTTTATCCTTGTTAACTTTAGTAAATGTCTAATGCACTCCAACCATTAGATGTTGGAGTAATTTCTCCTATGAAAAGAGCTTGGAAGGAGATTTTGAAACATATGGATTTAAAGCAGGCTGGACTTTATCCTCTGAACAGAAAGGCCATCCAACACCATATTGTCATTACTGAAAAGAGAAACAACCAAGAGCATATAAGAACTCAGTGGCGGATCAAGTCAAGTGGGGGCCCCAAGCGGTAAAATTTTCGGGGGCCTCAAACTCAAGTTAGAAAAAAAAAGAAAGATTCAAGAAAACTCTCATTAAGTTATCAGCAAAAAGAAAAGAAAAAATTATATACCATAACACATCAAACAAATTTATTAAAAAAACATTTTTTACATGAATTTCTGTCTTGCTTTATATTTTGCGAATTCGTCAATTATTTTGGCATTATGTATTCGATTTTAAATTTTTTGCTTTATATACAGAATGGCCATATTAATTAATCTTTTTTTTTCGTAGTACTCCTTTATTAATTTTTTACACGCTTTAAAACAAAAAACGATTGTTCTCCTAACACATCAGCAGGGGTGAAAACAGTCAAAATGTAAAAAAGAGGAAAATATATGCAGCGTTATTTTGAAGTACAGAAATAGCTGAATAAGATTACTATATTTGTGTACTAATGTGTGTACAGAACAGTGGTGCAGCCAGAAATTTTTTTCTGAGGGGGTAGGCAAATTTTTAGTCAGATAAAAACTTTATAAAGTCCACTATAAACAATGAAATTTGTCTTTGAAAAGTAGGAGTGGGCACTTTACGTGCAAACTCAAATTTTGTAAAAGAGAAAAAATATCTAGGCAACTATAAACAGTATAAATAAGTTGGATGAAGTTGAAAATGTTATTTTTATGAATATTTTTGAACACCTCACCAATGCTAAAATTTTCTTAAGAGTTGCAATTTTTCAAAAACCTTGATACCAAAAATTAAATTAACAGGAAATCAAAATGCTGTTACAAAAGAATAAATCATATATATACTATTTTTATTAAATAGCATGAATTTTATATTAAAAAAAATAATTAGACACCAAAAATAAAAATGGTACAGCTTCAGTCTTGGTTTATAGAAATGGCAACGGACTTCTAGTAGCGAGTAATTACAGGTTAAGGTAACCCATATGTATAACGGTTATTGCGGATTTTAATACAACCAGGTCAAGTGGAAAATTTTTAAAATTGCATTTCGAATATTCCAGAAAAATCTTTTAAATTCCGTTAAACTGTCGTTTGATTTCATTGGTTCATTCGAAATAATTCTTTCCTTGGCGACTTAAGGCCCGGTACACATCCGGTTTTTCAACGTGCGGCGCCACTGCGGCACCGAAGCCCAACTATGCACACATAACCGTGAAATGACACACCAACTCATTTCGCGCCATTTGCGATAAATATTCTATCGAAGAAAACGTGTTTATTTCGCTTACTTGGCGTAAAAAAAAGTATATTTTGAAACAAATAGACGTTACTGGATACAACCATTTATTAATTATTATTTATAATCTATTTGTTTATGAAAACAAGGTACTTCCGAACGGCGCCAACTGCGGTACAAATTGCACGCAAGTTGGACATGCGTCGCCCCAGCGGCGCTGGAGGCATGTACGCACTGCTGCATTGGATTTAATGTATCTCAGACCGCACTTGCGTTGCGGCAGCGGCGCCGCACGTAGAAAAACCGGATGTGTGCACCGGGCCTAAGTGCGCCAAGGGCGGGTCGTTGGCACAGCTATAAACGTAGACTGAAGCTGAAACCACGTGGTAGGAAAAATATTTCTTAGTTCAGTTTAAATTTACAACATATTTTCGAATATAAAATAACTTTTTTTTCAAAATCTCTATATTTTTCCGTAAATATTCTTATTTTCTATTTGAATTGAATAAACTTGAAAATAAAAACTCTAATTATCCAAGAAACAAAAAAAAATTTAACTTATTAAAACAATCATAAATATTGCCCTTAAAAGAAGCATCATTTTAAAAATAGTTGCAGTCTATGTTTAAAACGATGGCCACCGCCTTGGCGTACTTCTAAAGTCGCCAAAGAAAGAAGTTTTAACGAATTTTGAAAGTAATTTCTAGAATATTCAAAATGAAAATTTAAACTTTCCGCTTACCGAGATTGCCATGAAAGACGAAATAACAAGGCATCTTATTTTCTAGTTGAAAGAAAAATCACATTAAAAGCTGATCAACTTAAAATATTTCATTTATACCTTTTCCGCTGCATCATGACGTTTCACGGCCTTTAGATAACAGCTCCGCTTTTTTAGGAAACCGTAGCTTTACCTACGAAATATGCAACAACGTACGCTAACTAGTTCAAAATCCAAGCTCTCCAGGTTTACCATTAAACTAATAAGCTTCTCACAAAGGATTCTTTTCAAAAAGGAATTAGCAAGACTTATTTGTCTTCTATAAACTTAAAAAAAGCTGATAAGGGCAAAAATAGGATTTTTTTTGTAAAAACTGATAAAAATCGGTCATTTTTTCAAAATTTACGAAAAGTCGGAAGAATCTACTACCTGAAGTAAGAACACACTTTCCTTATTGTTTTTTTTTTTTTTTTTTACATTTATTCTTTGGCTGTAATTTCATGATATAATTTAATTCAAAGAAAAAAGCGGAAATTTTTGGAAGAAAAAAACGGAAATTCTCAAAAAGGGGAAAAAAAGCGGAAATTCTCGAAAGAAAAAAAAAAGCGGAAATCCGCGTAAACGCGGAAGATTTTCACCCCTGCATCAGATAAGGAAATTGTTTGAAAAAATTTAAATAATGTTTCAACAGTCGCATATGTGCAAAACATTTCTCTGAAGGCTCGATAGATGTCTGGTGTAGTTTTTATGATGTCATTGTTTCCCACACCCCTTTTTAAAAATATTCAAAAATTTTCAAATTCCTCTTCTAAAGTACAAACAAATGTCATTTTTGTAAATTATATACTTTTTTATCCAATTTCCAGTGAAAGCCTCTTTTCTACGGGTGAAACCAAGTATTATAGCTAATACAGCATCTGCTCTTGCTGATCCTCTTGTATTAGAAACTCTTTTCACTGCACTTAAAGAAGCATATTGTGAAGACGCTGTCACATCTTTCCCCGAAAAGTAATGAAAAAACATTTTAAGACCATCGTATTCCGGGGCCCTACGCGGTCGCTTAGTCCGCGTACCGCTTAATCCGCCTCTGCAAGAAGTGATTCTTCCACAAGCATTGTATCCTCTGAAGCACTTTCGACTCTAAAAGATTTAAAGTAAGCAATAGTAAAGCAAACTCTCTCCCACTCCATCTGCAAATACTGTTTGAGCCATTGGGAACTCAAAGAAAAAGCGAAAAAGAGCGGTGAGGTTTTAACCAATGAAAAGGTTTTGGAAAGGTTCGATCTCTTCGTAATTCGAATTTGGCTGAATTCGACCATGAGCGTTGCCCGTGGTGTTGCGAACCAACACCACGGGGCAACTCCGTTATGGCTGTTATCCAATAGTATACACAAATTTTAGAACAACCCCCACTTTCCCCCATCATGGGGTAAAGTGGGGCTAACAAAACATGCTCTTTTAAATGTATCAATGTGAGAAAATAATCAAACAAAATTGAATGCTTCAAGTTTAATCTATATGAATCCAATGTAAATAAAATGCATCAAAAGTTTCATTGAAATCAATTGAATAGTTTGGGGGCTTCTCTAAAAAAAGCTTGATTTTACCCCTACTTTCTGCCACCTAATTCTGGTAATGTTTAAAATGTGTCTCTAACTGTAATGTAGAAGTGTTTTGTTTTCATTTAACAACTATTGATTCCAACAGCAGTACCCAGGCAATTACTGTACTGTAAATGATTCCTGTATGGGAACACTGGCAATATTCCACCTTGTCACGAGATCAGACACTTTCGGTAATGTCAGTAATATTCTTATCGCTTTCGAAGAACATAAAAAGTTGTGCCTGTTAAAGAGAGGTACCAACAACTGTTCCGGTAATAAGTTTGTAAAGTAATAACATTATGGGTAAAAATAATCATTTATATAATTCTTAACATTTTTAGAATATTTATGTTTGTAATTTAAAACTAGTGTCATTTTATTGATGCAATCCATTTAATGTAAATCTGTCACTGAGAAAACATTTATTTTTTTGTTTTTCAAGATTAATTACTATACTGCTTCCCCCCTTCAATACATTTAATATTATAGCATAGGTGACAAATAGATATTACGAGAACTCAGTAACATAACTTTTCATCTACTCCGGCAATGTGTCTCCATTTACATATATGTAACTCCTCTAAAGCTCTGCTTTCAGCGAGTGACCATGTGAAATTTTCAAACATCCTTGAATACCCACCAAATCAATACTGAGAAACCGCAAATGATTCTTCTGTAAAATTTCTATCTTATATTCAAAAATCAATGTGCTCTCCATGTAAAAGTGATATAAAACTAAATTTTGATCCATTCAGTTTCCAAAGTATTGCCAATTTATAGAACTTTTTATAATTTTATTACACCAGGATCATAATCAATATATTGCGTAAAACTGTTTTAAGTTTGTGTTATAAGTCGTAATATAAAACATACTCCACCCCACCCCAGTTTAATCAAGTTTCTTTTTTGAGTTAGTCAGAAAGTCAATAAATAATTATAGTGTGATTTCATGTTTAATACCATAAATAGCAAAAATTTAATATCCATAAAATGAATTTCATGATCAGTGATTATATAATTTTCAATTTGTTTACTTCTTTTTACGTATCAATCTCTAAAGAAGAGAAAGAAGCTAATTTCTGAAGATATCAGTTGCCCTGTCAATGGCGAAAGAATATCCTTGAGCCACATGATAGTTTTGTAAACTACATGGCTATAATTCGAATGTGCACCCTTCCTAATATTGATAGATTAAATAAATTGAATGCAAAGAATTTCTTGTGTGTGCATTTTACTGTTCTTCATTTTTAGTATAGTTACTTCATTTTTAGTTTCATGATAAAATTTGCATGGAAACTTCACAAACAAGATTGTATTTAATATAATTCAGAGACAAATGCAGAAAAATAATGAAATAATTTTTTTAACTTCAAATATTAAATAAATAGAACTCATACTGCCTAACTAATTATCTCTTAATGTTTCAGGTAAATATAAAAAATAGCACAACGTTGCAGGCATCATACTTCAATTACATTTATTTATAAAGTAATTATTCTCATCTGCTTTTTTACTTCACTTGTATTTTTTCCACCTATCCATTTTATAAATTGAAAACATTTGCTCAGTGTAACTCAGCTTTAAATCCAAGTATAACATAAGTTCTATAAATTTTTTACGACTATTTTAATAGGAAGTTTATAAGAAACATTTAATTGGAAAACAAATCTTTGCATCTTCCTTTAGTGCCTATTATCTTGTATATTCCATTTATATTTACTTTAAGCTATATGAAATATTGAACAATGCTTATAAGATAATTAACTATGCAAGATACACAATTCATAAAACAAAGAAGAAAAAGAACTGTTAGTAATGCTTTGAAAAACCTAAATCTAAAGGAATAAACGATAAAATCAAAAGCACATGGTTGCCATACTATACACGTCTAGGACATAAATGAATTTCTCCAAATATGAGAAACACTCAAAGAATTTCCTTTGTAGAACAACTATTCTCAATACGTACAGTTAATACCCCCTCACTACAAAATAACACATTTCTATTGAAACTAAACTAATTACATAATTACCATTGAAAAATTACTTATGACAAATGTTTCGCTGACTAAAAATTCAATGCTTCCCAACATTCAAGGTGGAATTTGATTTTTTTATTTCTTATTGCTAGCAAATATAAAAATTTAGTTTTAACAAACAGAAAAAGTAATCACTCGAGTTTAAAAAAAAAATCTTATGCAGAATTGGATCATTCCTAGCTGCTGACAATCTGAATTTATTGCACAAACCAACTGATGAAATATGCAGACTCTAATTTATTAAACCTTAATTATTCTGTTTAAGGTGAAAATAAATTAAAACAAAATTGTAGTAGATTTTACAAAGGTTGATACAAAATTTGAGGGAAACTAGGTTTGTAGGGATAGCTAAATTTTTGTTTAGTGGTCG